>VBSM01003143.1:53626-66111 GCA_008086735.1 Cheirogaleus medius
AGCCTCCAGCCAGGCACTGAGGTCTGCAGAGGGGAAGGGCCACAGAGAGCTGAGACAGGATACAGTCCAGCCGCAGAATCCTCCAGCAAACGTAGAGGCCCTCTGGTGACCCTGGACAAACAGAATTCCAGTTGCGTGGTAGAAAGTTCCCATCTCTCTCAGCGTACGGCTGAAAGGCATCCCCTGGTTTAGACGGCCCTGCAAACCAGATCCCGCAGCCCCTGTCTCCCCTGCCCACTCTAACCACAGTCCAGCCTCAGGGCCTTTGCGCGACCACTCCCTCTGCCTGGAATATTTTCCCCAGATGGCTAGAGTCTGGCGCCCTCCACTCCTGCAGATGTTTCTAACTTAGCATCTCCTCCGGGCAGCCTTGCTGACCACCTGTCCCCACCGCCAGCACTCCTGGCCGCTTCCTGGCCACCTCTTTCCACGGCACTTCCACCACCTGGCCTCCTTCTATTTTACGGCTTCATTCTTCTGCCTGTCTGCTCCCACTAGAATGCAAGCTCCACGGGGTGGGATGTTTGTCTGTTTTGTTTCTTGCTATATCCCCAGAACCTAGAACAGTATTGAGGTTCTCCAGAAATCTCTGCAGACTGACTTGACGGCATGAACGTGGGCAGAGCTGGAAGAGGAGAACCGGGCCTCTTCACGCAGACGGTTCCGGCGAGTTCTACACTGAGCGCCGGCCACAGGAAGGGCTAGGCCGGCGTTCCTCTGCTCATTCGGCCACGACGCGCTGGTGCCTTCCACGTGCCCGATGCTGCTCTAGGTCGTGGGGCTGCAGCCTAGAGCCAGGCAGACACGAGCCCTGTCCTCATGGAGTTTATGCACCGGGGCAACACAGACGATAGACCAAGAATCAATAAGTAGGGAGAAGTGTTTCCGACTGCGATAGGAATTGTGAAGGAAAAGAACAAGGCGATAGAATAGAGCATATCTGTGGTGGGGAGAACTACTTGGATAGGGCAGTCAACACATCACATTAACTCAATAACTGCCTCAGGTATGAGGAATATGAGGCTCAGAGAGGTTAAGTAACTTACTCAAAGTCACACAGCTAGAAAGTGGCAGAGGAAGAGATGGATTCGAAGTCCAACTCCAAAGCCTGGTATTTTTCCACTAGACCCTGAATCCTTCCCCTTTCTCTCAAAAGACTGTTTCCATTCAAATAGTGAGCCTGAGTCGCCTCCACTGAAGGACATCTTGCTATTCAGAAACATCCAAAGGAACGGGGAGGGAAGGAACACTGGCTCTAAGGGCATCAGAACGAGTGCAGATGTTTTTGACACAGGCCCTACAAAAGAGGCTAAGTTGCCTAATCCTGAAAAAGTGAAGGGAAAATATTTGTGACAGCCACACTAGATCTAGTCTAACACGACTGAACCATGTCCTCTTGCAACCCAGGGTCAACTCGCAGCAAAGGGGGAAAATAAAAGATCGAAGCTGTGGCTCCCCAGTCCTTCTCTGTACCCCCGTTTTTCTTTCTCTCCCCCACTCTCAGATCTCAAGAGCCGTTTCTCCTTCATCAACCGTCACCACTCTCCCCAAGTTATTGAACAACTCTTTCCCGCTCGGCAGTTGAGGCCGGCGGAGCCCTCTGCACCTCTCCCACGGGGTGGTTGTGACCAAGCAGCTAAACCCCAAGAGTGAAGGTCCAAGGACAGCGAGGGACACACAGGCCTGGAGCGTCAGCCTTGCAACTCGACTCCCCCCTGGGCGATCAGTTTCCAGGAAACCCAGGCAACACTAATCACACTCACCAGACTCGAAGTGGTAAACCAGGAGGCCGATTCACTGATTAACAATAGGCGTATACTTTGGCTCCAGAGTCAGCCTGCTCGAGAGACCAAATTGTATACCAATAGTTCGCTTGGGGAGCAGAGAATGAGAACAAGGAAGCTGGGTGGCGTCCAAAAGAAACACTTACCGAGATAATGGGGCCTGTCATTGTCCTTCCTTGGGAAGTTTCTGCATAGACCACTGTTCTGGGCGCCGCTCGGTGCTTGCTGTCATGATGCCCTCCCAGATCCCAGACGCGAAGCCCCCGGTACAGAAGACAAAAGGAGACCCCTAAACAGGCCACCTCCAAGCCGCAGCACTGATGAGCTCGGGCCACAGCCAGTTTGGTTGGTTTCATAGTTATTGGTGTTCAAGTTGCTTCAGAAGGGCGACATTTGCTGGTCTTTCTGCTAAATTAAGAGACTGAGGGTCAGTTCCTTTGAGAGAAACCTTGTGGTCCAAAGGGGGCTGATGACGGGTCAATGTCTAGCCAGAGGGTGTCCCCAGCTGTAGGACATTCCCTCTTCCCCTTCCACACACTCACCCCAGACTGGGAAATGACAGGAAGGGAGGGATGAAGAGGAAGCCAAAGATACCCTCGGCACATGCCAATCTAGAAAGATCAAAACGACGGGCCAGGCCAGAGGGGACCAAATGGACCCCAAATCCGACCTGCCCTGGCGTCTAACAAACAAGTGCACGGTGCCTGGTTGGTGGGGGCGGTGGGTGGGTCACCAAGCATGTGTGAAAACAACTGTAGGGTTACAATGACCTGGAATTGACTGGAAGTCCTGGGGAATAAGGCTACCACCAAACGCAGATGGCCCTAAGGGTGTCGTCATTGCTGCATGGGGCCTTGAGTGAGGGGACACACTTCCCTCTGGATGGACCAGACCTCCCCTGGGGTACCAGTGTGGCTGTGGACAGTCACTCCATGCACCGGACCACTGGTTCTCAAAGGTGGGCCCCAGGCCACCAGCAGCAGGTGCACCCGAGAACTTGTTAGACCTATAAAGTCGGAGGTCGCCGTGTGGGCCCCAGCAATCTGTGTTCTAACAAGCCTTGCAGGTGGCTCTGAGGCCTGCTTGACATGGAGAACATCTGCACCAGGCAAATCTGGAAGTAACACTCCATGCCGGGCTGCTGTCTCCGCTGCGGGGCACGTGGAGGAGCAAGGCACGCCCTGCACCCAGGGACGAAGCAGAGCCATGGGGAAGGAGGAGACCTCAGAGACGACAGGAGCTGTAGTCAGAGACATCAGCTGGGGCCAGCTGGATGTCAGCAGAGTAGGAACAAAGGAGACCAAGGAGCCTAGAGTGACCCCAGCTCTGGTTTGAGTCATTGCCACCAACTGCACGTTGCCACCACATGGACCAGGGAAGAAGGGTGAGCACCAGGGACAATGAGTGTCCCCCCACTCTGCTGCAGCCCAGTTCCCCTCCCCACCTTCGGAGGGACTCCCCTACTCCCACAGACCCCACTCTCCCCACCTGGTCCCCACCTCCCTGTCAACCCCCTAACTCCCTGCTGGTCATCTCTACCTGAACGAAAACATAACCCTCGCATTCCAGATTTAGCCCTGGAGGGATGGGCGGGGCCCTGACCACAGGAACACTGAAGGCCCAGCAAGCAGCCCCACGGGAGCCGGGACTGGGCCACAGATGTGAGGGCCCACGCCTGCCCGACTGGGGTGTCCCCCGCAGCCACACTCAGCTGCACTCCCTCAGGTTAGGAGAAAGCAGCGCTGGCTGGTTCCAGGCCGGGCGTCGGGGACGTGGGTGAAACGGAGGGGCACAGGTGTGACGGGGACACCAGGGAGAGGAGGTGTGGGTCCGTCGCCAGCTGTGGGGTCGAATCAGGGCAGGAGAGGCCTGGGGCCCTGGGCCGAGAGTGGGGCCTGGCACACAAGGCTGTCGTCCTGGAAGTTGCTAAGGTCATGGTGTGGCCTGGGGCTAAGGGGCCAATGTGGAAAAAGGGTCACTGGGCACAGGACGTCGGAGAACTGAGAGGCTTTTCCAGGCTCCACACTTCAATGACCTGCAAATTGCCAGGTGGATATTTATGTGCCGTCTTTTACTGGGTAAAAGAAGACACTCTTAGGGCCCGTGTTATCACCTTCTCATACGCTCATGGACATCTAGACAAAAAGAGGTGGGAATGTTGTAAGTTCAGAGTTGAGGACAGTCCTTGTCGAGAAGGGCCTTTGTTTTCTTGTTTGGCCACGCACCTGTCTGTCTTCATCCTACTCGTGCTCTCTGCAAACCAGCACCGGGGCCGTGACGGAGACGTCCCCAGCCAGGAGGGCCAGGGGCACGGCCGGCAAGGGCTGCCGTCCCCACCGCACAAGCGGGGACAGAGGGTTTCAGCCTCTTCTCTTAGGCCGGTCCTGGCCTTGCAACCCGACTGGCCCCTTCCAGTGTGGTAGCCACACAGCAGCCAGAGTGAGCTTTAAAAGACACCGCGCAGATCCCGATGTTGTCCTGCTTAACTCAACCCTGCAGCGGCAGCCCAGTGTGCTGCACGCGGAGACTGGGCTCCGGCAGAGCCTCCCAGGGGGACCCTGGTCCCAGTCCTATAGTCACCCCAGATCAGTGATTGCCGGAGCCCATTCCCCTTACCTGAGTAAGGGCATTGGGTTGGAATGAGTTTATGTGGCCACCTCTCCAAGGCCATCCCCTGTACACCTCTGGCCCCTGTCACTGTCCTCCTGCCCTCTGACCTCCAGCCAGGCTGGCCTGCCTTCCCCTCGGGGCTGGAACGCTCTGCCCACCTCCCTTTCTCTCCTTCAGCCCAGACCCTGGGCCCTCTGAGCCTGTGAAACCACACGGGCAGAGGAGGGAGACAATATGAGCAATAGGAGGCAGGGACGCTGGTGACAAGCAGTGCTGCAGCCTCCACACATCGCGGTGCCCCGGTTGGAGGAGAGACACGAGGGAGCCAGTCTGAGCAGGAACCCAGCAGGGCCCCTGTCAGGCGTCCACCCGAGCCTGCCCATCCCTCCAGTCGTGGAGATGCCATCTCAGTCTCCGCCAGCTCCTCACTCCGCTCTGAGGACAGCGGCCCTGGCTCTCCACTGCAAGCAAAGCGGCCAAGCTGAGCAGCCCAGAGGACACCCATCACCCAAGAAGAAAGCCTTATAAAAAGGAAGGGGCAATAATCTGCTGCCCACATTGGCTAGAGAGCCCACCACAGGCCCACAGTGAGCTCAGTGGCAGGTGTGGCCCTGGGGACCCAGAAGTCACGGTCACGGCCCCTCCATAGAGAGCTGGTTCACGTCAAGTTTAAGGCAATGGCTCAAATCCACCGATGTGCTCATCAGCAGCTCCTAAGTCAGCCTTTGTCGTGGGCTTGGCAGGTGGTGAAAACCGCAAATACTCCAAGAAAATGGGAACAAAGGAAGAGTTTTATATGCGTACATGACAATGACAAGCATGTAACACTCAGCCAAACCAAAGAAAGCAAAAGTGCCACTGGTGTCACCAAAGCTAAAGGGCAGCATAGCCACAATGGGTCCTTATGCAAGACCAATCAGGAGGAAACCACAGATGGCCTCCACACAGCTGTCACTGACACTTGAACCAGTTCCTGGAGTGGGAAACATTTCGTTTATGTTTCCTTCTTCCTGGTTACGACACCAGGCTGAAAGAGCCCACGCCTGTGTGTGCACAGGTGCGTGTGTGTGCGCACATGTGTGTGGCGGGTGGTGCGCACATGCAGGAATGTGCACGTGTGCAGGAATGTGCACATGTGCGTACATGCACGCACGGGCACTCGAACGTGGGCAGGAACCCACAGCAGATGCGTAACACACACCCATCGAGGCGGATGTAATTGGACAAACAAGTGTTTTTATCACTTCCGAGGCTGGTGGTTTTGACGGCACCACAGACACCACGGTGTCCAGCCCAGCAGGGAGCTTGGGGAGGGGGGTCAGCCCCATGGGAGGAGCCACCCTTTCCCAAAGTTGGGACGGAGCAGCCATACCCTCCAGAGTCTCTGGAGTCACCTCCAAGACAGTGGCAGCTTGGGCTCTGCAGAGGAGGTCTGGAAGGGGAAGCATGCTCCACGAGCTGAAAGCCCCAGGGCTTTGGGAGGCCTTGAACCCTTTCTTGCCCAAGCAGAAGAGACTCGTTCAGAGCCCCTTCCCTCTCTGAAAGCCAGATTCGTGCCCCTGCCTCCCTCCAGCAAGCCTCTCCTCCCAAGGGCCCCGGCAGAGCTTGCCTGCTCACCCCCACCCTCCCTCTAGCTCACACACCATCTGAGGCTGGTCCCTAATCATCCATGCACCCATCTTGCGTCCTCCTTGAGAATTTAAGACCACAGCTTTAACTCCCCTAGCACTGCACACCCAGCAAGGTCTCGAACGGCACCTGAGGAGGCATTGCAAAAACTATTATACTCAGCACCCTGCACTTCACAACAAAGTATCATATGCTCTGTCCAGGTAAGACGCATGTAGAAGGCCATCACAGTCTGTGCACCCCACAACCCAGCAGCTGCTCTTCCTATGCACAGCCGCTTTGTTAAAAATCTTTTCTGTTCATTTCCTAGCACCCAAGACCCCCAGGAGCCTTCTTTCCTGTGCCAGCCAAGCTCTCAACCAGACGCAAGAACTCCCAATCCGGTGCCGCCTCTGTCTTTTCCTCCTCCTCTGAGCAGCCCCAGCGATGCTCTTGAGCCACACTGGGGCTGACCAAGCTCTGCCCCGAGGGTGGCTTTTCAACTGACATTGCTATTCTCTCAGGAATTCTCCTGTAGAGCCTTTTTCTCGTCTCTCCTCAGACGCAAGAAGGAGAGGAAAACGGGAAACACTCAACGGGGAGGGAAAGTCTATCTCCGCATGAAATACCCTGCGTGTTCTCGAGCAGAGTGCGCCAGGAACTCTGTAGCAGACTTGCTGTTCTAGTAATAACCACGGTGAGAGAGGAAGAAGGAAGAAACGGCACATTAAAAGAATGTCTCAATAGTGAGACAATTCCCAGTTTCAGAGATGTAAAAAATAGGACAAAAAAGAGTATGTTAGAATCAACAAAATACATTTATTAAAAAGGGCTGTCTTCTGACATTTCTTACCAACTCAAAAAAAGAATTTAGAGGCCCCCTCATCAATGTCCCTTATTTTCTCAGGAGGAAATTGATCCCCAAAAGGTGACACACCTTCCCCCACCCGCTAATTAAAGGTCTCCTGTCCCACCTGCTGCCTCCTCACAGGGTGGCAATGGCCTAAGACCTTGTACCTGCTCTAGCTGCAGCTGTGAATCTTGCTGCTAGATAAATGAGATAAGACAGGCAGAGGCAGATTTTTCTGCTGTTGGCTTCCTGGTCGGACAGGGAACCTCCTTACCTTCCACTGCCAGTGGCCCAAAGGTTATGAGGTCCTTCCCTGGGGATGCAGGGACTCGAACCTACTTTCTTCAAGCCCTGTAGACACTGTCTCAATAGAACATAGAAATTTACACAGGGTAGCCTCCCATTGAAAGTCTGTTTTCTTTTTCTTTCTTTTTTTATTCTGAAAGACTTTATTAAAGTGTTTCTATTGTAAGAACACAAAATATTATTATTTTAAGCCAGTAACAACATTTCAATCAAAAAGATATAGACACGTCTGAGGAATGAAACTTAGACCTTTTACTGCACGGGAACTAGAGGTGCTTCCCTGGGGGCGGCTATAACCTAAACCTTCCCCCGTGACCTCTGTCAGTCCCTGCAGCGACCGTCCTCATGTCTGTACGCGAGCATTTCTACATGTGTCCGTGTGAATCGGCATGTCACTGGTTCAGCTGTCTCTTGGATGCGTGTGTGTGGGTAGGCAAGCGGGGCTGGGTGTGCACGGCTACCATCATTGCTTCTTTTCCAGGAAGGATTTCCAAATCTTTGCTTCATTCTACTCATGAGAAATGAGGAGCTCGGTTTATATCTCATGTCTTCGCTTTCTCAGCTGCAGCTGGTCATGCCACAGACAGTCAAGAAGAAAACTCTTCAGAAGTCCTGAGATTTGTAGATGGAACAATCACTTCCGACGTCCCATTCCAGCCTCTAGAAGAAGTAGACCATGGTGCTTCCCGGCAGGAAGCCACTCAAGATGGCCAACAAGGAGCTTTCGGTGGATGTGTAGGTCACTCTAATTACCTAAAGAAGCAATGGCAAACATTCTATAGACATCCCACTCATTAGCGTACCTGATCAAGTCATCAGGGGCAGCGTTCTGGTTGGAATCTTGAAGCTGCCACCAGCCCAGGTACGCAAAACCTGCAGAGTCTTCCATGGATATGTATTTCAGTATTGAAAAGAATATGTCTGTAGGCCAGGGCTTTGCATAAAATAGCATTCATCAAGGTGACAATATATTTGTCCACAGGTTCCTGGCAGGAGTTGCAGGCAGCTATCTTCGGCACACATGTTATAGTCTCGTACAACTCTCTGGCCTGGCTGCGTTCCATGCCCCTGCCCTGGCTGGAGGCCGACGCAGCAGTAGGACTTGCTGCCACCCCACCTGTGTCCCCCTTCCTGGGCCACGTGTTTTGGATTTTCTATATTTGCTAAATGCAGGGGCAAAAAAAAAAAATAAATAAAAATAAAAAAAAAAAAAATAAATGCAGGGGCAGACTGACGAGATTGCTCAGGACTGACTCCAAATTCAGGAGCCACTGCGCCGTGCTGAGTGGTCCATGAGAATCGCCCGGCGGCCTGGTCTAAACTGTGAATGCCTAGGCCTCGCGCCCCACACTTCCTACACGCTAAGTCTGATAAAGGGACTGCAGATTTTCTTGCTTACGCTTCCAGGTGATTTTTTTTTAAATTGTGGTAAACAATACACAAGTCCCGAATGATTGTGATGAACATCCAGGTGTGGGCACTGAGATTCTAAGCGTGCCCACTTGGCCATGAACTCGGAAGGAAATTGAAATCAGTGCAGCATCAGATTCATTTGGGAATAGCAGCAAGAAGTGTAGGCTACCAGGAAATGATCTCACAGAGCTCACAGAAGACTTTATGTAATTCAGTGGGAAATGGGGAGCTCTGGCAGGTTTTTGAGGAGGAGAGTGGTGAGAGAGGTGAATTTTATAAAGACAAAAGACAGAGCAGGAAATGACAGTGTGTCCCTACTGGGACGCATGCAGATGCACACGTATGTCGTGCGTGCAGCCAGACCCAGCATGCTGTGCCGGAGGCTGGAACGCTACTGAGAAGAAGAAAACAACCCTTGCCCGAAGGAACTTACAGTTCTGCTGGGAGAAAAGTCACTGTTGCCCCAGAAAACAACCAGTGAAAACCGCTCAACCATTTCAAGACCCGTGAATCAGAACTGGCACGAGAGACATGTCCTATAGACCTCAAAATGCAATTAACTTTAAGAAATAAGAGTTAGATGAAATCAGAGACCCCTCTAAGCTTGAATTTAGGGAGCAGATAGGAGTTAGACTGATAACAGTGAAAGATTTATGAGATGGTGCCTGGCAGTATCTAGACATTTATAAAAACAAATCTTCATCTGCTTATGTATTGCTTTTTTTTGAAATAGAAAATCACTGATTGTTTCGAATGATTACTTGTATAAATATTTTTTTATTTAAAAGGTAAAAATAAAATCAGTAACAGAACCCAGGTTGTTCGTGCTGCCTCTGGAGGGTGGCCCGTGCCGGAAGCCAGCGCTGCGTGGATTCAGGGTCAGACTTCGCAGAGCACTTAGGGCTCCCGCTGGGCCTCCCGGGGTGCTGTCAAGGTGACTCTTCCCATTGCTGGGAAACATGTCCCCAGATCTTGTCAGTGTGTGACCACAGCCCACTTCAGAAAATTCTAATGTGCTGGCAGAACAGCAGCCAGTGTGAGTTACAATGAGGTATAATCTGGGCCGTGGGTTACGTGAGTGCTTGGATTTAAAATTGTCTCTCCAACAAATTGCTACAGCACGTGATCAAAATTTAATTTCCAGGTCACCTTAAATTCTATAATGGAAGAAAAAGTCTAATTTTTTTAAAAGGGTAAAATGTTTCATTTTATTAAAAAGGACAAAATATATCTATATCAAGATTCACTTTCACTTAACATTTGCTTTAAAAGACCCCTTCCAGGTAAATGTTTTTAAGAAGGATGATACATTTGCATTTTTATCACAGGCAGTGGAGATAAAGACTCAGATGGAAGAAATTCCATGTTAATTTTTCTTAATCCAGTCAAACCTGCCCTAAGACTCCCATTCCCCGATACTGATGAGGAGGCCGACATCCATCATTCCTCGGGGATCCTCCTGCCTCCTGGGATCATACCTGGGAGCACTGCATCAACCGTTCCTCTGGGGGACGTGCTGGTGGGAAGGGGCTGGGGGAAGCAATGCAAGGCCACCACGGGGACCGGCATCCCACCCAGCCTCCACCCTGTGCAAGGGGCCACCACAGGTAACTGTGTTCTGGTAGAAGGCTGAGCCAACTGTCTGCCTATTAATAAGTACCCACCACAGCCCCCACCACACCCCGGAAACCCTGGTACAAGGGGCAGGTGATCTCAGCTCTCTTTGTGGGGCAGTCACTGTGACAGAGGTTGCTGGAGTCAGGAGCAGCTTCCTGCTGCTGCTGCCAATCGGCTCTGTCACTTCACAGTGTCAGTGCCCAAGGCTTGTTGTTCCAGGCTGCCAGGCCTTCATCTCTTCCAACTTTCTTCCTGGTCAGTCTCCCTCTTTTCTTTCTGCCATGCGCTTCTGCAGCCAGAGCAGCAGATGTCCTCACCTCCCCTTCGCCTGGCTTCCTTCCAGGGCCTTCTCGCTTAGCCCCTCACCAGCTTACGCCACGCCTGGGCTGCCTTGGCACAGAATTCAGACTTGGGCATCTTGTCCCTGGCACGGCAGCCGGGCCTGAGACCTCCCCTGCTCCATCTCCGCCCTAATCACTTTCCTGTTGGCATACCTGGAGCAGGTAACCCTCCCCAGGTGCCTCTTTCACGGCCTTCGTGTGCCACTCCCGCTCTGTTTCCCTTTGCCTCTGGGTCGTGTCCAGAATCTTGCAGCTGTCTGTCACCATACGCTTGTGCAATAACGCTTACAGCTTCAACGTGGTGCATTTCGATGCTCTCCCTTAGAGCATTTGGCGAGGGCTTGCTGGCCACAACCGTCTTCATCACCCAGCATGTCTATGTGATATCTGGGGATCTCTTGACAAGAAGGGACTCGCTAAGAAGCCAGACAAATGTTTTTAAGACGGATGATACATTTGTATCTTCATCACATGCAATGGAGATAATACTCACCTCATCCACCCCTCGGTCTCCCAGTTAAAATATCTCTTTGAACCACCCCCGGATGGCAAAACCGACATGTTTTCAGACGTTCACAAAACAAAGTTCCACGATGCTTAGTCACTCTTTTTCATGGGAAATAAAGCACAAAAGTCATGAGAATAAAATTTGTTAACCACTGCCCCAATGAGGAAGGGAAAACAACCGTCTCCCTCTGCCCTGCACAGCAGGGGCGATGGTCCCCGTCTTCTTCGGAGGCCCGTGGATGCGGGGTTGGGCTGGATGGCTCGGATTCGCACTTCTTCATCGTACCTGGCCTCTCCCCTAACTAAGCTCGTGTGCACATGTGCGCATGCACAAACACACTCAGACAACCAAAAGAGATTCAGGCGGAAGCCAAATATGGAATGAAGCCTGTCATTCGGAATTTTTAAAAATTCATTTTGAACTTCCTATTTCAGCAGCAGCGTCACTCAGGTTCACTCACATATTCTACGAGTTTACCTCCTGCCAGGTTGCATGCTTTGTGTTCCCTTTCCTTGTTCTGAATGAACCACTTTCATGGACTTCAAAGAATAACTGTTTTATCATTTCACGTTTCCTGATTTTATGAACTTTTCTCCAATTCCACTCCAGCTTCATCTTTCTATCCCAAAGTTTCTTCCTTTGTCTGTCTTCAGATAGTGGCATACCTGCATGCATGGGCTACATTTTAATTTCCTGACTATGCCCAGTCCTGATATTGCTTAAAAAACAATGGTTACAATTCTGAAAGTCCTTCTGTAGGTCCTCACAGAAAAGTGGAGGTCACTTGTGCTCTTCCCCATCTAGATGCAGTATAGTATATTCCAGGTGATCACCGAGGTCTTTCTGTTCACACAGCCTCCTGAGAGTCTCCGCGCTTTCTCCTGGCCCCTTTCCTAAAGAGCCTCGTGGCATTCAGTCATTCACCTTTTGGGGGACTTTTGCTGTTTTCTTCATTCTCTTCCACTGTGGATGGGAGGAAGAGTGCTCACGGTGTTCATGCCATAGATCACAGTGCCTGTGAATAGAGAGGACAAGCCCTCTGTTTTCTGTTCCTATTCAAAAAAATCAGGGAAGGACTCTGACTGGTCCAATTTAGGTCACATGCTTATCCCTGAGCCGATAATCTAAGGCCCATTGTGGCATCTCCGAGAACATGGCAACATCCACTCAAATGGATAAAGCATTTTTCAACTATGCAATATGAAAGCTATTCTCAAAAGAACTGAGACAAAGTACTTAAAATAACAGACACCCACAATAAAGTGTTTGTAAGTCTCTGTGTGGGTATAATTAGCTATGATAACATCACTGCCTGAGGACATGTTTATATACAATAAATACATTGAAAAGAAGTTATCAGGCCAGGCATGGTGGCTCATGCCTGCAATCCTATTACTCTGGGAGGCCGAGGTGGGAGGATTGCTTGAGGTCAGGAGTTGGAGACCAGC
>VBSM01003143.1:66211-105502 GCA_008086735.1 Cheirogaleus medius
AAAAAAAAAAAAAAAAAGAAATGCAAACAACCAAGATAGTAAGCAGAAAAAATAAAAGAAGATGTTTAAAGTAAGTACAAATATATAAAAAGTTACACTAAATGTAAATAGATTAAACTAACTTTTGAAAAGAAACAAGACTATCCAAATATATTTTTTAAAAAATCAAGCTGTGCCCTGTCTGTAAAAGTCACATCTAAAACAAAATACACCATGCAAAAAGATACACCATGCAAATTCTAAATAAACGTTTGCATGATTGTATTAAATTATAGTAAAATATTATATAATTTATAGTAAAAATCATTAAGATAGGTAAAGAAGAATATTACATGGTGATAAAAGAAACATTCCACCAAAATTTGGTTGCATCTACCAAAATAATCTTGAGGAAAAATGACACAACTGAAAGGAAAAATTAATAAAACCACAACCATCATGGGGGATTTTAGCTCAAACACCACAGATCAAACAGGCACAAAATTGATAAGAATACAGATGAGCTGTGTATGAAAGGAAGGTATTCACCAACTCATGGTTAAAATCCAGCCACTGATGAAACTTTAGGTAAATTATAAAAGGCAGAAGATTTCGCACTGTGGTTCTACCGTCAGCATCCTTTCTCTCATCAGTCTGAAAATCATTTCCCCTTGAACAGCGTGACTGAAAATTGATTGCTCCTGAGAAATGATTAAATAACCTGGAGTACAAGAAACATTTATAAAACTTGCCAAAGGGTGACAATTTCATAAAAATGAGAGAAAAGCAGTGCTTGATTTTTTATCATCAGTTTGAAAAAATGGCATCAGGCTTAGGAAACAAACAAGGCCACTAACACCTCCCAAGACTTCTCACCTACCAACTGGTGGCTTTTTCTACCAGAAACTCCTTCTAGGGCAGGGGTTCCCACCTTGAGTTTTTACAGGAACTTAAAGAATAAAAGATAACACTAAAGATTACAACAGAATTTTCATGTTACCTATAAAAGCATCCACAGTGAATGTGTTATTTTTTTCATTGCCTTTTATAACCATAATTCTGACCTGGAATGCTTATTGCCCTTTCTATATTCTTGCATATACTCACGTCCACATCTTGCTCTGACTCAGTTGTATACTGAGCCTCTTAACTCTTCCTCTGAAGAAAGATCGGGGAGGAAGCTACCTCACTCCAAATGCCCTGCTTAGTTCCGTGAGCTGGGATCAACACTGCCATAACAAAATCCCCCTTTTATTAATAACAAAAATGTATCTTAAGCGTTGACCCAAATCGACTGACCCTCTCGAGGAGAGCTCACAATGCAACAAGGTGCCATGGCACAACACTCGAGAACCACTCCTCAGAACCACCATCCTTACATCCTTCATAACATGGAACATTTTGCTTTAGTTTAAGCTAGCTCTTGGAAGAAAAAAAAATGAATAGTTAATCTGCATCATCCATCCAATAATAATTGTAGAGTCCCTACTCCATGTCAGGTCCTGGGCCAGGTACTGGGATTTAGTGTGACTAAGATACAGTCCCTGCCCTTGAAGAGCTTGCGATGCGATGGGCAGACCTGTACGAGGGAGTAATAACAATACAGTGCAATAAGTGACCAAGGAGGCCATGAGGGCACCTGGGAGAAGCCCCTTAGTAAATGCATCAAGTCATAAGTAGCCGGGCCAAGTCAGGAAAGAGGAGTAGGCAGTGAGGAGGCAGGAGTGGGGATGACAAGTGCATCATAAAGCGAGAGGAGGCAAGTGGTCAGAGGAGGGCTGCAGGAGCCAGGTGCAGCCTTGTGTGCACATCTGAACAAGGACAGGCGCACACGCTGGCCCTGCAACGAGGCTTGGCTTCGTCTCTGCAGCAATTCTCCATGGGTTTGGAGGCCCAAAATAACCCACTTCTTTGGCCTTTGAATCAACTTTTTATCCTTTGGACTTCTGTTTCCAGCTGCTATGAAAAGAATCTTCCAGAAGCCTTCAGTGCCCATGGCACAGACTTCCAAGTTTGACACTGAAGGCCTTCCACCAACTCCATGCAATCTTCCTGCCTCTTGGCAAACTTTCTCCTCCTGGCCCACCTGTGCCCTAAAAACAGGACTCAACCCTTCTCTGCTCTTTTCATTTGCTTACACCATCCCGGCTCTCCCTCTGCAGCCTCACACTCCGTCTAGGGCTCATGTCAAGCTGCCCCCTTTGGTGGAGCATGAGAAAATGTCTGCCCAATAATCTGGCGTTTTACACGTGCCACCTCGCATTGTCAAACTTTTTCCCATACGTTTACTTCTCATCTCCTGAGCTAAATTGTAAGCTTCCGGAGGCAAGGAGTGTGCTCCTCAATAGACACTCTGCAGTTCAAAAAGCCAGCTGGGTTAACATGGATCAGAACCTGAGTCCCACTGTATGGTAGTTAAAAACCTTGGTTATTGAAGAGTGTGAAAGGCTGGCACCAAACTGAGACGTCTTGACCTAACAGACAGTATGGGAGAACTGGCAAGGGCTCATTTCCTCACTGTAAGATTCGGACTATTTCATGCTGGCTCCCCCTCCCCTGCCAAGACGCAAATGCTGACAGCCACCACAGGCCGGATCAGATAGGAAGAACATTCACCTCTGAAAGCGTCAATGCAAATGTACAATGGGACCTTCCCCTTTTACTATATAAATGGTGCCATTGTGCAAATCGCTTGCACACACATAAAATACATTCATGATGAAAATAATCGTTAAAGTTTTTAAATGCAAAATAACCAAGAAACTCATAAAAATGATGCCATAGTTGGATGCATTGTTTTTGTTGTTGTTTATTGTTTTTCCCCTGAATACTTCAGAGCCTGGGCAAGCCCCAAGGGGATGGACAGCGATGAGTACAAAAAGAGAAAGTCAGTCCTACCTTTATGAAGATCCGGGTGTGTGCTTAGTGGGTGGTGGGGAGGAGGCACAGGGGGGAAGAGAGGAAGACCAAGACAGAAGACATAAGAAGCAGGAACGGCAGCAGAGGTCACAATGTGGAGGTTCCTGCTCTGGCTCTCAGGAGTGAACACCAAGAAAAGGCAGGAGGAAGATGAAGTCCCAAAGGCTTTAGAGGACGTTCTGAGGAAAAGGAATTGATCTTCCTTGCTCCAGAGAGGAGAAGTAGAAGTAACATAGGATGGATGTTCCCAGATGACAAAATACCACATGCTCGGGGAAGGCGTTTTCTTTCGTGTGGACGTATCCAGGGGGCTGCCGTGGAGCAGGAACCCCCAGTCCCTAGACGTGCTGACCCACGTGTGAAGATGAATACAGCGGAAAAGGACAGAAGCCACCCACATTAAAGATCAGAGAGGTGCGCCTGGTCCTAAGTGATGCTTCCCTGTCCAAAATAGCCCCACATTTTAAATCACACGAAGCCAGAGGAACAATTAAGCAAACACACATGGATGAAGAGGGAATGAACTAACGTTTCTCCTTTTAGCCTCTCTTATTTGATTTTAGTCCCCCAAGTTATTTATTTAGATTTATTTAATGACCACCAGAAAAGAACAGTGCAAGCTATTCAGGATGTGACTCCTCCTTTCCCTTAAGGGTCTTGTTGGGCCAGTTTGCTCCAACTTGACCACAGAAGTGCCTCTCACTTGAGTTAAGAGCCATGAGGCCACTCTCATTGCTATTCGTATTTGAATCTGAGCATCCATACCTTCCACCAGAGAGCTGGGAAGACAGCTGAGAGATGCTCTCCTCCACCTACGACCTAGAGGATGATGACCCTGGAAGAACTTCGGCTCAAGGAAGAAGACAGGGGTTGCCCACTGGACACTCAGCTTCCAGAGTGAAGGTCAAGTGAGAAGTAGTAACTGTCAGTGAGGTTTTGCATCCTGCTCAACTTCAACCACGGTGCATTCATTGTAAGTGCTCCATAATTCCTTTATTGTTAATTTCCTGAATCAGGGGTTCCAAGTCCTGGTCCCACAGACATATGGGCTCCAGGGCTCCATGAACCCTTAAAATGCAAGAGTGTGTGTCCATTTCTGCATAAGAGTTCATGGCTTTTATCCACTTCTCAGAAGAGTCTGAGCTTTAGAGATCAACGCTCTCATCGAACTGTCCGTTATGAGCAAAGGCCCAAGTGCAGAAAGCAGAGCAGTGAATCCATGTTCTGCAGTTGTGGCCATCCACAGGAAGGCACTCACCCATCTGGGGAGAACCAGACGACAATGACAGCAATGAGTTTTCTCAGGCTGCATGTGTTGTGCTGAGCACCTTTGCTGCCTTAATTCATTTATCCTTCCCATAGCTTATAAAAGTACTAATATTATCAAATCCACTTTACAGATGAGGAAACTGAGGCTTAGGAAAGTTAAGTAACTAGTCTATTATCACAACTAATAAATAACAGAATTTGGATTCAATCCCAGTTCTAACTGATGGCAGGGCCACCTGCTTAGCCACTACCCTTGCTCTCCCTGTGGCTAGAAGCACTTGCCATCTCTTATAGGAACCAACGAGCATGATTATTACAAAGAGCTTCTAGCTACCCACTTTGCTGTCAAAATCAAGTCCAAAGCCTGGTACCGGAAGGTCCCAAGGGTATCTCTGGCAAAACCTGATTTTAAAAAAATGAAAAAGAAAGGAAATCCAGATGAGTCCTCAAGATCTTACTACAGTAGGAGGGAGCTCTGACCTGTGGTATGTGTGTATTTTAAAGAACCACTGTGCATCTGAATTACAGGTAAATAGATGGGTATAATAGTCCCTGTTGGGTTTTTTCAAATCTAGCCACTTAATTATGGTCTGCTCAAAGGTGAAAAATCCACCCCCTGTCAGGATTGCTTTGCCAAAGTTTATAATTCAACTCAATTCAACCATAATCTGTGCAGCACCTACTACCTACAATGCAATAGGCCCCCAGGCACCTTGGGAGGGGGAATAGTCACAAAGATGAATGAAACATCTCACATATTCTTCCTGGCAAGAAATATGGATGCAAGGTACTTTGTGTGTAATTGATACAGTCCTGAACATTACGTGCAAACCACTGCTCTAAATGTTTCTAAGGGGTCGCATTGAAGAATGGTAACAATGATGACATGGGCCTGGCGTGTTATATGCAGTGCCTCAAAATCTTACAATTCCATGAGGTAGTTTTTATTGGCCCATTTTACAGATGAAATGGAGTTGAGAAAATTGCACATAGCTAATAACCAAGAGGCTGAGCCAGAGCTTGAACCCAGGTCTCACTGCCTGGAGAGCCCTTCCTGTTTCCCACAGCCCCTGCTGAGAACATTTTCCTGTAAGGTGGAAGCAGTTCCTAGTTTATCTCTTTGATCTACTTGGTCTTCTGAGACGCTAACTCAAAATAGTGATATAAGAAATACATTTTAATTCTAGATTTGAGCACCACACGCTATGGATCCACGATCTCAGAAGGGTTAAAGTTTGCACACCGACCGTCCTTTTCAATGTCATTTTTAAGAAGTCTACTGTTCACTTGTTCATGTGCAAGTCTTATCTTCAACCACAAGCACAAGTCTAGTGTTCCAGAAGCCCCCCTCGCCGGGACTTGTGGAACACTTTGCCAATCTAGCTGGTTTCCCTCGTATGAAAATGAGCATGGAAAATCGTACTCGCTTCCTCCCATCCAACACAGGGACATTATCTAGTGTGCCCATCTTTACACCACAGTTAATCATTACCATGTTTCTTCACAGCTTCGACAATGCCAGTAATATATAGCATAAAAATAATCTGCCAGAAAGATTAGTTTTCACAGCTCCATTATGTTATAAAACTACCAGATTGCTGACACTTAGGTTATCAAGAACTTGCATTATGGGGAAATGCCTTGTCCCAAGAGTTATTTTATTATTATGGATAACTCTGATTCCCAAAAGCTTTCTAGGCAAAGTCCACCATCCTCTATTTTTCAAACATCAGGTTCCTGGGAGTCACACACTATCAAGTTACAGTGTACCAGGTATTGCAAAAGATCTGATGTGTTGAACAGGTGGAATAATAAAGTTTAATTCACTGAAATTGATATATGCTGGAGATACCATAAAAGGCTACCATTGTTACTCCTGATAATTGTTAATAGAGGGCAATTATGAGATAACCTTTTATCTAGACTGTTCTGTACGCTATAGAAATTTAAAAGAAAAATCAGTCACAAGAATCAGTTGGTTCAACATGGGTGTACAAAGCCCCTAAACTTCATGCTGATTAAGTTCATAAAATGGCTAAGATTGTTGATATTTTGAAAAACTTTTGTCCAGTAAAGAGAAAAGTTATCCTGTTCTCAAATTTTAGGTGACATCAAAGTCAAGGGGTCTTGGATAGATTCAGGAATCCTAAAACTTGCATAGGTAATTCTAATTCAGGTGGTTTTTGAGAACTGCGCATGAAACAGATGTAGTTGACGTATCTCGGTACAAGGCAATCCCTCTCCTGGCAAGATGCCTATCTGCGATGCCCTTGGACTCACCTGCATCCTGGTTCAGGGAACAGTAATTCTAATAGTTCCAGCTCTTGCTCTCCACTCTCCTTCTCAGAGACAAGAGCTAAACTATAATGATAAATGCCGCTATAACCTTGAGGAATGTGGCTAATTTGTTTGCTTAGCAGTCCAAAGGCAAGGATAAGGGGGTTTGACTCATGGAGGCCGGCATGATTAGAAGAGTTCACCAAGCCACTCCTCATCCCAGAAACCCCCAGCCCCTTGGCATGGACAGTCTTTGTCTCATTTCCTCCTCTAGCCTCTTGGCAACTCTCCCTTTCCTCCACCTCTCCTGGGCTCCAGCTGCCTCCTCTTCTTTTTCTTCATATGGAGTTAAATTAAATTTGAAAAGCCCATCACTCCAAAGTCGGC
Source organism: Cheirogaleus medius (assembly GCA_008086735.1). Classification (NCBI taxonomy): domain Eukaryota; kingdom Metazoa; phylum Chordata; class Mammalia; order Primates; family Cheirogaleidae; genus Cheirogaleus; species Cheirogaleus medius. The sequence goes on from VBSM01003143.1 coordinate 73,043, forward strand.
TTCCATCCTCACAACTCCTCTTTTTCCTTCTGACCCTCCTGCTTCCTTCTCTGAAGGACCCTTGGGATTACACTGAGTACACTAGACAATCCAGAATAATCTCCCTATCTCAGGATCCTTAATTTAACTATACCTGCAAAGTCCTTTTGCCATATAAGGTAACATTCATGGGTTCCAGGAAGTAGAATGAAGACCTCTGGGAGGGGTCTTTCCATTTATTTATGTTTTCTTCAATTTCTTTCACCAGTGTTTTATAGTTTTCAGTGCACAGGCCTTTTACTCTTCGGGTTAAATTTATTCCTAAGTATTTTACTTTTTGTAGCTATTGTAAATGTGATCATTTTCATGATTTTTTTTTCAGATAGTTCATTTTTAGCATATGGAAATGCTATTGATTTTTATAGGTGGATATTGAGTTCTTGACCAAAAAGTCAACAACAAATAAATTATGGATTCAGCAAATGCTATCAGAGCAAAGTTGACCATGATAATGATGAAGGAAACATTTTTATTAACGTTAACTGTGTCAGCCTTGCTAAAATTTGCAAGGATTTGGGGGAAAGTAAGCTGGATAACTCAATGCTCTATGTGAACCTATGATTTTTCTCCCAGGCAAGCACAGAAAACAGGGTTCTGGAAGGGAAAGCCCCTTAGGTGGGCGTGGCAGGGGCTGGCTTTCTGGAAGAAAAGCTTTCCAGCCAAGCCACGAAGGGACAGGTCAAGCGTGATGGGTTAAGAGCGTATGTTTTGGAGTCAGGCAACCTGAAGCCTCAGTTACCTTATGTGTGGATTAGCATAATAGCCATTTTATGGGGTTATTGGGAGGATTAAATAAGAAAATGTATGCACAGCGTGTGGCGTGTGGTGAGCATGCCATGCGACTAATATGTAGGGCACAGGAAGACAGAGGACTTCAGAGACATCCGAGATGACAGCCAGCTTAACTGCTCGTTTCAGACTATTTCCCTCAAAGCTGAAAGGACACAGCAAAAGATAAACTGCCAGGGGAAAACGCAGCATCCTAAGAGTGACCACGAAAACAAACTTCGTGCCATTCCCTTTCCCAGAAGTTGTAAGTTCCACAACCAGTGGTCGAAGTCTCCTGCCAAATTACTTGGCTATTTCCATTCAGAATCAAAAAAAGCTGGGGCCGCAGTGCAGCCAAAGGAAATGCCCGCAGCCCCAGCCCAACCGTCTCCGTGGCAACCAGCCCCGCCCTGCAGCTGGGCAGCGGCCATCTTGGGCCGGCCGGGGAACTGGCCATTGTCCTCACTGTCGCGAGGGAAATGCTCCCTCCTCGGGTTTCCTCAGACAAGGCTCTCTTTTAGAACCCTGGGTTGGGTTAGGGAGAAAAATAAGTCTGACAGGGACCGGCTGTTGGTCGTGATCTTGGGGTGGACGGCTGCCTGGACCATGCGTGCTGCTTGGTGACTGCCTCCTAAATGTGCAAGGCTGGCGAGGGGTGGGGTTGGGTTCAGCGCTGCTATGGACCGAATGTTTGCGTCCCCCCAAAGTTCACACACGTTGAATCCTAATCCCCAATGTGATGGTATTTGGAGGTGGGGCTTTGGGGAGGTGATTAGTTGGGATTAATGTCCTCATGAAAGGTGTTAGGGCGGCCTGGAATCTCCCAATTTTCTAAGAACAGCTAAAGATCAATCTTGAGTTTTCCCTGTTCTTTGCTGTTTCTGTCCCAAGCTGGCAGGTGACCTGCTGGGACTCTGTTTTCACAAACACCCAAAAAGAGCCAAAAGAAAGGAAATGCAAATCTTTCTCTTTACAGTCACCAGCTCACAGCCTTTAGAATTTGTTTCTTTGCCTAAAGGTGTTCCTGAGAATCTCCCAGATCAGACCGCAGGGAGTAAACTCCAGGCCTTTGTTTCTTGCCCCAAATCACATCCCCTGTGATAGGCCTGACTACATCTCAGAGATAACCAAGTCTCCAGGAACAGAAAAAACAAGAAAGATGGACAACTTGAGTCTCAGAACTGCCTACTAATGATTTCACAACAATTACTAGTTTTCTCTTTGTCCCCATAAAAGCAGCAAGCCACCTGGCCTTGCTGCTGGCGTCTCCCTTCTTTCTTTGGGATGCCATGGTCTCTCTGCTCTTCCCCCTCCCCACCCCCATTCTCTCTGTCCTTCTAAAGGGTAAGATAAATTTTATTTATATATCTTAATCTCTTTGTGAGAAATCTTTCTCCACCCGAGCCGTGAGCACCTACCAGGTTTTCCACCCTAACAAAAGGGACCCCAGAGAGATCCCTCGCCCATGGAGGGCAGAAAAGACAGCATCTGTGAACCAGGGTGAGGTCCCTCACCAGATGCCGAATCTGCCAGTGCCTTTTTGGTGGTCACACGGGGCTGCTGGAGGCGGGGCAGGAAGGGGAGTGGACTTCCCTCTCGGGTGACACTATTTCTCCAGCGATTGGATGACACTGATGGAAGCAGGCCGAGCATCGGCGCGTTTCCTGAAGCCTTGCGTTCTCCTGGTTGCATAAACTGCAAGATCACTTAAAAGCACAGGTGTTTCCCTCCGAGAGCCGATTTTCTTCTCTCTAGACCAGCTGACAGAGTGGAACAGGGTCCCTAACAAAGTCCAGAGTGACCCTTGGTAACAAGGCGATGACTTGGCCCTACTCAGCTCCTGGTCCAGCTTCCCCCGTGACTCCTGTGCTTTGTTGATTCCAGTGCTGTGTCTTGCTGCCTTCCAAGTCAACAGAGGTGGCTTAGAATAAAAACACATTACAAAAATGGACATTTGAGGACACCAGCATAAAGGCAGGGTGGGGGCAGAGCATGAGGGAACAGATGTGGCTTAGGAGGGGCCAGGAGGCCACTTAGCAATTGAGTTGGTGTGGCTCCACATCTGCATCAATCAACACTCCTGTGGTTGCAAGAAGAAGAAACTTAACAGGAACCCTCAAGTAAAAAGGGCACTAATTGGAACCTCATGAGAATGTAACTGTTTGTCTCCCTGCCCACCCTCCTCCTCCTTCCTCTTTCCATATGCCCCTCCCCAGAAGTACTGAGTCCCCAAGTCCCTCTTCAGAGAGCACAGGTCACAGATGCTTGTGTGGTTTGTGCTTTTCCCTAGTGCGTCCTCAAACTTTGGCTTAATAAACCTCAAATGGTGGAGATCTTCCCCTCATAAATGATATCGCACTATGATATCATTTATGAGATCCTTAAAGCCCGTATAAAACAGTACATACTGCCCATGGATGTATATGTAATGTGTAAATGTATGAAAAAATAACACCAAATCAAATAGCAATGGTTGCCACTCAGGTAAGGGGGCAGGAAGAATGGGATTGGGTGGAGGAAATCAAAGGACTTTCTTGTTTACTTATGAAAAAGTAAATATATTAATAACAAAGTGTGAGTGGTGGAATCTGGTTAGATGGGCAGAAGCAACCTGAGGCCCCATGAACAACGTGTCCACCGTTGCCTGGGATGCAGTGTGCAGCCCATGCTCTCCCCAGGCTGTGCACACGCTTCCCAGGGCTGTCCTGCTGCCACCTCTGCCCCGAGCTGGACCTGAGCTACCATGCTGGGCCGCCCCCTCCTCACCTGCCTGCCTTCCCTCACCCCTGGGACCCCAACAGCTTCAATCTTTAATGACAGGGGCGGCTCAAGCCGTCCAGGGAAGGTGCATCGCTTGCTCAGCATCCCCAGGAGGAGTGACTCACATCAGAACCCGAGAAAGTGCTGGAGCCTGGCAGGGCTGGGAACAGAGGAGGGAGAGGTGGCTGTAAATTAACCTTCTTGCCATCCTGGAGAAGACTGACTTGTCACCTCCAGTTCCCAGCTGGTAAGAAGAGGGCCCAGCTTGCAGTGGAAAGAGATCTGATCTCCCAGGCAGGGATCCTCGCAGCTGAGCGCCTCGGAGTCACGGTGCCTGTTAACACGCAGGTTCCCGGGCTCTGCCCCGGCCGGGGCTGGGTGGGGCAGGGATCTTTGGTGGGAGGGGTTCTTGTGGACAGACAAACCGTGGTTTGAACCAAATCACAGCCCGGTGCCACGGGGGAGAGTATCAAAACTGGTAATCACCAAAACTGGGAGAAATGCTTAGCAAGGCCAGAGAACTACAGTGTTTCCCCGAAAATAAGACCTACCCATAAAATAAGCCCTAGCAGGATTTCTAAGCATTTGCGCAATATAAGCCGTACCCTGAAAATAAGACCTAGTGATGGGCGTGGCTACGCATCGTATCTGCACAACCCATGCATTTTGTCGCAGAGCAGTAAAGAAGACGAGCAGCCCTTCTCATCTGCCCCATCGTGACAGCTACTATCCCAGAAGTGACTGGAAAGGTGCGGGCAGCCCCACCAACAAGGTCGGCTCCCCCCTCCCCCGTCAGGTCCCAGCCATCCTGTGCGTGCTGCAAGCTGAGGCTTTGAGGGGAAAATAACACATCCCCTGAAAATAAGCCCTAGGGTGTCTTCTTGAGGAAAAATAAATATAAGACCCTGTCTTATTTTCGGGGAAACACAGTATGACCAAGGAAGATGAATACAGCGGAAGAGGACAGAAGCCACCCAAATTAAAGATCAGAGAGGTGCGCCTAGTCCTAAGTGAGGCTCCCCTGCCCATTAGGTCCAAAATAGCCCCACATATTAATCACACGAAGCCAGAGGCAGCAGATGCTTCCACAGAACAAGCAGGACGCTGCAGATGCCTGAGGGTGTCTGCCGACATCTCTCCACGGCCGCTCATCTTTCATTCATTCCTCAACGTTCATGTCCTACTGCGTGCCCCGCCTTGTACAGGCCCTGGAGAGTCTGTGCACAAGGTCCCTGCTCTCCCGGGGCTTATATTTTAGTGGGAGAAATAAGCAATGAACAAGGAAGGCAAGGAGGCTGCTGTGTACAGGAGGGCTGGGTGTGGCTGGGGCACAGAAGGGAAGAGAGAGTGGCAGGTGGGCTCTGGGCCACCTCCCTCAGTCCGGGCTGGAGGAAGCTGCCCACTCCTGCCAGTGGCCTCTTTAAACATCAGTCCTCCCTAGGTTGTTTCCCTTTCACACCCAGGTCCACTGACACCTCCCTGGAGTTTAGTGAGGTCAGGTCACCCCCTGGTGGACGTACATCTGCCATCATTACAGTCACAATTTTTTTTTTTTTTTTTGAGACAGTCTTGCTCTGTCACCCAGGTTAGAGTGCAGTGGCATGATCGTAGCTCACTGCACTCAGCAGCCTCAAATTCCTGGGCTCAAGCGAGCCTCCTGCCTCAGACTCCAGAGTAGCCAGGACTACAGGTGAGTGCCACCACACTTGGCTAATTTTTTAACATATTTGGAAGAGATGAAGTCTCACTGTGTTGCCCAGGCTGGTCTCAAACTCTTGAGATCAAGCAATCCTCCTGCCTTGGACTCCCAGAGCACTAGGGTTATAGGCGTGAGCCACTCTGCCTGGCCTACGGTCTCAATTTTAAGGGGCTCTTTCCTTCTCTGCTAGCCTAATAATAAATATTTTAAGTGTTCTGGGCCTCAAATGCAATTGCACTAGTCAGAGTTTTCAGAGAAACTGGGCCAATAGGACATAGATAGACACACAGAAAGATTTATTATGGGAATTGGCTCACGTGATTATGGAAGTTGAGAAGTCCCACCGTCTACCATATACAAGCTGGTGTTGTTCCAGTCCAAACCTGAAGCACCAGGAATGCTGATGTTGGAGGGCAGGAGATGGATGTCCCAGCTCAAGCAGAAACAGAAGATTTGCCCTTCCTCTACCTTTTTGTCCTCTTTGTTCTCTCTAGGTGAGGCCCACCTGCAGGGGCAAGGTTACATCCTCTTTACTGATTCCGATGCTAATCTCCTACAGAAACGTCCTCGCAGACACATCCAGAAAGGATGCTTTGCCAGCTATCTGGGCAACCCTTAGCCTAGGCAAGCTGACACATAAAATTGACCACCACACACACGGATAAAGAGGAGGTCCTGCGTTACAAAATGAACCAGTGGGAGGAGGGGCTCTGTGTGAGCAGGGACCAGGTTGTACCAGATTTAGCAGCCCGAGCATCACCGACAGGGCTTGGTGGGATGAACGAAGGAAGGGAGGAGCACTTGTCAGCCAGGCAGGTGCACCTGGGGCGAGCAGACAGTGCCCAGGGGAAGAGGCACTGCCCAAGAAGGGGGAGGGGCGGTGGTTATGGCAGCTGCGTGGAGGAGAGGCAGCTGTGGTCTTTGCTGCAAGGACAGGCCACTACCCCTCGCCCGACCACAGGAGAGGGGCCTATGGACCCAGGGTGTAGAAACTCACAGGAAGGGGCCTACCTGGTGCACTTCACAGGGCCACACCAGCCAAGGCACAGTGCACGTGTCTCTCTCGTCACAGTCCCCCAGGCCTCATTAGTCGAGAACAGATTTTCCTTCCTGGGAACGTAAGTTTCTCTCCTGGGAAAAGGATGGGGTCAGGAAGCGCCGGCAGGGCAGGTGGGGAGGAATGCAGCTTGGAGCCATCTGGGAGCCACGTGGGAGCCATCTGCCACACTTCTGGCAATCACAACAGGATTTTTCACTTTCATTTCAGGCTTAACTCTGCAGGCTTGAACCTGCCGGGAGAGTCTCTTCCTTTGAGAAGTTCTTCTCTGAAGCACTCTCTGCTCACCTTCCCCCAGGACACCTGTCTGAGATCTGCCACTCGAGCTTTCCAGAGTGTGTCCTCTGTGCTCAGCACCAACGCAAGGCCTTTGACAACAAAGCCCGTTTTTCACTCCGGGTGTCGTTTCAGACTTTGTGGTCCAGATCTAATGACACATCAGAGGAGAACACAGAGGAAGGCTACGACGGACCCGGCACCTGCGAGCCTGTGGGACCCAGGCATCTGCGATGGGGACAGAGACGTCCGCAGGCTCGCTCTCTCACTGCCCACAGCGTTCATGACCTTTCACGGGAGGCGATGCCTGTGAAACAGGGTGTGAACTTTTCAGTCTTGCAAACTCTTCCTCACAAACCAACCGCTGAGCTTGTGTCGGGCCGACTTTACCGCACCAGAGTTGAGCCCATAAAAAATTACAGCGCAGTCGAAAGTGGGTCTTCAGTTATAAATGTCGCTGGGTGTCAAGCAAAGGGGTAATGGCTTAGGGATTAAGAGAGAGTGTTCCAGACACCCTGGGCTCCAACGTACCCCTCCTCCTTGCTGTGTGACTTCAGGCTGGTTACTTCACTGCTGTGTGCCTCAGTGTCCTCATCTGCAAAACGGGGCCCCTAAGAACACCTGCCGAGTGTGTGGAGTAAGGCACACGCAGCACACTGTCGCAGTGGTTGGTGGTGGTGACGGCGGTGGACCGGGAGGAGGAGACGTGGGTGTACGTGCAAGCACTTGCCTGACCTGCGGAGACACGGTTAACAGCTGTTTCCAGAAAGAGTCTGAGCCACTTTTTACCCTTTTTTTTAAACTAAAACTGCATTGTTGGTGCATTTCATTTGATCTTTGCTGATTCTTGGCAGGGACCCTACACTGAGGCAATAACTTTTAGAAGTTCCCAGGGCAGAAAGGCCTCCTCTGTGTGCCCCACCCACACCTTGCTGGAAGCACCGGACCCTCGGCCTCCTGGTTGGGAGCCGGCACGGACAGACCAGACAGCTGGGCAGGATGCAGAGGGGGCGAGCGGCCCAGGTAGGTGCCCCCAGAACCAGGCACAGCAGCCTGAAAAGGCTGGGGCCCCTCTGATGGGTTTCCAGGATGTGGGGGACATGAGTTGACTCCGAGAGCTGGCAGCCGGCTCTGCAGCCAGATTCCTTCTTGTGAGCCCTAAGTGATGTCACCCCATCGGGTATCTCCTGAGGCCTCAAAGTGACAGAGGAGCCTGTCCACCTGGGACCCCTCCGCATGGCTGAGAGCAAGGGGCTTGGGAAGTACCATCTACGTCCAGATACACCACAGGGTGATTTGGGGACCTTTTTCAGGGACATCTCTGATGGAAGGCTGCCCTGTGGGACCAGATAATGCCTCTGACAGCCTGAGAAAGAGAAGGGAGGCAACGTAGTGTCAGACTTTAAAGAGTTTTATGGGCACCCACAAATCAGCAGCTTTTAAACCTCAAATGACCTTTACTTTCCTTGTTCCATGGAGCCCAGAAGCTAGAGAATAATTATCAGGCGAGTAGACAGAGGTGAGTGTGGGATCAAATCTGGCCTATCGTCTTACTAGTTCTGGGCACTTCTTTTTCCCCAAGTGCTAAAACAAGTGGTGCATGCCAAGTCCAGACGGCCAGTGATACGCTTTTGGTAGAAACTGCACTCTGAGTCCCCACACACCATTCCGTTTTTCACTTCCGGTACAGTATTCGACAAATTGCATTAGCTTTCAACGCTTTACTGTGAAATAGGCTTTGTGTTAGATGATCTTGCCCGACGGTGGCTAACGCAGGTGCTCTGAGCGCGTTTAAAGCAGGCGAGGCTAGGCTGTGATGTCTGGTGGGTTAGGTGTATGAAATGCATTTTCGACTTATGATATTTTCAGTTTTCAATGGGTTTATCTGGACACAAGCCCATCCTGAGTCGAGGAGCATCTGTATTTACCCAAGAGGCACAAGAAGGTGGCAGTGACGGTGCTGGTCACGACAGAGCGTGAGCATGTGTCCGGCGCTGCACGCGGCCTTCCCTGGATCCCCAGGCCTGCGGAGGTGTTTATGCTGGCCGCTGGCCGCTTTTGACAGAGGAGGACACAGAAGCTCAGAGGAATTCAGGGACTTGCCCCTGGTCTCTTTGTTGGTGAAACCCAGGGCTGGGATTTGAACCCACAATTTTGGGGCACTCTCTGCAGTGGGCCTTGCTGGGCATGTTTTTGAGAGCAGCAGTTGTAGGAGGGAATTGCCGGCACGGTGTAGAGACATGAAGGTCCCCTCAGCCCCCACCCCGAGGCCACCGTCCCGTCCACGGCCAGTGTCTGAGGCCTTCATAGGTCCTACTGTCGACTCCTCACAAACCGGCCCCCGGACCGCCCGCTGGCTTCAAGCTAGTCCAGGCCGCTCCCCAGCACAGTCCCAGGTGCACTGTGGCCACTCGGAAGATGCGTTCCGTGAAGAGCGCACACCGAGGTCCTTCTTCCCTCAGTTTGCAGGAGATTTCACAACTGGGGAGGTGCCAGCCCACCTCACCCGTCAGCTCATCCAGGTGACTGACACCTGCTTGTCGGCCTGTGCTCGGCCCTGTGGTCCCAACAGTGGACTCGGCTGAGGGACTCGGCCCTGCGGAACTACAGCCCCACAGCTTCCTGACAAGGGGACACGCAGTCACGATAGCACGAGGCCAGCACGGGGAGTGCATTGGGCAGGGGCAGGGGCTCCTCGAGGACCAGACGGGTGAAGAGCCGGCAGGGAGGAGACTGTGCTTCGCAGACGAGAGGAGGAACAGTCTGCTCAATTCCACACCACAGAGGTGTCGAGTCCAGGAAGGGAAAGGAGAGGTGAGATTGGAAGTGAAGGATGTGTCCCAGAAAGGTGTTTCGACTCACTCCCAAGGGCCTGGGGGCCAGGCAGGGCTCAGCCATGTGCTCCCAACCCTGTCCCAGACACTGTTCTCTAATCGGACACACTGGCCCAGAGGCCCGGGGCCCCCGCTGTCCCGCTCTGCTCCCTGCCTCCATCTTCCCCACAAAGACACATCCCACCTCCACCAGTGACTGGCTGGGCAACCTTGGGCAAGTTGCTTATTCTCTCTGAGCCTTACTTTCCCCTTCTGTAAAATGGGATAATAATAGTTTCTATTCCCTAGAGTTATTGAGGGGCTTAAATGAGATGTGCGTGTAAAATGCTTGCACTGTGCTTGGCACAGAGATTCGTAGCAATAGTGCTGCTGCCAGACGTGTGTCCATCGCACCCCACATCCACCTTCGCTCTGTAGCAGCACTGACTCTGTGACCCTGCATCCCTATCCCCGGATGCCGCTGGCAGACACGGCGCCCACCCTCACTGGCCCTCCCTTCACCAAGACAAGTAAGCCCGTGTGCCCGCCTGCACACCCACCTGCCGGGGCTCCCAGAATGCTCGTCAGTGCAAACACCTGTCCCACCTAGAGCAATGGCGAGCAGGGTTCACAAGGCTAGAACATTCGTGAATGTCGCCAACAACATGGGTCTCCAGATAGGATGGCTCTCCAAGCAAGCATCTAGCATCTGGCTCTCCAGATCCAGGGTGCAAACAGCCCATCTCCTAAGCCAAGTCTGCCCTGGCGGTGGGGGTGGTGCAGCCAAATAGCAGCGATGAGAGCAGCCCACCTGCTCCTGCCAGGCTGCCTCTTGGACTTGCCCAGGGAGCCCAGTGCCAGGCCACACCCAGAACAATGACAATGACCTTGCCAGAATGCTGAGAGGGAGACCCAGGCAGCAGGTGTCCTTCAAAGCCCCTTGGCACTGGGTCTCACAGTCCTTCGCCCAGCACCCCAAGGGCCCCTGCCACCTGATCAGCATTGTCAGGACAGACAGTGGAAACCGATCTGCCCTCCTGGCACTAAGCTACTCTGGTGCTGTCATCCCTCTGACCTCACCTGTGGCCACTTTCAGAGGCGTAACCTTGAACTGGCCTGGCCCATTCACCCAGGCCTACGTCCACACCTCAGCGAGGCTCGGCCCCGGCTTCAGCGGCATTTGCCAAAATGGGCCGAGCACCCCTGCTGGACAATTGAAACGACACCGTCCAAGGCTCAGGCCCGTCTAAAGTGTGAACCAGAAGGAGACGAGCACCAGACAGGAGCATTCTTCCACATTCTCAGCTGGGGAAATGGAGTCAGAAAAGAGAGGACCCCGTACAGGACCCCCCAGCTCAGACCCACTCAGCCAGGCCTGGCAGGCACAGCACAGGGACCCCACCCGCCGGGGCCTCTCTCCTGGCCAGTGTGCCCAGAGAAGCGCCTGGCAGGGCTGGCCGGGGACCAGCTGAGCGACGCAAATGTGCTGACAAAGCACGGCCATGTGGTGGCCTTGCGGGTTTGCGGAGGCAGAGGACTGGCGCGCGGGAGCCGGGACTGGAGAAGGCAGCAGTGACACACCAGCGCGCAGGAGCTGCTCTCTAGGAGACAGGACGGGGCGGCCGCTGGCGCACCAGCCAGAGGGCTGGCAAAGGGACCGCAGAGGGACCTCAACGGGCCAGGAGGGACTGGAAACCAAGCTGGGCTGCAGGCCCCACAGTCTCCCCCACAGAAGCAGAGACGGACCCACGGCTGGGACGTCCTGAATGTTTACTTAGGACCAGGAGCCTTGGCCCCAAAAAGGTGAAGATGGGCCGGACGGCTCCATGCGGAGGCCACGGGCTCTGACCTCCCAGACTCAGGCCAGGGGCCCCCATTACTAGCTTCGTGACTGGAGCAAGATGCCTTATTTCTGAGTGTGTTTCTCCGCCTGTCGAAGGGGATACCTATAGCATCCACCCCAGGACCGACCTGAGAGTTAAATGAGCTAATAAATGTAAGTTGTTCAGGATGGTGTCTGACACACAGGAAGCACCCAACAGATGTTAGGTATTGTGGCCGTCATTAAAGATCAGAACACCGGCAGGCTAAGAGCGTAACAACAAGTACCTGTACTTGTCTCCTGCGCATGTGCCAGCCCTATTCATAGGGGAAGGCTGAGGCTCAAAGATGCTACTTAACACACATGTTGCTGACACTTACTTACGTATGCACACCATATATTAACTCATTTACTCCCCACAACAGCTGAAGGAAGTAGGTGCTATTATTATCCCAATCTTACAGATGGGAAATAGGCACAGAGAGGTTAAGTAAGTTGCTCAAGGTCACACAGCCATTAAGATGTAGAGCCTGGATTTAAATCCAAGTCTATCTAGTTCCAAAAGCTAAGCTCTTTCAACTCAGTGCCCTGCCTCCAGGCTTTAAGGATAATACATGTTGCAAAACCTCCCTCACAACCCAAAGCAAGAAGGAGAGGAAGGTCCAATGACAGCCTTTGAGTGCAAGTACAGGGGTGCCAGGATGAGCAACTCCCATGCAATACAGGGTCCCATGGGTCAGTGCAGCCATGCAACCGAATATGCACTACGCCAAAGAATGTGCCAAGCTGCCATTTCTGTGGTCCTGTATATGACCACATACAAAGGCAAAACTCCAACCCACCCAGGGTCCTGCAGACCCTCAGGGCAATATTGCTGAGTGTTTACAGAGGACTCAGCTTTTTGGCCACCAGCCTGATTCCTTCCAGAACCATCTGTGATCTCATAGATGCCCGACAGGCTGAAGACAGATGGGCTCAGGCCGGGGCTGGCTCTGACCTCAACACCACCCAGGTATCCTCTGCAGCTGTGGCAGCACCTCAGCCCCAGGAACCACCCAGGGGAGCAGGCCCATGTGTAGAACATCTGAGGATGCACTCAGGGTGTGCTCCTGAAGCCACGGGCCATCCTGAGTCATCGTCTTTCATGGAGAAGGGAGGGAAGGCAAAACACACTCCAAGAGCCAATGGACTCACTGGCTCCTTGCTGATTCTACTAGGTCATGCAACCAGAGAGCAAAGGGACAGCCAGGGTTGCAACAGGCCACAGGCTGCCCAGCAGCAACACCAACAAGGGCTCTGCTGAACTGGATTGCTCGTGCATGTGACCCGGGCCTTCCACGGCTGCTCCAAGTACAAGCTGGACGTTATCTCTCTACTGGGCGAGGAAGATTAAGGTCTCAGGCTGGAGAACTGAACCTCTATCCTGCCCAAGGCTCTCCTTTTGACTTCTGACAGTTAGAAAGCCCATGACCCCCTGCTCTTGGCATACACAGCCCCCTTTTTTGGGTGTGTCCTCCCCACAGGGACCTCGGCCTGTGCAAACTTCCAAGCTAAAGTTTTGCAACAGTCTTCTTGGGTCTAACTTCCCAAACTCTTGGAAAGTTTTCACGGAGATAAAGGTGCCTACAGCTGCTTCAGGCTGCACCTGTGTGAGGACACGTTGAGCGGAGTCCGCTCTAAACTCTCCAAGGCTTGAGGCCCATTTCTCATGTCAGGACCCAGGATAATTGAGACCAGCTGCAGCCTTGTGCATCCTGGGGACTTAGAACAGGCTGGTTCTTGGATGGCGTCCTGGTCTCCTGAGCTGTCCCCTTTTCAGAAAGAGACTGGCTTCTTGACTGAAGCTCCGGGGAGGGCGGGCCCGCCTCTGTCCTGCTCCAACTGGCCCACACACTCGGCAGTGCTGGCGCAGCACAGCGGCCCAGGAAAATCTTTGTTGTCTGGCTGCGTGATATATGGGGTCGACAGACTGCTCTGGATGCAAGCACAACTGTTCTCAAACCCTATTTCATAAAGCCTGGGTGGCCAAGCGCAGTTGTTCATAACACCGGTGAGTCCCCTAAGATGATTTTTGAAATAGCCCCTAAGACAAAGAGCTCAGCCCTACGTGGACAATGTGCGTTAGCGAGGAGCCCACTGACATCATAACCATTTCGGAAGGACTGCAACCAGCTGTTGGCAGGAAAGGAAAAGAAACACACCAGAAGGAAACATATGAAGAAGTATTTTAATAGCTCAAACTCAAGGTCATCGTGCTCCCGGTTCCGAAGAGATTGCTAAAAGAGGCGACTTTGGCCTTCTTGGAAGCCAGCGTTCACCCACCCGTGGTCTCCGTGCAGCCGCCTCCTCTGGGTGGTGACTCGGAGGAGAGCACAGACACGCCTGGTCCCACTCCGCTCCCACGGGGCCTTCTTCTCACCTACGCATTGCATCAGCTGAATTAGTTGGACTAAGACGATGATTCAGTTAAAGGAAGAGACAAATGTTGGCTGTCTAAGCAGGAACAGCCCAAGCTGGCAAGAGAAAGCACACTGGGTACATAGGTTACAGAAGGGCAGAGCTTCTGCCTGCACACCTGCGACGTTACACTTGTTTTGCCTGCAAACTATCAAGAAGGATTCTGCTGGCCAGGGAGTTTCCGCTGAACAAGCAAACTGGCGGTCGGAAGTCTTGGGTGTCCTGCGCCACCAGCCCAGAGTCCTCGTGCGTCGTCCACCGGAGAGTCTTTGAGGGAAACATGGAGTCCAGCCCATGCCTCTGCCTAGGGGTCGATTTCTTCAGGGATCACTGTGATCATAATGTCTTCGTTGCCCCTGCGGACGACCATGTTCAGGGTGCTTTCCTTTTTAATGACGTCACTGACGTCATTGGCGGAGACCACCGACTGTCCGTTGATGCTGATGATGACATCGTTTTCCTTGAGACCACCACTGCAACACAAAGGGACACACAATGGTAATGTTCCCGTTCCTCCTGGTCTGACTTTACATCAACAGAAGCACAGTTTAAAACCTAAAGTCCAGCGCAGACAGTGGCGAACCTAGGTGAGAATGGTTTAAAGTGGCTTTCTAGGTCCTTCAGTGTGGCCTTTTGACCGAATCCAAATTTTAGAGAACAAATCCTAGATTTATTTTTAAAATAAAATAAAAATGTAAAAGATGAACAAAAATGTATTTAAAAAATAAGAAGATTTTATTAAAATAAAAGGCTGCAGGTTCCCCACCCCTAGAAACCATCAGTGGGCTGCATTTCTTTTTGATATTTTTAGACTAAATCATCAATTGTGTCCACTGCAGAAATGCCTACCAGCACTTGTGTGGTCATATCACAGAATGACCCTAAAGGGAGTAATATACCAGGGACCATCTACCTTGTAGTGTGACTGTGGCCAGCTTGCAGGTAACAGGTTTGACATCTCAGAAGGCAGTTCCTACCAGGATGGGTGGAACACCTCCGTTAGGAGACGCTTCCTTTGGCTGGGCTGCCACTCTAACTTTAGCTCTTATATAGGACAGTGTCAATACACTGTCATGGGGTCTAGCACAAGGTTATGCAAATTCTTTTCTGTATGGGGCCAGATAGGAAATATTTTAGGCTTTGCAAACCATACGGGCTCTGTTGGAGCTATTCACCTCTGAGGTCATGGTACAAAGGCTGCCACAGACAATATATCATAGGCAATATTTCAGTGGACACCAAAATTTTAATTTCATATAATTTTCATGTCACAAAACGCTATTCTTATTTTGGAATTTTTTTTCAACCATTTGAAAATGCAAAAACAATGCTTAGCCCATGGGTCCTACAAGAGCAGGCGGCAGGCCACATCCGGCCCCCAGGCATATTTACTGGCCCCTGGTCTCACACCTCTCTGCAGATATTATGTGAATACAGGTAACAAACCCTGATGATTGGTTGAGCTGCTTCTTCTCATGTTACCTTTATGTCACTTGGGTTATTTTTCTAGAGTGTTGACAGGTGTAGCCTACCTCGTAATAGACACAATCCAGGACTCTAGGAGGAGGTGAATCCCAAAGCCTAGGACAGGGTCACTGCCAGAGGCCTTGGGGACACCGCTCCTTAACCCTCTCCCTCCAGCCAGGCCATCCCAGAGACTCATCACGAGGTCGCTACTGCGCTTCCCGTCTGGATGGCCCTAGCAGAGCGAGGACGTTTGAAGACAGAGAGCGCCCTGCCGTCCATGAGTCCTGAGATGTCCGACCATGTTTGTCAAGGACCAGCACAGTCATCCACAGCCATATAAAAGGATCCCACGTGCTCCCTTGCTGTCCCCAGGAACCACAAGAATATCAGGAAAAGGGAAAATGACTCTAACTCACGCCTCTGCTGGGGTATCAGGAATTACTTCAATGATATACGCTCCTGAGATCACGTCTGGGAAATCTCGGTGCCGGTCCTTCAGCTCTTTGGCTTTGCTGCTCAGGGGGAAAACATACTCCCGTTAGTGTGAGTGACAACGGGCCGTCCTCGGCCAGACTCAGCCCTCACCGGTCTCCTTCTTGTCCCTGAGTCTAACGTAAAATTGCCCCAGGAGTTCTGATTCTACTTTAAAATTGATGGGCTACTACTGGCATCAAAGATTCACCTGGTAACAACAAGGGACGTGCTTTAATCATTATTATGATTAATTGATTAATAGTAGCTACCATCTGGTTTGCAGCCCCAGCTCTGCCATCTGCTAGCTGTGTTACCTCAGATAGTAACGTAACCTCTCTGTGCCTTCATTTGCTCACCAGTATAGTAACAGTACTCTACAACACGGGCTGTTGTGAGGATCAGGTGAGGTCATCTGGGTGAGGCGCATGGCCCAGTGCCTGACCCAGAGTAAGCACGTGATAGATGGTGGCTGGTGACCACTGCTACCACTCACTGACCCGAGCCTGCCGTACACCAGGAAAGCCTACGCTGTCATCCTCATCCTGGAAAGAAGGAAACTGTAGCATGTGGAGGTCAAGTTGTTTTCAAGGTCACAAGCCGGGAAGTATCAGGGCTGGGACGAGAACCCAGGAAGCCACACCCTGGGGCTAACATCTCACCCTATACCTCTGTCTCTCCTAGTTCCAAAGACAAATAACTGATGACATTTTAGTCTTGGCAAATCACCCCATTTTCTGGAGTGCTAAGAAAGGTACCATCATTCATAATATGTATCAAAATATAGTAATATTTTAACAAATATTTAATAAATAATTCATCATAAAGCCTAACACATCAATATATCTGTTATATATTCTGTTCTTTATCTACGACAGTTTCAGCCATGCCAGTTGAGTCCATTACCAGGACTCATCAGATTACACCCAAGTTTTTCATCCAGGTTAAAACACCAGGATGTCATCAGCCTGCCAACCACAGGCTCCAACTTCCACCAGCTCGGGGAAAACAAGCCCATCCGTCATTCACTCCCTCATGCCGGGCCTGACCTGGCATTCCTGAGCCGCAGCCCACGTGCGGCAGAGCTAATGAGAGGCAGGTGCTCTGGGGCTGGGCCCGCCCAGAATGTGGGTTGCAACAGAACACTGGGGAAAGGAAGGCACGAGCCAGAGCGAACCAGCCACCCACCCCCTTCCGACTGTTCGGGCCTGTCTTCAAAGAGGACGGCAGAATCTTCTAGACAGGAGAGCCTGCTGCAAACAAGGGAAACCAGCTCAGCTCACAGAGACAGAAGGCCTGACGCTGTCCTCTTCCCGGAACTATTGCATTTTAAGCAGAATCTGAGATGTTTTGAGGTGGCATAAACTTTCTCTTTCAGGGGTGCCTGTGAGCACCTTCTAAAGTTCAGGTTTATTTAAATTTAAGACACAGACACACATCCTGTTTACCCACCTGGACGTGAGCGACATCATTCGGATACCAATATACTTTTTCTTGGTGATGGCTTTTCCTGGTGTGACAACAAAAGGACACAGAAGGTCAGCCCGGTTGGCAGGTGTGCCAGGGACACCAGGAGCCAGAGGCCCAATGCGCCAGGCTGCAGGGTTAGGCCAGGGCCACAGCAGGAATCTCCAAGAGGCCCAGTGCTGTCTGGGCTCGGCCACGTCCACTGGCCCTGGCTCCTTCTCACTCAGCCCTCAGCTTGGAGGGAGCTTCCCGGCCCCACCCTCATCTCCACTAGCCACCCCCAGTCTCTCCCTCACTTGCCACCTTGCTCCATTTTCCTGGGGGCACTTACTGCTCCCTGATATTGTATTATTTGTTTGCTTGCTGTCAGCAACCCCTTGCCCCAGAAGAACATAAAGGCCACACCTGCAAGGGCCCCTGGTGAGCCACCCACTGCCGAGCCCCCAGCCTGACTCGGCAGATGGGTCAATAAACATTTGCAGAATGAATGATCTCCCTGAATCTCAGTTTTCTCATCAGCAAAATGGGCCTAATAATTCCTACCTGATAGGACAAAGGCTTTTAAAAGGCATAAATGAATAATTTAAGTGAAATCATGTACAGAAATCACCTGGGATCATGGGTGTGAAATTTCCATGATCAGAGGGCAAAAATGATCACACATCTGTGACCTAATACAGGGGCCTAATCACGTGCATTCCCTTTCCTTCCTGGTAGGAGATGGCTTGGCTGGCTTAGGGGCTGCCCTTTTCCCCCTCCCCAAGTCCCCCAGGGGCGGCTGAGCCACAGGCTTGTACCTCCGGAGCCCCTGAGGCTGTGTGTACCCTGCTTTTACCTTTGGCCTGTCGGTCATGGGACTCGGTTAGGAATTTTTTAATCTTATCAGATGGGATTGCAAAGGAGATTCCAGCTGTCACTTTCAGAGTGTTAATTCCAATCACTTCACCGTCCTGGAAAGCAAGAAGGAAACGGCTTATTGAATCATGAAGGTATACCAGCAGGTGTGCACCAAAAGAGAGTGGAGAATTCATAGGAAAGAAGTCTTTGAGCTATTTCAGAGAACAAGGGAGGACTGGAGGGAGCAAGTCCCGGGGGAGCAGGGTGAGAGGCCTCAGGACACTTGGGCAGCGTAAGCCAGGCTCAGCCACGGAATCGACACACGCTTTAGGTCAGCACGCGGTGGTCACCTTGCTGTAAACACAGATAGTTTCAAAATACACGCTATTTGCTCCTTTCACAAGGAATGTGTTTAAGGAGGCTGTCCACGCCTTATGCTTCTCCCAATTCCAACGATCTTAAGATGGCTCTGCTGGTGTCAGGGAGAAACACCCGTGAGCTCAGGGAGACATGCCCTGATACCAGGAAAGCGCATCTCCACTCGGGCAGAGCAGGTGGCATGATCGCGCCCCATTTCTCCCACTGGGAAGGGCCAGCTGCCAGAGAGTCTAAATCTCGCCTCACACACTTCCCGAGAGCAAGCGCTGAGATCTCAGTCCCTGGCACCGAGGGACCATCTAGGAGGCGCCACCATCCTGGGACTTGCTAAGATGGCTTTGATGCCATTGTCTGTAAGTGACCCCTGGGCTGCCCTCTGGCTCTGACTGTCCGAGATTCCAAGGCTTTGGTTTTTATGCTGAAGTATTTCAGTGTAGACTTAAGTGATATATCTTTGTGGGTGGGTAACTCCTCCTCATTCCAGCCAGGCCTTCGGGGAGGGTCCCTGGCCAAGAGAAACAGTGTGGATGAACACAGCCAGCTCCCTCGGCAGCCCAGGAGACCTAATCTGGACGAGGTGTCTTTCTGCGACAGGCCAGCGCTGCTGCCCCCTTCCGCCTGCAGGCCTGCTCCTTGGCCCACCCTGCGCCGGGCCTGGATCGCACTGCGTTCACCTGTAACTCTGAAACACCCACGTGTCCTCTGGCATGACACTTCCACCCTCCACTCCAGCAGGCCTTACTCTGTCCAGAAAAGCTCGGTCGGCTAGTTTGCACAGCTGCGGTACATTCACAGAGCTCACTTTAAAAGAATTAGATAATGAGCTCTGGCAAGCCCGTGTTTGAAAAGAAAGCAAAAACATTTTTAAAAAGACAGCATGTGCATAGATGAAAACAAACAAGTCACATAGGTACTGGAGGTTCTTACCAGGTTGACTAATGGGCCTCCCGAGTTTCCGTACTGCAATTAAACAGAAATGGGAAGGTTACGTGTGTGTCACGGCACGGTCCAATCTGCTTCCCCACCTGGCTGATTCTTGAGCACGGTGCCTGGAGTATGGGGCACGGCTCTTCCCTGAGATGTGTTCCTGTCCACCTAAATTTGCTGGATAAAAATGACCTTAACAATCTCCAGAAAGTTCTGGATGTGCCATACACAGGAAATGTTTTGCTCTGAAGCCCAGAGGCCAAACGCTTTGCTCCGAAGCACCTAATGCAACTTCTGCTTCTTGGCCTGAGGCTGTTGTGCACCCAGCCCCGCATCACAGCAGCTCAGATCTGCACACACCCCCCCTGTGCCCCCTGCCCTGCTGCTGGCGCTGCAATGAATGCACAGGGTTTGATCCAGTTCCATTACTCCCCCCAGACTACGAGAAAGCTTGGGAATAAAACCTCTGCCAACTCCTCTCCTCTGGCTAAACCCTGCCCCAGCCCGCCGGCGGCACAGGGACGGAGGCTCACGTTGATGATGGCGTCGGTCTGGATGTAATCCATGTCGGAGTTCCGGAGCCCGAGCTCCTTGCCGCCTCGCTGGGTGGTGCTGACGATGCCGGTGGTGACTGTGTTTTGAAGGGAAAACGGGCTTCCGATGGCGACCACAAACTCCCCCGGCCGCAGCTCAGAGGAGCGGCCCAGCAGCAGGACCGGCAGCTTGCCCTGGAAGCACAACGGCCGGTGCTGCTGAATGTGTTTCATGGAACGCGACGCATAAAGGCACAGACATCGTGGAATACCACGCAGGGACAGTGACGGGCCATTCGGAAACACCAGGTCTGGTGGGGAAAGCAGCTCAGGACTACCATCCCTCTCCTGGTGGCAAGGACCGAACTTCTCATCCCACCCGTTGTGACATCACAAGCAAACATCAAAGCCGCACGCCAAGCAAACCGTGCAAAGGTCACTGGAGGCCACACCGAGGTCTCATCGCATCTTGAATCTATCAGCACATACTTGCTCTGAGACCTCGAGGCAGGAGACACAGGGTGATAAAATGGATTTAGGGTTTGGGGCAAGGCTGCCTGGGGAAGTCTTAGACAGCAAAGCCCCAGGGAAGGATCTGGAGCCGGCTCGCCCCGTGGGGCAGGCGGTGCAACCTGCCCGGACTCACCCCCTCATACACACAGCCGCCCTGAGTCCCGGAGCACTGGGAGCTCTGCGGGCGGGAATCACACTGACGTGGCTCCGTGCGCCCCTGTGCACCCGGCAATGCTGGCCGGGGGTGGGGATGGAGGGTGGGGACAGCAAGGCCTCCAGGACCCAAGACACCAAGACCTAAGAAGTGGGCCGTCTCTCCTGAAAGATCTTCCATCATGCGCCTCTGCTCCCCAGACCGGGCAGGCTGATGAACCAGCCCAAGAAGCCCTGATGCCCAGCGCCCCATGAAGGCCAGATAAAGTGGGGGCCCCAAACAGCTCTTCACAACAAAATGGGACAAGATGAAGCCAGCTGGAGTCACTGGGGCTGAGATGCTGGGGAGAACCACAAGAGGGCCTCCCCGCTTCCAGCAGGGAAGGCGCTGGGCCCACTTCCCTCCCTGCCTCCCTCCGAGCAGAGCGAGCAGAGCCAACCTCCTGGGTTCCTTCAGCCTTTGTTCAGAGTCACAATGAGCAGCCGCCCCCCAACAACACAGCCTGGGCCAAGAAAGCAGAGAGCCGTCCCAGCCCTGCTGCAAACTGCAACTCTAGAGGCTCATGTTTGTCCAGGAGGGTAGCGTGGGTGGAACCCAGGGTTACTTGAGCAGACACCAGCTGAGGAGGTGAGTGATCACTATGCCCATTGAACAGACGAGCAAACTGAGGCTCCAAGAGACTGGATGACTTGAGACAGAGCAGGGATTTAAACCTGGGACTGAGACCCCGAACCCAGACTCTCTCAGCCACTACACAGTGCCACGCCACAAATGTTCCCCCGACACATACCAGATAAGGAAGGTGCTCCCTCCTGGAAGGAGAAAGGAATGTTGAAGAAAGAACCCGAGACCTAAAACTGACTTTAAGAGACTGCACGAGGAGGAGCAACGCCGCTCAGCTCACAGACAGCGAGAGGCCCAGCAGAGCGCGTCCATGGCCGGGACTGCAGACCTGGGGCCAGGCGCCTGGGCGAGATCTGGGCCTGGACTTGTGACCACTCAGGTGCTCAGTTTTCTCATCTGGAAATGACACAGTACACCTGTCTCACTGGTCCGTGGTGAGAATGAGGTGACTTAAGATCTGAACGGCTCTTTGCAAACTGCCTGGCCCGTGGCAGCTCCGTCCAAGTGCCGGTTAGCGCCGTCAGGGTTAGGCCGGCGCAAACCCGGCGGCAGAGCCCTGCCAGCCATGCTCGTGTGAGCCAGTCCGTGTCACCCAGCAAGGCACAGGTCTGGCCTAACAGTGACCCCTTCCCCTTGGGGTCACCTGAGGCTGGAGCGTGCAGGGCTGAGGGTGGGGTGCAGGCCTGCAGCGCCCCCACGGCCCCACGCTCCTCTAGCTCGTCGGCATCCAACAGCACACCGCGAGCGCGGCGTGTTCACCCTGGGCGCGTGCCATCGGCCCCTGCCAGGAATGACCTCAGCTCTCGCCGCGTGCGGTGGGGCAGGAGGCAGCGCCGCCCACGTGCGCTCGGCCACTCTGGGGGAGGTCTGCGGGGGACACTGCTGTTCCTTCAGGCCCCGGCTGGCTGGAAAGCCGTGTCTTTCTCTGAGGCCTTCAGGGCCGGGTTTGCAGGGCAGGGATAAGCCGGCACAGGCTGCAGAGCTGCCCAGGAAAGGAAGACGCAAGGCAGGCGGTCCAGCCCAGACTCGGGAAAGGGGCCCAGCCCGCGTCTGCCCAGCCACAGATTGGAAGCCACGCCAGAAAGTTACGAGGCAGGACTCGCCATGGAGAGATTTTTGTTGTTGTTTAGAAATGGGGTCTCACTATGCTGCCCAGGCTGGACTCACACTCCTGGGTTCAAGCCATCCGCCCGCCGCAGCTTCCTGACTAGCTGGGACTACAGGCGGGCGCCACCACGCCCGGCTTCACTGTGGAGATCTTCATTTGCACTTAGCTCATTCCCACCCCTGTCACGCGCCTGCGCCTCCTAGGAAGGGAGCCAGATGCAGCCTCTGTGTCTCGGACTTAAAGGCGACTCTCCCTGCAGTGCTCCTCTTCCACGGTCTGAGCTCAGGCCCAGGGGATGTGGGGAAAAGGGGACACTGGGGGAAGCTGTGAGGACAGAGGGGACAGGCTCCCGGGGGGTGGAGGAGGAGCCCGGGGGCCTGCACACTGCCCATCCACGCTGCCAGGGAGGGGACACTGCCTGCACCCACCTGCCAGGCCCCCAGGGGACACTGCCTGCACCCACCATGAGGCCCAGAGCACCCTGTGGACAAGCCTGGCCCAGCCACACTCGGGTGACCACACAGGCTTGGGCAAGGTGGTCACCAGTGACGCAAGCCCAGGCAGTCTCCCCAGGAACCCATCCTCGCCCGAACACAGAGAGGAAACATGGACGCGTAAGTGGCCACTTAGTTAAGCCTGCACAGATGGGCAACTCCAGTTATCATCTCCTTTAAGCTTTTATTCACGCCGACATTTCATAGGTTATGAAGCAAGTAGACATCTCTGGGAGTGGCAAGGTCTTACATTGTAAACCCTGGACTTATGAGACAGGAATACGCCTTTTGCCTGCCAGAGGACGAAGCACTTTCATGACAACTTTAGGAGTTAGGGCATATTTCCCTCCACCCTTTTTACAGATGGGGAAACTGAGGCTCCGAGACAGAGAGACTCCTTACAGGCCATGAGCAGCCTGGCTAGACAAAAGGACAGGCTTCCCAGGTCTCGGACCTGCACTTCCAGTACGTATTACCCTGGAATTCTAATTACAGGCAGATATCTTTGCAAGGGAGTGACGTGTTCCAGAGATGTCAGGCCAGATTTACAGCTGTCCCTGAGGTCAAATTGCCTTTGGGGGGCCATTTGGCCCCAGCTCCCTGCAGGTGCCGGCTGGCTGCAGGAGCGGGTCGCCCCGTCAGCTCATTCCAGACCCAAGTGGTGCTCATTCTCAGCCGGGAGCCCCAGCTCTGGCCTGTCTGCTCGGCAGCTATACCTCGGCTGGCCAAATTCCTACTTGGTAATTGAGCACTTAATTCCATAGCTGTCTAGACATTCGCTCCATGGGGGCATCTGGGGGAGATCCACTGCAGATACGGCTGGAAACACAGCCGTGCTGCGACCTTGACTTGCAGAGGCCATGAAACCCTGCGGGGTCCGCTCATTCTTAGTCTAACGTCCTTTCCGCTGCCCACAGGCTGGTCCTGCACCGCCCACATCAAAGCATCTCCAGACTCGGGGTGCAGACGCTCTGTCTGAGTCTGCCTTTGAAGTGGCACCAAATACAGGCCATCCTGAAGGTGCCATTCCCTCTCCTCTGGGCCTCCCTGGAGCCCCCCAGTGTGCCTAGAAGTAGGTGGGGCAAACACCCATCCTCCATCACAGAGGAGAAGGCCAAGGGCAAGAGGAGGGGAAAGGGCACGTGCAGGTCCCAGTCTTCACACCAGATTCTTACACTGCTGGGGAAAAGAAAATATAAGTGGGCGCAGACACAAAAGCAGAGAGATGGCAACTGCAAACCACTGAGGCTCCACGACTCGGAGACCCCGGACAGAGACCCCACCAGGAAAGCTCGGAGCTCGTTTGGCCCAGGTCCTTCTGGGACAACAGACATTCTGCATGAGCCCATCACACGGCCAGTTCCCATGATCTTAGGAAGGGGGAGCCCGGGAGGCCAGTAGAAGAGAAGGGACATCTGGGGTGAAATGCCTACTTGCCCCCAGCCTGCATGTGACTCAGGGATGTTAAACGGTGTCCTCACAACAGGGCCAATGAGAGAAGGACTTTAAGAACACACAAATCCGCTAACACCGGGTTGCGAGCTCACTGCTACCCAGGCCGATGCAGAAACGGCTCAGGTGAGGGTGGCTGCAGGGGACTCCGCACCTTCTTACCACGTCTGTGGAAATTACTAAATACCAGCCATAGGCATGGTGCTGATCGTGCAGTAGATTTGATGCTAAAACTTGGAAGAGGCTGGTCCATAGCATAACTAAAGAAGGCTCCTGTGGTTCATGCATTAATAGATTGCAACAAACAAACAAAGACAACAGGCCTGGCAGCCTCGTTTTCACCGTCCACTGTCTACTGGAAAGAGAACTTTCTCAACACATTCACTGCGTGTCCCCCATGTGCCTGGCATGGGGAACACGGAGACCGAGGAGATCCACCCCTGCTCTGTGTGTGGTCACAGCCACACACAGCCACCGGGATACTCAGTAGGAAGAGACAAAGCCCACCTCCCTTGCCACAAGCAGCTCAGTCCAGAACCTTCCATGAGGGCTAAACATACAACAGCACTAAAAATGATTTGTGTGTATCAGTTAGGGTATTTTCAGCTACAAGTAACACAAAAGCCAACTCAAAACAGAGCACGTATCCACTTGGCCAAGGGCAGGGTGTGCCAGGGCGGGTAGCTTCAGAGGCTCAAAGGCAGGCTCGAGAACGAGTCTCCTTCCTTCTTTCTGTCCAATCAACTTGAGCCTGTTCTCACGGTCCCCAGACGGCCACCACCACTGCAGACACCATGACAAGATACGACAGTGCCCACGGAAGTGCATCTCTTCAGAAGAGCAAGGAAATTCCAGGAGTGCCACGGCACACTCCTCCTCGTGGGTCATAGCGTCACCCTCGACCACTCTTTGGAGAGGGGCACATGGTCCCTGTCACTGCCTTAGGCCCCTGAGGAATGGGGTGGAGTCGGGGGAGGGACTAAAACAAACCCAGGGCTCTGCCAGGAGGGGAGAAGGCTGTAGAACGGGCAGCCATGGGCGTCCCCCAAAGCGTGGGGAAAACGGTTCATTTTTAAGTGATGATCCTAATACCAGCAACTAACAGCGTTTAGAAAGGACTCTAGTCCTTCATTCCTTCACAAAGTTTCCTTGAGGGGTAGGAGCAGGAGGAGAAGTCTGCTAAAAGGGAAGCAACGGTCTCAACAGTTCCGCGGTGGTGAGAGCAAGATTCCAGTGCTGGGGGCAGAGCCTGGCCAAGGCAAGAACCCGCCCCCAGTGCACACGCCCTCCGTCTACACAGCTTTCTCAGGCTCTGCCACGTGCTCGGCTTTTGCAACCCACCGCTGAGTGGCACAGGCAGGACAGCTTCATGCCTAGTTCGCTGGCGAGGGGATGGAAGGGCCCCCAGCGGGTGGTGCTGCCGCTGGGACTAGAGCCCTGCTGCCCCCGACCTCCACTCCAGGCTCTACTCAGCAGCCCACGCCCACCACCGGATGGGCTCAGGGCTCAGGGCTCAGGGCCGGCCGGCGAGGAAAGAGCTGTTCTGCGCCCCCGATCGTCCCACAGGGCAGGGGACGAGAGTGGGTAGAACACAGAACAGGGCAATGGGGGAGTCTAAGTAAAATTAGAACAGAGACCATTCCTGAGGGACCCCGAGGGAGGGAGTGGAGACAGGCCTGTGTGTGTGGCTTCCGCTTTGAAGGCACCATGAGTGGTGTCGGTTCCACAACTGAGCCACGGCTGGACCACAGTCGCGGGAACTCCCCCAGGGCAGAAAAGCTGGGCCTGTAAAGGGTGATGCCCTGGGATGATTCTCCAACATCAACCAAAGTGGGGCAGAAGTGAAGACTTCGACAAAACACACATGCGTGTGCTCCCGCGCACGCAAACACACACACACACACAGACACACGCCCCCTCAGGCTCCACATGCGCTGCAAAAACACTGTCCAGGCAGCAGGACATCTGGGACCAATATTGGTCCTGTATGAATGCACTCTGACATGGGCCACTTGATAAGCTTCTCTAGGTCTCGGTTTTACTGCCTCTAAAATAAGGGAATTGAGCCTGGCGATGTTCTTCTCTGCTCTGACACAGGGTTCTTTCCAGAAGACCTGGTTGATTTCCAAAAAAAATCTACGTGCAGACAATAGTTAAATGGGTAAGATCAGAACAGGCACCGGAGTCCCTAATAAAGCTCTTTCCATACAAGCCCCATCGGGTAGACTGATCCCTGCAAACCTCTCAGCGGTAAGAGGGGGATTCCTGGAAGTCTCCAGGTGTTGGCTTGGCCAACAGTGCTCCAGAGAGGACACAAAAAGCACTGACCCATCAATATTTCAGCTTCCGTTCAGGGGTTTTGCCCAACAGCCCTCTGATGCTCACCTCAATCAACCTCATTTCCTAAAGCTTGGAGAGAAGAGAATTAAAACAAACCAATAAAACCAAAACTAAACGAAAAATTGGCAACTGTTTTTCAGCCTAATGAGCCAAGTCAATGACTTCTTCCTCTCCTCTGAAAAGTACAAAGTGCTCCCAAGTTACAAAAATGGTTTTGCTGCCGAATCTGCAGAATCCACTGTACCCGCCACTGCCCAGCACCCTCAGTTCCGGGCTGGGGCTCCCAGGCCGGCCCTGCCATGGGTGAAGTTTGCTGCAAAGGCTAATGTTGCAGCAACTGGCTGTGACTCAACTGAGTGACTCAGTGTGCCTTCTGGAAACAGTTATGCTAACCTTTCATTTTCTTTAAACAATATGCAATGGAGAAAATAGCACATCCCCCATACCCAGCAAGAAGTAGAGCCGTTGAACTTGCAGGATTCCCAAGGAAAACCAAGCCAGGCTGCAGAATAGTCGTTTATGGGGATGTCACCACTTAACGACTTGCTAGAGAGAGCAACCCGACCTGGGTGAGGAGGCACATGAGCCTGTGAGCAGGGCAGGGGCAGCGGGAAGGTGACAGACAGATCTGTGGACTGGGCACCCAGACAAACCAAAGATTTGCTGACTTGCCCCTAGGGTGGCAGGACCAGCTACACAACGTGCAGGGACCCGTGTGAAATATAAGTGCAGGCCCCTTATTCATAAAGCAGATAAAAAGTGCTATTATGTTTTATAAGGCTTTTTCCTTTCTTCCACATGCTCTCTCTCCACCTGCCATGATGTATTTTTATTTGCTAGTTATTGTTGTGGTCCTTTGAGTGTAAAGATATTCACAAGGCAGCAAGTGCAGACAGCTGGGGCCTCACGGCTCTGTGTTCTGCCCACCAGCTACCAGACTGTTACCAGCCTCCAAGTGGAGCTTCCTTCAGGTTCTTGGTGAAGGTCAGAAGAAAAGAATTTCAGGACGCACCAGGTAAGCCAAAGCAAGCTGCTTTTATGAAAGTAAAAGTACATTCTCTCAAGCGAGAGGGAGCGGCTGGCTGGAAAAGGGCAGCGGCACCAGGAGGGTGTGGTTTTTGGCCTTTTGAAGTCTCACTAATTGAGGGGAGGACTATTCAAGACTAAGGAGTGGCTTTTACTAAGAATTTGGGTAGTTAATTCCTAGGATTGGGTTCCCTCCCATTTTCATACTTTATATAGTTGTTTCAGAACTGTCATGGTGATTTCAAGGACGGAGAAATTTAAAAACCACAATGCAAATGATGTTGTAATTAATCAAGGTTCATGTAAGGTGAGCTAGACAGCTGGCAAGCCGGTTGAAGCCAGTTCTTGTCTGTGGTTATTGACCATCCTCAGTTAGACTTTAACACCCTGCAAGCGCCTGCACCCAGTCTCAGCCGTGTCTCCCAGCCTCCCACTCTAACAAGACCATGCAATGTGCTCTGGTTGAAGGTGGAAAAGTCAAGCCAGGTCTCTCCCTTTCTAAGGGCCCACCACCCCAACCCACAGAGGATGGATGACCCTCGGGGCATTGATGCTTCTGTGCCAAGACAAGTTAGTTACCTGGATCAGGGTGGGGGAGGCTTTCCCCAGCCCAGTGGCCCACAGAATGCCCATGGCATCATCAGCCCAGCCCAAGCCCTGCACCACACACCACACCACCAAGATGCTGTGGGGTGTGCATCTCGCACCCCTTCCAGGGATGGAGGATAGCAATGACCACCGCACAGAGACAAGGCGGGAAGATCAGGCAGGGCCAGGGGTCCCATGGGACCAGGGAGTGGGAAGACAGTAGGAGGACGGATCCTGCCTGGGGCAAGCCTCCAAGCCCCCTGAGCAGGCTCCATTATCTCATCGGACTTCACTTACAAAACAGAAATTCAAGGATAAAATTAAGACAGCCACCTTGGAGCACAAAGGTATACAAGTATGCAAGTCACACACCCATGAAGCTGGTCCCGCCAGGGGAGGAGGGAGTAGCCCTAGAGTGAGATGTTTGGGATCTGGGCTAGAGAGGGTGAAAGTTATCAGTGATGACAAGGGCAAGGATAGGACCTTGATAAGGTCAAGCGTAGCTGCAGGGCATGGAGGGGTGAGAGCAAGGAGCCAAAAGGTCAGGACAGGAAGGCTCTGCTACGTGGCCACTAAGATCCCAACATATACAGACTCAGAACACTAGTGTGATCGAGTTGCCATCGCCTGTTTCCCCAACTGCCGTGTTGTCATTGCTGTCTAGGGAGGGGAGTAGAAGAGACAGCACGGACGGGACGCTGGCAGGGTGGGAGAGGTTTAGGTGGGAGAGAAAAGGAGAGAGAGAGAGAGAAGGAGAAAGAGAACAGAGGATAGTTGTTCAGAAACAGAGAGAGCAAGAGAGCATGCACAAATGAAGAAACGAAACCACCTTCCTCCTCACTGTTTATGAACACCACCGCGATATTTAGTCTCCTTTAAGCTGTATCAAGAAATGTTTGCCGTTTCAAACATTCCCTTGCTCTTGTTGTTTCAACCACAAAATGTCAACAATTCTATATGAGAGCCCAAGGACCAGTGATTGTATATATTCTGCGGCATTCAGAGGAGAAAAATCACAGTCTGGGTCAAGTCTAACTGGGGTCTTCTCCATATGTCAGCAGCTTCGATCCGTCCCCTTTTATCTGCCGACCTCAGTGTGGCAAATGCGGCCATATAGTGTCCGGCCACGGACAATGCTTAATAAATATTTACAAAATCAATAAATGACTAAGTGAAGAAATGAAAGAATGAACACTCTCCCTCAGGATCTTAAAATTGGGTAATGATTGGGGTTAGCTAGGCCTGGCATTTCAGTTTGGGTAAGTGACTCTGGAGGTGGCCTGGTTTGCAGCTGTCTGCCAGGTTGCAAGATCAGGGAGGGGAAGGGCTGCTGGTATCTACCAGCTCCCAGTGGTGGGCAAGGCTGTGGTCCTCATCTGCTTGCTGGACTCAGCATGCAGCATGCAGTGGTCACTCAGTGTCTGCTGAACTGGACTGAAGACACTGGCTCCTCATTACCTACAACCACTTAGAGCTGGTGTGGGCCCCACATGCAGCAAAGTTGCCCAGGAGATAGCATTTTTTAAAAATTTATTTAATAATTTTTAAAAGATGTATATCTTACTCTATATAAAAATAATCTGATATGATCAACCACTAGAGGCATATTATAATACATTACTTAAATATATATTCATGACATAAAATGGGGACAAAGGGAGAGCCAATGGTTTCTGTGAGCTGCCTGGTAGATAAAGCAAGGAGGGAAATACCATGAGTCCCATGTTCCTGTTATCAGATTCTGGTGTTTTGTTTAACCAAAGTGATTTGTTAAATTAGCACATGTATTAGAGCAATCAGTCCTCAATTCACAAGAAGGTCTTATTTCTCTCTTGCCATAAGAAACAGATCTGGATGATTTTAGAAAACCAGTTATGGGAAACTTCATCTATCTCACTGTGAATGAGAGGTAACCAGATCATGATGACTTTTGTACTTTCAGACTCTCAGGAAATTGACTACTTAAGATATTAGAGTTTTCCACAGTATGAGCAGGAACCCCAAAGAACCAAGGCCTATAAAAAATGTAAACAGTACGCAGAGAAACAAGCTAACCAGAAACACTGGCTTGTGTTCTGGAAGGTTCTCATAAACTCCCCGGAAAATGAATGTCTGCACTGAGTCCAAGATTCGGGTCCTCCAGGCTGGGAAGAAATGGGAAACTGGGTAAATCCACCCCCAACGCTCATTCTCCTGCTTGTCCCTCAGCTGGTTGTCTCCGTCCTCCCATCTCAGCTTGGAAGTCACCTCCCTGCCTATGCTGACGGCAGAGGTCTTCACACCCCCAGAGCCTTTTACTCCTTCTGTTTGCTTCCCGCGTTGTACTTACCGCTGAATTTGGTCCACTTTCCACATTCCCCAGCTAGATCTCAGGCCCACGCTCTGCCCACGGCCACTGCATCCTCAGCACCTAACACAGCGTTTGGCCAAGACAGGTGCTCAGTGCACATGTGTAAAACCGGCGAGTGAATAAGGAATAACTGAGAATGAACAAACCAGACCTTAAAAGGTCTATGAGGATCTCAAAATTGGATAGCCATTTATAAAATATCTTGGAATTCTGGCAAACTGCTTTCCATCAGTATCACAGAGAAATGGGCAAAAATAAGGCCTCTGGCTGCTCACTCCAGCAAGACTGAAGCTTTATCTTCAGGGAAGAAACACAACCCCCCTCAGGAGAAAGCACAAACAAAACCAGCTTCTCTGCCTTCCCTTGGCCACTTAGCACTTCGTCCAGCTGGGTTCTTGTGAGCAAATCCGCCTCCCAGCCACTCTGCACTGCTTCAGGATGAGGTGTCAGTCGCCTACCACTGGGGCTGGTGAACCTTTTCTGCAAAGGGCCAGAAAGCAAATATTTTTGGCTTCACAGGCCATACGGTCTCCATCCCAACTATTCAGCTCTGCTATTGCAGAGCAAAAGCAGCCATAGACGCTACCGAAATGAATGCTTGACTATGTTCCGATAAAACTTTATTTACTAACAACAGATGGAGGGCCAGATTTGGACCCCAGGCTGTAGTTGACCAACCCTGGCCTCTAAAACACTGTCACACACTAAACTGTCAAATGGAACCAATTTATGCCCCTCCCCTGCCCCCCACCCCCCGCCATCCCCAGTGAAGAGAACAGGAGACATTCCCAATGGGGCATCCACAAACTCAGTCCCAGTGACTTGGGAACTGCTTTGTCAGAACCATAAATAATAGCCTTGATCCAATTCCCTGAAAATAGAGTGCCAAAGTGAAAAAAGGCATTACCATATTAAGATAAAAATATAGCCAAAGAATTTCCTTAACAATCAACTAATTCTTGACACGGGGCCAGAGAACACACAAGGGCTCGAGCCTTGAGAGTTTGGGGAACTGAAATACTTCTCATGCCAGAAGGAACTGTGATCGGAGCAGCAAGGAGCCATGTCCCCACCCGCCTCTGCACGGAGGCTGGCACCGCATAAAAGGCAGCTTCTACTTCACTGTCTGCGCGCACACTCCCTAATGGAGTATCGATTCCCAACCCCCTAAAAATGGTACAGATCAATGCGGTAATGGAAGCCTCGTCACGTCCACGGGGTCTGTGGCGTGTTTCGCAAGCGTAATGGTAGCCTTCTGTGTCCTGGGAGAAGAAGAAGGGAGACCACAGGAAGACCAGTACAGAGGGGGTGGGGGCAAGAATGCAAAATGGAAAAACACAGAAACAAAATCAGAGGGTAGCCAGGGCAGTGCAATCTGCGATCCAGGCTCCCGGCCGCCGTGCGAGGATGAGTGAGCGATAGACTCGGGAGGAGGACGGGCAGCAAAGGCTCTGTGTTATCTGATCTGCTTTTGGACAAGCTCTTGCGACTTAGCAGGCTGACAATTAGGTTGCCTGAGGAGAACCGGCATGAGTCACACGGAGCAGAGCGGCCACTCATCTCCCCTCCCCGACCCTCCTCGCCCAGATAACTCAGTGCAGAACCACCACGTGCTGGGCCAAATAGTGACCTGCTCTGAACTGCATGGAGATCAGGGAGTCAGCCTTCCTGCCCCTCCAGCAAGCTCAGCAGTTAAAGGACCCTCTGCAAACAAAGCAGCCCCAGCGCCAAGAGGTTTCACTCTCTGGCCACTTCAAACAGGTCTGCGGATGCCGTCTGCCCAAAGGTGGCCAGGGATTGGCACGGGCCTTCGGGGGGCAGGGAGGAAAGAAAACCATCTCACAAGCCTCGACAAGGCCGTCTGCAAATATTTACCTGGTTGTTGGCGTCAGGGAAAAGCACCCACAGGAAACCTCACTGCCTCACCAGCGCTTTGAGCTACCATGGACCACAGTCCCAGTGTCGCCCTGGCAGGGCCACGAGGGAGGCAAGCAGGGTGTGGGGGACACTGAGCAGGCAGGGTGGGGGGCAGCAGGGCAG
>VBSM01003143.1:105602-121837 GCA_008086735.1 Cheirogaleus medius
GGCTCATGTTAAACACATTTGGAAACAGTCTGCGTCCAAGCTGCTTTCTATTAAAATGTTTACATGCACGTGGTCCCGACTTTCTGCAGCTGCCATTCCCTTCTCAGGCCCAGGCCAGCCCCGGTCCTGGGTGCCAGAGCAAGAGGAGTTTCTGATTCGGACAGAAGCACAGGAAGGGGTTGGAAGGACGGGCCTGCAGGGGGACACCCTCACTCCCTGAGCTCGGTGGGGGGCAGAGGAGGTGGCAAGGGGGCTGCTCTGTGCACCATCTCCCAGAAGTTATTCCGGGTCTCAAAATTCAGCAGGCCCAGCGCGTGCATGCGTGTCTGCTCAGCAGTGAAAAGCTAGAAGGGTCCTTTGGTCACAAGCCCAGGAACATCTCTGGCAACTTCAAGCCACTGGAGAGGGGAGGGGAGCTCCAAGAATGGGAGAAAAAGCAGACACAGTAGGCTCAGAGAGCGCAGGCGCCCGGGCAGTGCAGGGGCTACGGCAGCCTCACCCAGGTTAGTCTTTTTGGGGGTGACACCAGCTGCAGTCTGCAATTCCAACAGGAGCCTCTGCTTGTGCACAGAGGGTGGGGAAAGAAGTAGATGCCCGAAGGAAACGCTGGTGGCTGCTGCTCCCAGAAAAGGGGGGAGGCGGATGTCAAGTGGACACGCCAGCAGATGTCCACGCTCATTTCCACTTCAGTGAAAGCGTCAAGAATGCCACATTCAGGAAGGACAATGGCAGTCTGCCTCACGGAGAATCCTGCAGGTGGAACCGTGATGCTGGGGGAGGAACTGGGCCCAAATTAGGAGCCACCAGCTTAGTCCCTGGGTCCTTGGGCACAGTGGGCAATCTCACCAGCTTCCCAGGTTATTCCTAAGTGGCCCCGGGGGTGGCTGGGCCATGTTCTCACATGACAAGGCCCCATATGGAGTGATTTTCCTGCCTCAATCCTGGTTCTGGTTGGTTCTGTTCTGCCCTCTCTTGAGTGTTCCTGATCGGCTTCTTCCTTTTTCTTGTCCCAAGATGACACAGGGCAAGGCATGCTTATACCCAACCACAGCCCCCCACACATTTGTTCAATCGTGTGCTAAGCGGTGACTCTGTGCTCCCATTCCCAAGGTGGCAGGCTCCGTCCAAACTGAGCCTCGTTACAAACTGGACCCTCCCCGCAAATAACCTATCACCAAAGCAAGGGAACAAAGGAGAAAGAGCTGGAAGAGATGTTTTCACTCTGCCTACTCCCAGCTACTATCAGCAAAAAAAAAAGCAGTTTAGTCAGTGGAAAAACAGTCTTTTGTGTGGGTGCCTGCAATTTAATATCCTTTCATTTCCGGTTCCATTTTGAAAAGCCACATCAGGTCAATTTCAACTTTTCAAGCCCCCTTTTTTCAGGCTTGAAACACATGTCAAACAGCATGCTGCTGGCTGAACAGCTAGATTCCCGGGACGGCAAGAGCCACGTCAGACTCACTGCACAAAACTTGTCCACTGAGATCATTCACATCTTGCCTGGACATGTCAGGGATGACACAAGGAGACAGTTTCCACCTTGGCTCAAAATCAGAAAAGAATATCCCCCGGCCAGAAGCAGTTGCACGGTATGCGCCCACACGTTCCAGACACGGGATTACTCAGAGGGAGCAGCTCACGCAGCGTTCTGCCCAGCGCCCAGCCGCACGCAGCCGCGGCCCCCGCTGCGGGCTGCCTTCCAAGGGCTCCGCGGGGCCGACAAGTCCCCACGTGTGGCCGCAGCCATGCTATTCTGGCCGGCCTCCTTCCGGCGAGCCTACCACATCCTGGACACCTTTCTAGCAGAGTGTTCCCAAACGGGGACGTGCCAGCCTCCCCATGGGCTATTTAAGGTCAAGCTGTCCCATCACATCCCTCCAGCAACGGCCGTGGGTTTGGGCACCTGGGCAGCGGCAGCCCGGCTGGCTTAGGGGGCTGCAGGAGTGAGGTGTAGCTGCACGGCCTCAGACAGGTTAACGATGTTCTCTGAGCCCCTATTTCTTCCTCTCTAAAATGGGAATAACACAGCTATCTTGCAGATTGGGTGAAAGTTAGAGATGAAGGCAAGGCCCAGCCCAATTATCTTGTAACCAATAAACACATTTTGAAAGATTAGTTGTTGCTAGAAATTCCACGGTGACCTAACAGAAATAACACGCAACTGCGACCTCACTAAAGCCCATGCCAGGCACAGAGCCTGTATCTACCTTGGGCGTCTTCGGCAGTGCCTGGTGACAAAGCCACAGAGATGGTACAGGAACATCGGGGAAGGACGGAGGCGGGTGCACGTGTGTGAGCCAGTGGTTTTCCAAAATGCTGGCTACGAGGGAGCCGGGGCTCAGGCAGCAACTTGGTGCTATTACAGAAAGAAGAAGAAGATCCAGAATCCAGAATTCCACTGCCCAGGCAGTACATGCAGGGCTGTTTCCAGAAGCCGGTGTACCTAGTGTGCTGTCCAGTAGCACCAACAGCCTGGACAATGTGCCACCTTGTCTGACCTCAAAGCCAACTCCAGGTAAAGTGAGGCAGGCAGAGACCTTGCCAAGAGACCCTGCCTGGCTCAGTCTCTGGTCTCTTCCTTGGCCAGACACAGGATTCCAACCTACCCTGATTCTTCCCTCCATCCGAAGTCTAGAAAATTATAAGAATGTGAAGAATCCAGAAAACACAGCTCATTCCTATTGCACGAGCCACACAGCAAACTGAGCCTCCGTAATCAATGTGCCAATGAACAGGGATTTTTGCTGAGCCCATAAGAACCGTATTTCATTCCAGCCATGTAGACTTTGCCAAACAAATCAACAGAGCAAAAATGATTACAAGAAGAACATTTAAATATTTAAATAGAAAGCATTTTCAAATACAGCATTTCCCAAACTGAGCTCACTCTCAGTTCCGCCCCTCCCACCTAAAAAAACTTAATCCTCAGATCATTATAATTTAGGCAAAGAGTGGTGAGACTATACCCATTTGTACCCATTTGTAATGTGCACATTAGCATATTAAAGTCTCTGACAAGCTCTGTAAAGAAAAAATCCATTAGCTTTGTTTTAATTCAAGTTTTCCAAAACTTTCTGAGTATGGAACATTGTTTTAAAACACATCTAATAATCCTACAAAATCCCTGTTTTGGAAGACCTGCTTTGTTTTCAAAGCAGCTATTTACATGTTAAGGATGGCTCGATCTGCAGCCCAATAAATACTGTTTACATTGTGAACAGTTGCCCTGTCTATGGAGGATGAATAAAAATCTGCAACAACAGTTGCCTCAGGATCAGGGATGGGAGAAAGACTCAGTTTTCACTGCTTACCTACTAATTTCTTTACAAACCTATTGGTTTCTTTTATAAGCATTTAAAACATTATTTTATTAATAAAAACTCTCTGATCTGACAGCCTGGCTTCTTAGAAGCGTCCCTGCGCCCCTCCCCCTCCCCGACCCCAAGCCACACTCAGCATGACATCAGAGCCCTCGTTTGGTGCAGACTTGACTGGTTAGGGCCAGCTGGCACACTCCCTGGGAATCTCACGACATCGCAAAGCTCTGCTGCCTGTGCCATCTCTAGGTTTTACCACGGTTTTTTCCAGGGCACCTATAGGCAGGAGCACAATTAGGACTGGGGGACCGCTCACCTGGTGGTCAATTTTGATAAGTGCAATGTCTGCTTTCTCATCCACATCCTTGATTTTGGCTTCATAGGTGGCACCGTTCTTCAACTCAACTTTGACCCGGTGCTTGTTGGTCACCACGTGGGCATTGGTCACGATCAGTCCGTCTTCCGACACGATAAACCCGGACCCGCTAGCCACTGGCACCTCGCGTTTAGAAAAAGGAAGCCTGGAACCCAAAGGAGTACACACTTAAGCCCAAAACACCTTAAAATGAACATATCAACACATGGACCAATTGGTTCTGCAATAATGACACACACCTGGCAATGGTTACTTTACATATTGGGTTTAACACTTAAAAATCTAAACGTTATGCTAATTTTTGCATTCCACTTAGGGAATGTTTTGGGAATCTTTGGGAATCTCTTCTCCCAATCATTTGGGAATCTCTTCAGGGCCAGAGGCTCTTAAAACATCTAGAAGGGTTAGGAGGGAGATTTACATAGTGAAATGGGAAAGCACTGTAAGAGAGAAATGCTTATTTTAATGTAGGAACATATTCAATGACACTTTAATGTGTCTCAAAAATAGCTCTGATGATTTGTTAATGGCAGCATTTATTGGTGAAAGCGTCAGAGGTTATAGAAAGAAGGAAGCTCTCTTTACTTGCGGAACAATTCAATGTGAACCACGGCAGGGGCGATCTTCTCCACCACGTCAGCAATAAAGTTATATTTATGGCGCAAACTGTTGGGATCTTCCTGCCCTGAGAACAAAAGCAAAGGAAAGAGATTTAAGGATCCTGGGCTTTGTGCTGCGACTACCTGGAGAAAGGTACAGTCGGGGGAGCCGCTGGGTCTCTGGAAGTCTGGAGGCAGCAAAGGTCCTCCTGGCTCCCAGGGAAGGCAGTGAGCTCTAATGAAGACCTCTTAGCCTGGGTGCTTTCCTCTCAACACTTTCACCACAAAAATATTGAGCAGAGGGACCAGCAAATGCCTCAACCTCCCACCAGCCTTTCCACAAAGCTGGTCACCCCGGGCCACTTTGACATGGCATCACAAACACACATACATTCACATATATACACCATCCATACACATTCACGTGTGCTCACACTCATGGGTATGCACATACACATTCACATGCATACACACAGACACACACACACACACAAACACACACACACATGCGCCTCCCTCGCCAGGAGGAGAGCAGCCATTCCCCAGGCTCTCAGCTGTAAGTAGAAGCTGTGAGACTTCCCAGCCCTCCTGTGACCCATCACAGCCACACATCCACACTCCCCAGTGGCACCAGAGCATCTGTGGATTGTTCCCTCAGTCCCTGCCTTGCTGTGCCACCAGGGACTGCAGTAACCCTCTCAATAGCACGGGCACAGGGACATCTCAAGGACCAGCCTGCCTCTCCCAAGTTGTCCTTTTCAGAAGTGAGAGAGCACCTACGGACAAAGGGCCCCTCTGTCCTGGCTCCTGAGTGCTGCTTTATGTAAACATTGGCATCTCAACTCTTTTTCATAGCATGATTTTCTAACGTGCAGAAAAAAGTCTGCAAATACTAGGGAAAATAAACTAATTTAACACATTCATGATAGCACCATTTTATGATTTTGTTTTCAAAACCCTTTCACATGCTACCTGATCTTATCTTTTTTTTTTTTTCCACCTTCCTGTGGAATAGGAAAATCAGGTATTTTTCCCATATTATATTGGGGAAAACAGAGGCTCACTGACTTTAAGTAACTTCTCCATGGACACTAATTTTTTTAATAGAGTGTAAATAACAGGTAAATTTTGGCAAGCCCTCCCAAGCCCACAGTTTCACCAAATCTACAACTTTTCTGCATTAATACTGGCCCTAGATGGACCTGTCGCCCTCCCGGGTTCCCAGGTAGCTGTGATTAATTGGGAGCACTCCAAAAGGAGACAGAAGTAAGGGGCTGGAAACTCCCGAACACAGAGCCTGGCGAACATCACCCAGTGACAGTGACAGCCGTAAACGAACGCGTCTGGGCCTCCTTGGACCAGCTTCCTGGGCTGAGGCCAAGAGCAGGTTTAACTCCAGCAAGGCCAGCAAGCCCAGACAGGGCGTGGCATTTCTGAGACCCTCACGAGGATGATTACTAGCGCCTCGCCACCGAGGATCAGTAACTCACTTCCTCTTTTTGGCTTCCCAGATTAGGTGTGCGAGAATTTGCCCACATTGGGGTGAAAACGAACACAGGTTTTTCTGGCTAAAATGAGAAGCAGTTGTCTCTTCCCATGGACCAGAGAAAGTGGCTCTGGGGTCTTTCCACCAAGAAAACAACATGGGAGCTCAGGGAGGGTCTGGCCTGGCCACTAGAAGGACCAGCTCCATCCTTGGGCCACTGAGGAACCTCCATTTCCTCATCTGTACAATGGGATGAACTGCTTCCAGAATGAGCTTCCAAGGTTGTTCCAGCTCCAACATTCTGTGATCTAATCCCTCTCTCTCCCTCTTATCCAGACACGCTGTAGCAAGGTAAGGAGCATGTGGGATCTGAGATCGGGCTCAGGACTCTCCTCATTCAGCAAATGAATGAGCAGAAAGGAAGAGCAGAGGATGGACCACAGTGAGAAGCCCAACTGAGAAGGCTTCATTGTGCAGCTGAGATGAAAAGACAACCACTGACCTCTGTTACCATCTCCGGGTGGACCAGCAGCAACAGGAAAATTAAATAGAGCAGAAGCAATTGAACATAAGGACCATCCACAAACTGTTCAAAATGGACAAAACATCAACCCAAAGAAGAAGAAATATTTGGTTTGTCCAAATGTAACTTCAGAATGAGGAATAACAGTGTGTCTAAAAGCAGCTTGGCTCAGTGTCAGATTCCTGTTCCGCTTAAAAGGCCTGTCCATCAAACTAGAGGGGGCTGCTGCCGCCTGATGGTCTCTAGAAGCCCTGGCTGGCCCCGTTTGCTCTCATCTTCACTGCTGGTCAACTGTCTTCCTCCCAGAGTGGTCAATCTGGGTGGAGAATCCCCAGAGATGAGCCCAGGCTGGCTCTAGCACAGCCCACTCTCTCAGGGATACAGAGGACAGGTGTCCAGGCCACTCAGCACGGGGTCAATGCTAGGGACAGGCTCTGGCCTCAAATGGACCACAGTGTGATGCCGAGGCCACTGCTCACTAGCTGTGTGGCCTTAGATATGTCACCTGACTCCTCCAAGTCTTAGCCCCTCGTCCATAAAATGCAATAATAAAAGCACCTACTTCAATGTGTTTTCTATGCTGATCTCATGAGCATGTTTGTACTATATATATGAACAACTTGATCGAACCATGGCAGACAATGTAAATAGTAAAAAACCCCAAAGGATTGGTCAGGTGCTGCTCAGGGCAGCTCTGCACAGGTGTGAGCACTTCACACATCATGGCGGTAAAGGGGCAGGTGGAGGTGCCTGCAGACCCACTCAACCACCTGGGCTCCTCCTAACAGTGTCGCCATGGGCACCACTGCGGAGGCATGATCGAGGGGAGGCTGTGTGGCTGGCCGGTTTTTCTGGCCTTAATCTGGACCTCTGTCCCCAGCTTACAGGGCTACCTCACGGCCACTGAAGAAGGGAGCAGGGACAGGGTCAGCAGGTAATCTAGCCTGAACCGCAGCCCAGCTGAGCTCTCAACCCGAGGACACAACCAACCAGGAGGCAGCAGACATAACACCCCTGGGAGGCGAGGACCTCGCATCCTCCCTACAGTGATCCCATAGGCTAGAACCAAGGCAGCGAACGACAATGAGGACGGGAAGCCCTGTGCAAGGTCAAGGCCTGGCCCTCATAACTGCTCCGTTACTGTACAGAAAGCTGGTGTTGGCTGCGGTTCAATGATGCCCCACACAACGAAGCACGAGAAAGAAAGAAAAGGCAGGGAGATTGGAAAGGAAAACGTAAAACTGTCTTTATTTGCAGATGGTATATATGATGGTCTATATAGAAAACTCTTAGGAATCTACAATACACTACTAAAATAAGTGAGTTTTGTAAATTCATAAGATAACAGGTCAATATACACATTTGTATTTCTACGTACTAGCAACAAGTAGAATTAAAAATTTTAAATATCAATGATAACAGCACTAAAAATATCAAATATTTAGGGAAATATTTTACAAAGTATGTGCAAGACTTGTACACTGGAAGGTACAAAATATTGCCCTAATAAAGAAGACCTAAAGAAATGGAGAGATGTACCAGAGGTGTAGATGAGAAGACTCACTATTGCTAAGCTATAAATTCTCCCCAAATTGACCTTGTAAACATACTCCCAGTGAAAAATCCCAGCAGGATTTTTTGTAGAAATAGATAAGCTATTTCTAAAAGGTATGTGCAAAAGTGAAAAGCCTAGAATATCCAAAATAATTCTGCAAAAAAAAAAAAGTGAATGATTTATACAACACTATGTGATTTCATTTTTAAGCAGAAAAATTCTGAATAACTACACTTAGTAGAATGATGAGTTACAACAATTCACAGAGATGGATCTTTCCACTTTACCTAATAAATATTTATCATTAATGATTTTTAACACAACAAATAGTCCATGAAGAGCAGCCAACATTTCCTGTAACTTTATGAGTTTATAAATTGCCAGGATTCAATCCCAAGATAACAAATGACTCATCTCTCCTCTGTATAAACTTCTAGTCAAGCACAGCTTCATAAATGTTCCTTGGAGCAAATCATCCCTGGAGTTTTACAACTAATACTTCTTACCTACTTTCAACAACTTCCTTCTAGGAGGAAGGAGAGAGACACACAGTGTTGAGAAGTTTTAATAATTATTATTCATTACATGGCATTTACCAAAAACAGTAAGGTGTTAGGTTAAGTATTTGACATAATTACCATATTTTAAAAAATGTGTTGAAGTGAGAATGAAAATCACTATAAGGGGAGTATGAACCAAAGGATGGATTCTTATATGTGTTTCTCACAAAGAATATGCACAAAATTGAATATGTGCTTTAAATACATCAAAATGTGTGTTTCTTTCATCTTTAAGGCAAAAATGCCATGTAAAGATTAGATCTGAGGTAAGAAGAAGGGGAATCAAATTCCATACAGTCCTAATGCTGTGGTTCTCACAGTCTGCCCCAAGGCACCCCAAAGTGCCACAGCAAACTCACAGGATATTTCAAGTTTTCTGGGGAAATACTCGATATCTGTTGCACACATTGTAAACTAGCTCTGAATAGTTCCCAGTTTCAACATCAGATCACACTACATTCCTCTGGATGAGTTCTTGTCTTTGTGAAGCTGGATTTCTGGCAGTTGTTATGATAAAAAGAAAATACCACAAAAATCAATGTTGAACAGGAAACAGGGGTGGCAGTGCCCAATGTGATCCCAAGCTTTGAAAGGTCGTGTGGCGCCCAACAGGGGCACACATACTGTTCATAATTTTGCTTATTGAATAACTGAATTAAAATGTCATTTTTTTTCTTTTATTTTTTTTTCAATGCCTATGTTGTAAGGACACAAATACTAAGTTGTTTGGACCCAACTACTTGAAAATGAAACTACTGGGTAATATTTTGGCTTATGGGATGCCAAGAAAAAATTACTGCAACACTAACTAAGGGTGCACCAACCATGAAAGTTTGAGAACCTCTCCCTGATGTCCCTTGGGCTCTCTCCAGCGGCTAATCCTGAATCCCTGCGCAGGTGCAATAATCCAGAGCAGAGGTGGATTTACCTATAGAGAAGGCTTAGAGCCCTCCCTGTGCACTGCCAGGGGCCTTGGCAAAGCGCTGTCGTCAAGTGCTTTTA
This sequence comes from Cheirogaleus medius, assembly GCA_008086735.1. Taxonomy (NCBI): domain Eukaryota; kingdom Metazoa; phylum Chordata; class Mammalia; order Primates; family Cheirogaleidae; genus Cheirogaleus; species Cheirogaleus medius. Next base: position 115,021 of record VBSM01003143.1, read on the forward strand.
GAGAATTCGTACAAGAGAAGTAGTTCAGCTGCAGCTGGTTGAGGCCACAGGCTCCTGCCCTCTGTCACACGCCTGTCCTGCCAGGGTGGCTGCAGGCATTTAGAGATGCAGCTAAGGGGAAAGTAAAACTGGGGAATCACTGTGTTTGGGCTCAATGAGATGTATTTGTGTGCTCTGAAGTCACTTCCACGTCCAGGTCAGTTGCTGTACCTGTCCTGGCACAGACACAGTTTCCAGGGACACCCTCCTGCCCACCCCACCTGCTCCCCTGGTACAGGCCAGAGCTTGTACAGAGGACAGCGAGTATGCAGGTAGGGGACAAATACGCCAGAAGAAAGATTGAATTGATCATCATAATAATATAAAAATAATAAAAATGGTAATAAATCATTCTATTTTCCTTGCAGGAAATAATACAAAATCATTGTCACATGAAAAGGTGAACAAAGAGTCCATGGCCAGAAAATATAGGGGGGGAAAGTATTTTAAAGGTGAAGGTGTATCTGGCAGTTAATTTTAAAAACATCCTATTTTTCTGGATTTTGTGATGGTTGTGGTATTTGCCCACTTTCTGAAGCTTGTAATTTGGGGCAGTTTTTTTTTTCAATCTAAATAAATAATCATTTCATACCTAAGGTTATAATCATAATTTTGAGTTACAGGTTTCAGATCCCATAAAACCTGGACCTGACAGTGGGAAGGTACCAATTCCTGCCCAGGTAGCAGGGCCCACTGCCTCCCTGCCACCTGAGCCACACCGGCAGTTCACACTGCCTTGGCCTGCCAGCCAGTGGGAACACTCAGTCACCAACACCCCGTGCCCAGCAGGAGAGGGCTCTGCTTCAGAGGGACTGCGGTGGCCCTCCCTGGCCATCCCAGGAGACTCCCAGGCTGGCCCCTTCCCCACAGTCATCCCTGCATAGGATCCAGGATGCTCGCCCCCATTCTTGACTCCGTCCCGTGCCCCTTCTCCCTGCAGAGCTGTCTGTCCTCTCCCTCGCCTGGCAACTCTGGTTCACAAACTCGGATTGGCAGGGATGGACAGGAATGCTGAACTGAACTCCAACCATATAGGTTCCCGGGGTCCACCAGGCTGAGAAAGGTCACAGACTGTGGCTCCTAGTTAATGCCACAGTGTCTGCAGAGCCAGACCTGGCCTCTGTCCCCTGAAGCCGTGTGACTTCAGGTAGTGGCTGTCCCTACTCAAGCCTCAGTCTTCCCTTCTGTAACATGAGATAACACCACAGTGCAATAACACACATAAAGACTCAACCCATGTCCCGCCCTCCAGGCCAAGCCCTCCTGGGCTATCATCCCCGAGCCCCCAGCCCAGCCCCTGGTTGACTCCTGAGTGCATTTCAACACCTCTCAGTGGCTCTTCTCACACTTCTGAAGATTCTAAGGATCCCATCCTACATTCTTATGCAGGTAGATGTGGCCTCTGTTTTCTGTGTCTCCCTATAACTGACAGTGCCACTGTGGGGATGCATGAACTTCCTGCAGGACCCTGTGGCCATCTCCATCTGGCCCGCCGCATCCTCCATCACGTGACTCTGAGTCCCCAAGTCTCTCCCAGGACTCCTCAGCACATACTCGCAGCCCTGAAGACCCCTCCCCCAGCTTCCAAAATCCTACCCTCCATCCCATCCTCTGGCATTCACACTATTTTCCTTCCTGCCTGGAATACTCCATTCTCCTCCCCTATAGCTAGTCAAATCCCACCCAACCTTCAATGCTGGCAATAATATCATAACACCAATAAGAATAATAATAGTCCTTATTTATTATGGAGCATCACTGTGTGTCAAGCACAGCGCTAGGCACAGATATCTGTAATTACTCCTGCAAGCCTGCAGGCTAGATCTTATCCCCTGTCTACAGAAAGATGAGAAAACGGAGGATCGGAGACATAAAGCACATTGCCCAAAGCCTCAGCGCTGGCAAGTGGCTGAGGCAAGAGGCTGCCCCATCTCTCTGGCGCCCAAGCTGGGCTCTGGGCTCTGCATCTGCAGCCTCCCGGTCCCTGCCCTCTCCACCAGCCCTCAGCCCCCCGCAGCTCACACAACTGTGGGAACATGCCTCACACTTCGGGGGCCCGGGAGATCAGGGCCAGGATGCAGGATTAACAGCCCTGCCTTTCCTTCCAGCAAGAACAATCCCGCCTTCCAATTTCTCAGCAGAGCTGATCAGGAAAGCTAATTTGGAAAACAGAACACTGTGTATTCGAGGGAAAAGAAATGAATCCTCCTTTATTCGCAGGGAACAGCATGTTCCCAAAATTCAAATCAGTTGCAAGAGTGAATTGATCAAATAAATCAATGGCATTTTATTTAATGCACTGTCCTATATTCAGGACCAGCTAAATAATTTTCAGAGCCCAGTGCAAAATGAAAATGCAGGGCCCCTTGTTCAAAAATTACTAAGAATCTCAAGACAGCAACAGCAGAGCATTAAAACAGGTGCAGAACCCTTCTAAACACAGGCACTGTGTGAGTGCACAGGTCCATGCCCATGGGGCCCACCCTGCTTGCATTTCAAATTCATTTGATTTAAAACCCCAAATCCAGAGTAAGTACCAAAAAGCATCTCAGGAGCTGCTCAGGTGCTGCCTGAGATGCTGCCTTACTCTCGGGAGCCCACGGGCCGTCTGCAGGAGCTGACGCGGTGCCCCACCTGCACGGAGGCCAGGCGCCCACCTCGGTGGTCCGCAGTGCCAGGGACAGCGCACACCCCACCAGAGGCAGGCTGTGCAGCCCCGGGCAAGCCCTTCACGCAGAAGATCCCTCAACTGTACAATAAGGGGCTCAACCAGGCGACTTCTGAGGTCCCTCCTGGCTCTCAGGTCACTTGTGATTTTTCACCTAATTTCTTCAACTTTAAATATCGCCAAAGATATTCATACTTTAAAGACTACAAATAAGAACACAGCCCGGTTCCAACCGTCGCCAGGGTTCAGGAGGAAGGAGGAGATGTGAAGAAAGAAACTCAGCCAGAAGTACTGCTGGATTCAGCCTGGGTCTGCTCACCAGGATGCAGGCAGGGATGAGCTGAGGGTTGGGGCAGCGGTCAGGAGCAGCTCACCTTCCTCCCTTCCTTCTGCCATGTGGCCCAGGCATTAGTGACAAGAGCAATACGAGCTCTCCCCAAGGCAAGGGCATGAAATGCACAGTGCAGAGGTCGCTAATGAAGACCAGTGGAAAGCTCATTCCCATCCTCCCTGGAAGGGCCAGGAAGCCACCTCCTGACCATCTGACGATGAGGAGAAGTAACCGCCCGTGACTGCTGCCAGGGGGTGTATGCTGGAGGCCCTCCTCTTCCCCATCCTTAGGCTGTCCCAGGGCCATGTTTTGCAACCTTCCTCCCACTGCCCAGCATCACACTGTCCCAGCAAGAGGTCCCCCCACCGCCCCGCACTTCTGGTGGGGCAGGGGTACAATGACAGAGAGACAAAGCAGAGCAGAATTTGAGGACTGTGGGCCCAGGTCAGCGACACCGAGTGCCTGCAGCTGGCCAGCCACCGGGGGGACAGGCAGGGAGGACCTGGGATGTTGATCTTTATGTTGAATTTGGGGTCCCCACTTCAGACCTTTAACCACTTCGGTACCGTGCTCACCGGCCGCGAAGCCTTGCCCACAGCCGGCACTCGCAGTCCGCACGGTAGTGTGTGCTGTGCATTGACGACGGATCCGTTTTGCTCTTGCGTGATGAGGAAAGCTTTAAAGCACTGAAAGCTTGTTTTACTTTATAGGTAGCTTTACTTGTAATGTAAATCAGAATAGGTTACATACATATATGTTTTCATTACGTTATTTTTAAATGTTCACAATTTTATTTTGATAAATGAAAAATTAGAAAAGTCATATCACGGCTGTTGGCTAAAGTCGCTGTGCGCGTTCATCTGTGGCTGTCGACCATAGTCGACGCTGGTACCGAAGTGGTTAATGTCAGGATTGGAATCTGGCTCCACCTCCTCCAGCTAAGCACGGGCACCTGAGGCCCAAGTCGGACACCTGCCCCGGTGTGGATAGGCACGTCGAGACAGGACCTGGAAGCAGGCGGTTAACTAACCTGATCCCGCGCAGCCAGGGAGAGGTGCAGGTCCATATGCAGGGAGGGCAAGGGGGATGATTTTTCCCTAAGAAAACTCCCTTTGTGAAGTTTCTTGCTGACTTTGAGAACACCCCTGAGAAGCACAAGTGGAGACGGCCAGGTGAGCCGAGTGCGGAGGGAAAGAGGCAGGTACCTGCATCTAGAGGAGCCGAGAACTGCAGGGAAACTGCGTGCTGCCACCTCTCCCGGCGACTTGGACTACATTCGGACTACGTTCGTCCTGAGGGTCAGGAGAGAAATCAATTTACACTGGTTCCTGATGGCTAATGAGGCATAAAGCGAAAAGGGATGCGGCCACCTATTTACAAGAGGGTTGCCAGGGGGAAAGAAAAAAAAAAACACAACCCAGGGAATGCAGCAAAGATGCCCCACAAGACTCATTTTCTCCATGTTTTCGGTTCGAGTGGCTGCATTCTGTCTGCCCCACTCCATCAAATTCCAAGGAACCTAGTCGGCGACGCCTCCAGCCCAACGTCTGGCTCAGCGCTGGTCCAGGGCGTGGAGGCAGCAGAAACAGAAGCGAGACCTTGCACATTCCAGGAAACCAGACCCCCATTCTAATCGCTGCTGCAGCTGCAAATTCCAGGGCGCCGGGGGGCATGGGTGCAGGGGCACCGACACCGCTGGGCTCCTTGGAGCCCTGCAGAGAAAATGCACAGGGAGGACAGAGGCATTGCCGAGTTGTGGCCAGGGCAGCCAGCTGAGGTTTAAAGTAAACCCGAAAATTCCGTGCGGCGTCAGGGGCACTGTCCGCAAGTCTAAGGAAGAACAAAATGGGAAAGATACAGTCTTTGGTGTCAAACTTCCCATGACCAGTGGCCCTCAGACCTGCTCTTGTTAAAATACACCAAATTCACAAGGAGTCATTATTGTTTTTTTAAAAGGGTTAAAAATTGAATGATGGATGACCACACTTTCTGTCTTTTGCATCGAAATAAAGAAATGTAATTGAGGAGCATTTCGTGTGACCCCTTTCTTTCCTTTTAATGAATAAAGGAGGAAGAGGCGGTGGAGCCGGGAGCCTGGCCTTGATTTCCAGCCCACATTGGCACTTCCAAGCGCTGGCAGCCCCTCTCTTTCCGGTACAGTCTCCCAGACGGCTCCGAGTGGGAAAAGCGCGCCCTGCGCCAGACCTCAGGCTGCTAACTCAGCCTCCTCGGCCTTGTGCTCTGAGCAGTAACTGTTTGCAGGGACTGGGCCAAGGCTGCAGCTGATGGGGCCTGGAAAAGACTGTGGCAGGTGAAGTGAAGGAGGGAGATTCACCCAAACAAGTCGAAGACAGTCTCTCTCACATAGAGCGAATTAGGAACGAACTTTTAGGGGGCACCTGGCCAGCTGGCTGCGAACCCCTAACTGTGCTGTCCGTCACAAGCACAGCCTGGTTCTGTAGCTTTGGCTTTACTGGGAAAAGGTGCCTTTTCCGGAACAATGTGTCTATGTCTAAAGGTGCCTGTCACTGAAAAAAAATCCTTTCTTGCACACCCGTGATGAATGCTCAGGTTTGGTCCATTTCGTTGCATTTGACAGTCTTTTCTGGCCTATCCTATGTATTAGAAAAAAAGTTGCCAATCAATTCCACTGCACAATTTTTTTTTTCCAGAAGTCTCCTGAAGGCTCAACATGATGTGTCTATTATTATCTTCGGGGAAACAGCTGACTGCTCAGTTCACAAAAACACTATTAACTTTCCTCTTGATAAGCATCTGGCTCCGGTCCTGACCTTCGCAGATTTCTCAGCCAGGCTGTCTTCCTGCTCCGACTCCTCTTGTTGTTATGTCTGGAGCTGCCGGGGCCACTCAGCCTCCCGAGCCCTCCGGCCTCCAGCAGGGCCCGGGAGGCAGCGTCCGGCAGCCTGCGCCCCTGGTCGGGGAGGAGGGCCTGGGGCTTCAGGAGGGCAGAGGCGGACCCGAGGGAGGGAGGGGGCGGAGGTGAGGGCGAACAGGTGAGGGCAGCGCTTCTGGAGCGGTACCCAGAACCCCGTGCTGATGAACTGCTATCTCCAGGTATGAGGAGGAGAAGGAGAGGAACTTGTTAAAACGTAGAGAGACGCCAGAAGGAAACTTAGGCTCAAGTGAGAAGTGAAAAGTGGTCCCCGGACCCAAGACAAGCCGCGACCCCCTTCTGGGCCTCAGTTACCTCACTGGTAAGAAGTGCGGGGAGGCTAGACCGTTTCCGACATCCTCTCCAGCTCCCAGAAAAGCCATACAGTTTAATAAATCTGATGCATTTCCTGATATTTTCCTTTCAGTGTGTAATTCCCATCTGCATAGAATATTCTCATTTTAACGCAGGCTTCCTGAGTCAGGTGGCTCAGTTTCTCCCAACAGAACCAGTCAGGCTTGCCTCAGCAGTTAGGCTTGCAAAGTGGCTTTCCTGGCTGGGGTTTCCATGGCTGGGATGGGATTTCCCATCACAGAGAGAAGAAAAAATAAAAGTCTGGTCTTCCTACATCCATACAAAGGGATATTTTTCAGCCATAAAATGGAAGGAAGTACTGAGACATGCTACAATTTGGATGAAGCTTGAAAATATCATGCTAAGTGGCAGAAACCAGTCACATACTGTTCGATTCCATTTACATGAAATGTCCAGAATAGGCAAAAATCATAGAAACAGAAAATAGACTGGCGTTTGCCTGGGGCTGGGCAGAGGGGAAGTATGGGATGGCTGCTAATGGGTACTGGGTTTCTTTTCTTTTTTTTTTTTT
>VBSM01003143.1:121937-133956 GCA_008086735.1 Cheirogaleus medius
GCCTCCCAGAGTGCTAGGATTACAGGCGTGAGCCACCACGCCCGGCCTGGGTTTCTTTTTAGAGTGATGAAAATCTTCCAGAATTGGTGGTGATAGGAGCACAATTGTGAATATACAAAAACACTGAATTGTATACTTTAAAAGGGTAAATTTTATAGTATGTGAATTATACCTCATAAAACCATAAAAATAAAAGAAAAAGAATAATGCCACTTGTTTCTTTTTACTTTCTAATGTGACTACTAGAAAACTGAATTTTATATGTGGTTCCTGCTATACTTCTGTCCATGTGTACAAAACATTTGAATAAATATGTTCTTTGCTTTTCAAAACAAACACAAACAGTCTTGCCTCCTGCATCCTAGACAGAGCTGGCGTCTGGGAGCCCCAGAGTGGTGAGCCTTGGGCTGGGCATCCAGAGACGCAAGTTCTCCATCATGTCCTGGCTTGTGTCCTTGGGCCTTCACGTCCCCCCACTGGTCCCAGGCTCCTTGCCTAAGACATGAGTGTTGGACCAGATGATCTGACAACCACACAAGCCCCTCCAAGTGAGAGAGTCTGTGATCATGACTCACCCCATCCCTAGGTAAACCAATTCTAAAGTGGTCATTCTACCCCAAACATTGCTCAACTCTTAAGATCAATCAACCTGAGAATAAAAGTCACTTCTAAGACTGCGAAGGTAATCTATAATACCAACTGGGAAGAATGGCCACTCTGGTACCATCCTCTTCCATTTTTTGTGAACAATTTCTTATGGGGGAATTTTCTTTTTTTTTTTTGGTCTCTCACTGACTTAAGAGGTTGAAATTCTATAGCTGATTCCAAGAAATATTGCTACAACTCTCCTGGAAAATAATTTAGCAATATATACCAAGGACCATTAAAAATCCCATATCCTTCTTACTACTTATTATAATCCTAGTTACAGAAATAACTGTGAACATGAAAATGTTCATCACATATCACCTTACCCCAGTCAGAATGGCCTTTATTAAAAAGTCCAAAAATAACAGATGCTAGTATGAATGCAGAGAGAAAGGAATGCTTATACACTGTTGGTGGGACTGCAAATTCATGGAAAACAGTATGGAGATTTCCTCTATGGAAAACAGTATGGAGATTCCTTAAAGAACTAAAAGTCGACCTGCCATTTGATCCAGCAACCCCACTACTAGGTATTTATCCAAAGGAAAAGAAATCAAAAAGACACCTGCACATGAATGTTTATTGCTGCATAATTCACAATTGCAAAGATGTGGAATCAACCCAAGTGTCCACCAATTCATAAGTGGATTAACAAAATGTGGTATATGTATACCCTGGAGTACTACTCAGCCATAAAAAAGGATGAATTAATGCCTTTTGCAGCAATTTGGATGGAACTGGAGACCATTATCCTACGTGAAGTATCTAAAGAATAGAAAAACAAATATCACATGTTCTCACTACTAAATTGAAACTAAGCGATGAGCACACATGCGCACAGAGGGAAGTAAAACTCAATGGAAATCAACGGGGATGGGGAGGGGACAGGCAAAGACCTACCTAACGGGTACAATGAACAATATCTGGGTGACGGGCACTCTTATAACCATGACTCAACATTATAAGGGCAATTCATGTAACCAAAATTATTTGTACCCCGTGATACTTTGAAATAAAAAATAAAGAAAATGTTCATCTCAGATTTGTCCACAATAGCAACCATGCTCAAATGGACATGAATAAGGGGACAGTAATGATTGCGACAGAAATGATGAAGCTGCAGGAAAGACGGTAATGGTGAAATCAGGAATTTTTTTAATTCTTTTATTTTTGATGTGATTATATTTATAACTTTAAAAACTAAGATAGCACAATATGTCATCAAATGTACAAATGCATTTTCCATGATGTCTAAACACTATGGAGAAAAGAAACTAAAAAGAGCCTTTATGCTAAGAAAGGGGAAACCAGGTATATTTGTCCCAAAGAAAAGATAACCACAGCTCAAAAAGACATGGAAGCATCTCAGTCCTCATTCACCGGTGTGTCCACCATGATATTTATACTGTTTTTTTTTTCCCTTCAGCAAATGCACTATAATTACCACTCAAGGGCATTTATTTGTCCTTACAAGTCTTAAGGGGAGAAATCAGTCATCCTATGGATGGCTTTTTAGTCATCTTCCAATCCAAGGAGATTAGTTTTGGGGAAAAAGTTTTCTTCAATATTATTTTGAAAAAAAAAAGAGACTGAGTAACAGCATCCCTGTTTCTCCAGCCACGCAGAAAAACCCTGGCCTCTCCCAAACACCTAACTGCTCCCGCAGGAGGATGCACGTGAGATGGGAGGGCTCGAGGGCTCCTCCCTGGGCCTCGGGACAAACAGACTCTACGCTGGCCCCCACTGATGAGCCGTATAGCTGTGAGAGTCATGTTCTCTTGGGTGCCTCAGTTCCCCATCTGTAAAGTGAAGGGCTTGGCTATAGGACCTGCAGAGACCTTCCACACTCAGGTTCCATGCTCTGGGATTCTGTTCCCTCTACAAGTCAGCTGGTGGCTTTGGCCAGCCACCAGCATCTCTGCAGTGAAGGTGATGTCCTCATCCACTGGATCCAAGAAAACATGAAAACAGGGAGTTGATGTGGTTAGAGACAGGTGTGGAAGGTGAGAGCAGAATGACATTTTGCAGAGAATAGGAGTACATGGCTGGCCAGTGACGGGTGTTCCAAGGGGATGGACTGTAGACGGGACGTATTACAGAACCCCACAGACAGAAGATATCCACACACATGGGTCCTTCCCAGACCGCCTCAAATCCTTGCCCCTCCTCCTACTTGGAGGGGCTTTTCCTACATGGGTTTCTTCCAATGAGGGCGGAACCACATTCCTCGGAACCAAAAATATCGAACTGGTAGAGAAATGTTAGGCTGGGTTCTAAAAAAACCTCAGTTCAGGCCATCTTGACCAGAAGACATTAAGCAGAAACTCAGCATGGGAAGAACACCGGAACGCAGGCCGCAGCCTGCCCAGCGGGAGCGCGCGCCTTCTACGGCGCAGGCGCAGACTTGGCTGCTCACTCAGTGTTATGATCCGGATGCTGGGGTTTCGGACCAAAGTGCTCTCTGCCCTTGGAGAAGACGGTAATGAACCTTGCCTCTGGCCTTCCTGAAACAGAGGATCAATTTCCTGAAAATTCAGTCACTTTGGCCAAGAGCCACCACGTCTTAGTGGGGCAAGAGAACTCACCTAGGGGAAACCCACGCCTTGACCCCATAGGCTCATTACCTTTCCCATCCTTCCAGCTCTACTGCTCTCTGTCCTCGCTCTACCAGGAGTCCTGGAAGAATCTGAAATTGCCAACTAGAGAGGTCCCACTCTCTTGCAACTTCCATGCCTTAGGACTCCCAGTTGACAAAGCTCCTTCATACCCATGATCTCATCTGACCCCCACGGTCTCCTGCTGATGTCTCCTGGGCAGCAGCATTGCCCTGGTGTTGTAGGTGAGGAAACTGAGGCTGAGGGAGTTAGTAACTCATCCCAGAGGCCCAAGTGGGGCCAGAACCCAAGTTTTCTACCCCCCGATGTTCAAGAACAGACTCAGGAGACCTTCTTATCTCCATTTCAGACCCGCAGGCAGAACACCAGCAAGGACAGAGCTGGCCTGAGCGGCACGATCACTCCACGACTAGACCTCGCTGGCGTTTACAGAACACGCCAGCCTACAGCAGCGGGACACACGTTCTTCTCAAGCCCACATTCCCCAAGTCAGACTACATTCGAGACCAGAAAATATACCCTAAAAATTTCAAAAGAACAGAAATTATACAAAGTATGTTCTCAGACCACAATGGAATTAAACTGGAAACTAACGACAGAAAGATAGCTGGAAAATCCCCCAAATATTTGAATATTAAACAACACGCTTCTCAGTAACACTTGAGTCAAAAGAAGTCTCAAAAATAGTTTGGGAGGGAGATTCGCTTGGGTTCAAATCCTGGCTCTGCCTCCTCCTACCAGCCGGCCTTGGACAAGCCATAATTAGCCTCTAGGAGCCTCATCTATTTTCTCAGCTAGGTAGCAGGGATAGTGCCCCTACCTGCCCAGGTGGCCATGAGAAAAGGAGGCAAGGCTTGTAACGCAACTGGCACAGTGCCCAGCTCCCAGCGAGCGCCTGGTGGCAGTGGCTCTTTGGGTCATTGTTCCGTTTGGTGACATTCCCACCATCCTAACTGTCCCAGAGAATGCAATACCCCTGCACCCCAGGTAGCTCACTCTGTGCCAGGGAAAGGCACCTGTGGCTTCTAAATGCTCAGCCTTCCCTCCCCGTGCCCAGTTGGCAGCCCTCTGCCTGGGTGGCCCCAGCTGGCAGAACTCTCTGTGCCCATCCATCCCCACCAAGCAGTGACTGCCACTGAGAATGCTGGCACCAAAGAGAGAGCTCCTCTTAGTCAGGGTGAGAGATGACTCAAGTCTTAGATACCGGGTAAAATCTTACCCACGGCCATGTGAAAGGGAATTCTACTGCAAAGCGCACCACACATTGAGGGAAAAACAGCTCATCACACAGGCCTACCATCTTCTTCTTGAGATTTTATTGCACAACTGATGAAAAAGATGTTCCTGAGGCTTGAAAATATTGCACAAGGCTCTGACTCATTAAGACAGGGGTTACTCAAATTTGGAAACTGTAAGAAATTCTAGCTGCAACAGTATGCCCTCAGAGACTTTTGTGTGCACAAGGAGACGCAATCACGCTGTTAGAAGGGACCAGCTGCTGTCACGCAATGCTGCGGAGGGTGCTTTTTATGAAACATGCTTACGCGACAATTTGTCCTAGAATCTAAAATAGCAGGGTATCCTTAGACTTCTAAACCATTTTTTTCCCTTAAGATGTGACAAATCTTTCCTTGTGAGGAATTCCTAGAACATGGAAACCAAACCAAGCATGGTTCAAGAAAAGGTCCCAGGGCTTCTATAAACAGCCACCCCCTGGGTGTCACAGACTCCAGGGAGGGTTAACGAGATGACACCCAGGGAGTCCAGACACTTGGCTCTTCACTCAAGAGAAGTCACACGATCATCAGATGAGACAAGCCACAGCGGGGCCATCAGAGGGTGACAGGCAAGGCAGTTTCAGGCCCCTTTGCCCAGAGAGCCTTTTCCAACATATTAACTGGCAAATCCCAAGTCTGCCTCCCAGACACAAGTCACACATTGCCCTCCTTCTCTGGGAAGCTTTCCTCATCCACCCAGTGACCTCATCCCCAAGGAGATGGCAGCATCCCAGCACTCTTCCCACTGACCTGACTCCTTCCTCAGTGCCCCAATGCTGATGACAGTGACGGTGACACTAATACCGACTGGATTCCATGAAAGCATCAGGCACAGCGCTAAGCACTTCTTATACGGAGGTCCTTTCATCTTGCAACAACCCTAAGAGCTACGTGTGCACATACTATTATTCCTGTTACTGTTTTACTGATGAGGAAACTAAGAGATTAAGTTACCTACAAGAAGCCACACATCCAGAAAGCAGTGATCTGACTCCAGAAGCCCAGCCCTTAAGCTGGGCATCGCATGACCTACCACAAGCACCTTGAGCTCCGGGGCCACCAAGCCTCACTCACCTCCGAGTCCCTACACTTGGTATACTTCTGAGCACAGAGTAGGCATTCAACAAATGCTCTGAATGAATTTAGGAATGGCACGCACGTCACTGATTCCAAAAGCTGAACTCTGCACCCTCCCAGCAGTGACAGACACGCCTCTTCGCTGCCACTTATTTCTGTCCTAGGCGTGTTGTCCTGACTAATGTCCCTCCGCGGTTCTACACACACGTCACCGAGCAGTGCTGAACTGCTCCAACTTCCATGCCACCTCCAGGAGCCTTTTGGAAAAACATCCGGAATGGCTACATTTCTCAGTGTCTCTGTTAATAGCGTGTTTCCCTCCCTTCCATCCTTTCTTCCTTCCTTTCAATGGCAGAGAAGTCGGAGAAGGAAGAGATGAAACGACTCAGGGGGTATCTCACTCTAGAAGTCCCAGAAGCAGCCCAGCCTCAGGGCCCCAGGGAAGGGACAAGGGACAGGAGGCTCACTGAAGCTCCTCTCTTGGGGGTGGGCTTGTTACCCCCTGGCCTCGCTGGGACTTTCAGCCGCCAGTACAAAACTGAAGTACAAGGCAATCTGGCTGGCTAACCCTTAGAGAAGCCAGCTCGGCCTTTAAAATAGGAATCAGATGACCACAGCCTCCTCAGAGACTGGTTTTCTTGCAAGAATCACAGACCATTCTAGTTAGAAGAGACCTCAGGGATCAACTGGTCCAATCCCCTCATTGCTGAAGCTCCAAGAGATTGGGGCAGGGGCTGGGGGTCACCTGGTCAGGTAACAGCCCAGGAAGGGCCAGAGCCTGCTGTCAACCCTCCCACCCCTCCGCCCCAGCTGGCCTTCCAAGGAAATCTCAACCACTGCCAAGCCTGATTTCTTCTTCAAATTAAGCCTGACCAGCACTATTTATTTACTAGAAATATAAGCTCATGGAAAGTCTGAATTCTGAATCCAAGGCACAAAACTCGTCCAGGATCACACAACTCCAACAGACTCAGAATCCAGCCCCGTGGCGGGGAGGCTGTCAGGCCTCCAACCACAGTTAGCTCATGGGTCCTGCCATAATCGCTCACTGAATACTGTTATTTTAATTTCTAATGTAACTTATTTACAGCTCTCCTGGATGCGATGAACTAACTCAAACATTTGGTTACCCATCCTGTTAACTTCCTAATTTTATGAAACCTTAATATGCTAACTCTTTAGCAAAACCAACAATAAAAGAAGAGAGCCAACCAGAGTGAGCAAAGCCTTATAAACTGCTTGAAAGACCTTAGTGTTTCCAAGTTTCAAATGACTAAAAGCTGGAGACTCACAACTGTTTCCACCAACTCTGCCCTAAGATGAAGCTTGGGTCCCCAGCATACTTATTTTTTAAGTGACAAAAGGTGTATTTGACTTGCCAGTAGTGGAAATTACTCTCTAGCAAATTCCATTCTTTAACAATGGAAAATGCAACCACAGGGAAGGAGGGATTGTGTTTTCCCCCATTTGCGTCAAATATAAGCTCCCTGTGAGCAGGGACTTTGTTTTGTTCGACTCTACCTCCCCAGAGCTCAGCACAGTGTCTGGCACTCAGTTAACAATGATTATTTGTTTAAAGCTCCCATAAAAAAAAAAAAACAACTAAATAAAGTAGATTATACAAACAGTCCAGGCCTCCAAGAAGTAAAGTGACAGTCTAAGCCTGTGGTTCTCCACCAGGTACGCACGCACAGCCTCCACCTGCAGAGGCTCTGGGGTGATACCAGGACCATGCCATCCTGAAAAATTCCAGGTTCTGGGTCTCCCTGTAGCTTATAGACCTTCAGGCTTCTCTGGGCTGCTGTTTGGGGTAGGATGGGCTTTTCTAGGGGAAGTACTAGGAGGGGAAATGGATGAGGCTTCTATTATTTGGGGAGTCTTTTTCAAGTCTCCTTCCTGGCTTCTTGCCCATGCTTTAACGGAGGTCTGCAATCCTGCCTGGTCTTTGGAACATTCGAGGATCCCCAAAGGCCTTCCCTCCTCAGGAGGAGTCTGCAGTCTGGGACTCTGGCTTGGAGACAGCTTTGTGTGGCCCCTCTGCTTTTCTTTGCGAGGGTTGTACTGATGGTGCCCGGAGGCAACCTTGCCCTCAGACTCCTGTGCTTGCTCCGTGAGAGCAGTGGTCTGTCCTGTCTCATCTCAAGGCCATGGCCATCTGGAACACGGTTTATTTCAGCTATGAGCTGTGGCTTAGCTGGGGTGGGTCTATAATCTCCGTTGCTCTGTCAACAGCACAGCATGGTGGTTAGGAACGAGGTTCCACGGATGTGCGTGGGTTCCAGTCCTGAGCAAGTGCCACACAGCCCGGCTGTAGCACCAGGGAGAGCACAGCACTCACCTCACAGAATCGCTAGGAGGATCAAGTAAGTCAACCCATGCCTGGCACAGAATGCTCACGAAATACCTGTTAGCCCTTGTTATTATTATCCTATTTCTAATTTAACTTTTTGTTTTGGTAATCTTCTAACTGTAGAGTGTGAGATGGCAGATCTAACATAACGGCATATTTTCTCATACTAAGCCTGACAGTGCACTGATTTCTGAAATAGATGATTTGCCTTCATTTCTAGAACTTGATTAGAGATGTTCTCTGAAGTCTTCATTAAACAGCTTATAGATAAAAGTGCTTTCCTTTGAATGGGGACACATTTCTCCATCCAAAGATCCACCATGACCCCAAAGTGCTGGTCGCCCACCCAGAGACCCCTGTTCTGATGCCATTTCCTACTTCTCGTCCCCTGGCACACTGGGCTTCTTGCCAGGAGAGGTAGGAAATGCCTCTGGGTGCTCCAGACAACTCCCCTTACGATCTTTAGAATCACCGCTCGGGCTTGGGCTTCTGCCTCGGCACTCTTTCCCTGCGTCTTTAAATGACTTGCTCCAACGTCAGGCCTCTAGTCAGATGGCATCTCCTCGCAAAGGCCTCCCGTGTCCACCCCAGGTAAAATAGCTCCCCCGCCCACCTCTGAGCCAGAGCAGTCAGCCAGCGCACCTCACAACAATGACGTCAAGTGACCAGTCGTGGGCACTCAGCTGCCTGGAGCAGTTTGGACTGAATGAAGTCTCTTGGCTCCCAGGCCCCTGTCCTCAAAGACACCTCCGGGAAGTGAAGGGCGAAGTGTAAGATGTGGAGAGAGGGGCGCAGTCAAGCGAACGCCTTCCACTGAGGAAAAACAGGATGGGTGCACATCTCAAGCCCCTCCTGTTTTTCTTCACTCGTTCATTTCTTCATTCGCTCATCCACCCATATATCCACCAGGTGCCTCCTATGTGCCAGGCAGACAGACAGACACACAAACAGTGTCGGACGCACTGCAGAACTCAATAAATATTTGCAATAGAAGGAGGGAAGGATAAAAACAGCTTGCACCCCCCCGGCCCTCCCTGCTTTCAAGGCTGCCACACTCATCCTGCTGCGGCTGTCCCCTCACTGGCACACCCAGGACCCACTGTGAGCCTGATGACCAATGGGGGACCCATTCCTCTCCACACAGGGACTCAGCCCAGCCAATTATTAAGGACTCTGCCAACTGCAAAGCTCATTAAATGACTTGCCTCACTGGCAATAAATTAGGCGGCTCTTGTAGTGCCAGTAACTCAGGACCTCGTGCAGTAAGACTACAGACAGTGACAGCTGGCTTGTTTTTGACAAAAATACGCTTTTTTAATGTCATCACCTCACACCCAGATTATTGCAGTCGCCTAAATTCCCCACCCGAGTGCACTCTGCACTCCACCACTAGGTCGGTCCCACAGGAGGCTTCTTTGAGCTGCCCCGATTCCAGAACATCTGCGTACACTGCACAGCCTGTCCTCTTCAGCCCTGGGACACTCGGCCACTAATGTAGGCCACTCCTGCTGCCCTTCCCAAATGTCCCCCAGCCACGCCAATCTATTCACCAGCTCCCAAACGAGCCTCAGGCTTTGCTCATGTTGTTCCCAGCTCAGCCTGGGATGCACTCCGCAGCTCCCTGGGAACTCACCCTGCCTGACCCCTCTCCCATGGCGGTGGGGTGAAGCCCTGGGCTGCTCCAAATAAGGCTGCCTGGGTTCAAATTCCAGCTGAGTGACCTTGGGCAAGTTATTTAACCTCAGTTCCCCTATCTATAAAAAAGAATGAGAAGCCAGGCATGGTGGCACGCCTGCAGTCCCAGCTACTCTGGAGGCTGAGGCCAGAGGATCACAGGAGTTTGCAGCCAGCCTGGGCAACAATAGCAAGACCCTAGCTCTAAAATATAAAAATAAATTTTGAAAAACCCAAACACGAAGGAGAGCAGAAACTCCCTCCACCGAATGAGGTCACACAGGTGACACACCTGGCACACAGGCTGGGTGCTCAACAGCGCGTCCTATCATCTGCCCACTCCCGCGTCTCTGCTGGAGCCCCGCTCTGCGAGATAACTCTCCACGCCCTGAAGCTGTTTCCTGTAGGCTCTGTGCGCTTTTGTGTTGGCGAAATACACAACCTCCAGTCTCACCCAGTACCACTGCGGCCCTTCCTCTCCATGTGAGCCCAACTGCGCCAGGCCCTAGTTGGGCATGCTGGACCACAGTCCCATAAAAAAAAAGCCTAGACCGGCCCCTCTGCCCTGGGCTCTCCTATGTTCCTCTCCCGGCGCTGCCAGCCGGCCCAAGGAGGCGGCGCCGGTTCAGCAGCAGCCGCGCCTGGCTGCGGCCAAGTGCGCTGCCAAGCACCGCTGGCCGGGTCCTCCACCGCGGGACTGGCCGCGGCTGAACTCCGTATTGTTTTTCCACATGGCCTCTCTGCCCGGATAGGAGAAGCATCTCTCCAGAAGGTCCCGCGAGAGATTTAGACATCCCTCCCCTACCTCCTTCGCCCCATCACCACCACCTCCCCGCGCCAAGCAGGTCGCGTTGACACGGAAAAGATGCCTACGGAGGAAGAGGGGCACACTTCTTCCTCATCCCTAGCGCGGCCCCTTCTCCGCCTCTACAGATTCCGGGATCCAAAGCCCGGTTCAGCTTATTCAAAAAGAGCCACTTTCATTTTTATAGGGTTGGCTCAAAACGAGGGAAGCAAGAAGACAGGCAGCAACGCCGCTGAAAAGTCTGCGGCACTGAGCCGGTTCCTGCCCGGGAGAACATCTGGAGAAACCGCGGGGCGGGACAGGCAACAGGGCTTCTTTCCAAAAAAGTTAATCGAGTTTTCACGGAGAGAACCCATGAGCATGGTTCAATTTAAAGAGGTAAGGGGAGCAGAGAAGAGAAAGCCACAAATGAGCTCCTGTGGTCCTACGGCCGCTCTGCACAAAGCAGTTTCCCTCCCCGAACTTCTCTCCTCCCTTTATGCCCACATTCCTGTTTTATTTGTCCCGGGGTTCCAGGCGCTGTGTGCTCCCCGCAGGGCACCCAGAAGCGGGCCACCAGGCGGGACGCCCTATCACCCCTGCTCGGGGCTGCCGGGCAGGGCGCGCTGGCACCCGCCGAGCGCGGAACCGATCCCAGGCCGGGCGCAAAGCTCGGTTCCAAGGGAGCCTGCGGACCGCGGCCCCCGAGGGCCCTGCCCGCCTCTCCCAGCAAGTGGGTGCCCTGAACACTCCGCAACGCTTCGCTGCCCCTCGGCCTGCCCGCCAGTCCCGGGGGGGCAGGTCAGGGCTGGGATGGAGAGATTGGAGTGCTGCCCAGGCGCGGCGCGCCGCGGAGTACCTTGGCCGCAGGCGCCGCGCTGCAGGACGATGACCGGCGGCTGGAGCAGCCTCTCCGAGCGGCGGCTGGCGGCGCGCAGCTGGCACAGGTTGGCGTAAGTGTTGGCGTCGCTGCCGCACACCGGCTCGCTGCTGGCGCACACGCAGATGCCGGCCTGCGCGCGTCGCCGTACCGTGGCCGAGGCGGGGACCCCGAAGGGTACCACGCACTGCAGCCCCTCGCCGCATGGGCCCTCCTGCAGGCCGCACGCGGCGCCCTCGGGAGCGCCGCACACCTCGCAGCAGCCGCATGCGTCGCGGACTCGGCCGCCCTCGCAGTGTGTCGGCGGCGGGGCGCAGCGCGTCGGCTCGCAGCGCTCGGGGCAGCCGGCGGCGGGTCCGGTGGCGGAGGGCGCCGATCGGCCGGCCCGGGACAGCTGCGCCGAGGCGGGCGCAGCCAGCAGCAGCAGCAGCGGGAGGAGCGCGGCGCGCGGGGACTGCATGGTGGCTCCGGCAGCAGCGGGCTGGGCGATGGCCGGAGAGCAGCGCCGGAGGGAGTGCGGGAGGGCCTCGGGGGCAGCTGGTGCGAGTGCGCGCGGCCGCGCGGCCCAGCCCATTGGCCTGGCGGCGGTGACGAGCCGCCTTGGGGACGGGCACTGCGCCCGGGAGGGGGGCCGGCCGGATGGCGGGAGGGTGGCGGCTGGAGCGGGGACCGCCCGCGGCGGGGGCAGGGCGGGCGCGCCCGGGCACGGCGGGG
>VBSM01003143.1:140744-154948 GCA_008086735.1 Cheirogaleus medius
GGACTCCAATGAGCAGCAGGGCTGAGACCCACAGACGGGTCATTTCTGTGTACTGGCACTATGTGGCTACACATTTAAACCATCCAGTTAGTCTACAGGCAGGGCTTAAAGTTCGGTGACACTGGGGATTTTATTTGTCTAAACCACATCATTATTTAATCAGCCAGTCTGTGTCCCGTTGGGCCTCTGCGTTGTCCTCCCCCCGCAGGTTGGGAGTTGCCTGGCGCTGGAGCCTGCCTTGCCCACTGTGCCCAGACGGTGCCAACCACGCCACAGGCATAGTCTCGTGGTGGTTGTGTTAAACAGAGGCTTGCAGCAGAACCCAGGTGTAACATCAGAATAGCACATTTGTATCTTAACTTTCATTTACTTTCTTCCCTTAAAGTTGGTTCCATTTTTGATGTGACTTTCAGCTGTCAGCTGTCTGGTCTCCGGGACGGGGTGATGGCCTGGCACCAGCACAGCAGTATCCCTGATGAATCACCTCCGAGGTACTTTTCCACTGGGCCAGCCGCCACGGCCCCTTCTCCATCCTTTGTGAGCGCCCTGCCACCTGGCACTGTAGACACTGGTGTGACATTCTCACCGGCCTCCACTTCTGGTGGACAGTTTCTGGATGCTCAAGCTTAGCCCAGAGCCTGGGAACCAGTTATGAAATTAATCCTCTATTCCTTTAAAAAGAATAATCTCCACTTTGAGAAATCAGGCCTGAAAGTTGAGTCTCTGCATTTGCATCCGCCTCCTCCTCACGGAGACCTACAGCTTGAAAGGAGGGGAGGGGGAAATGGCCCCGAGCCTCAGGAAGACCAAGCCCAGCCACTGTGATGATTCCAAGGAAATTGAGGAAATCCTCACTAATGGCCAAACTTCCCTGGTTTGAGATTCGAAAGGAAATCAGATCCCCAGGGTAATGCCTTTACGCTGAGCAAGAAATGCAGGTTATAAAACTGTGCATACCGTTGCTCCTGAACGTTTAATAAAATGATGCTCAGACTTGACCTTGGAAGGAGCTGAGCCCCAGTGTAACCATGGTCAATTCTAGGTGGAAGGCGAAAGGTGATATTTTCTACTTTTTATTTTCTGCACAGACCATCAATACTAGGGGAGATGGACAGCTAAAAATAGAAGAAAGAAAAGGTAACAAAAGCTGAAGCCTTTTCCACCGGTGGCCGTGCGAGCGGCTGCCTGGGCATGCTGTCCTCGAGGCAGGGGCTCCCTCTCCGAAGCCCCACCCAACACTGGGCAGGGCTCCTTCCTGTGGTCACTCTGTGTCCCTCAGGCCCTTCAAACCCCGCCCTCTCACGTCTGGGCTCAGCATCTGGGCTGCGCCACTCCTTTGTAAACGCCATCCGTGACGGCCTTCTGTGTGTTGGCCACGCAGCTGAGAGCACCACATGCCTAGCACTGACCAGATGATTACAGAAAGCTTGCTCCAGATGTCCCTTTTTTTGACATTTTAAAAAGAGGATGTTTTTCCTCGCTTTCTAATCCCTCAGAACATCTATACATCTTTTGAAAAAGAGCCTTTACATCTTTAGAAAAGCTCTTTCAGTGTCTAGACGTGGCTTATTCCCCCCTTTCTTTATTCCCAATGTCACCTCCCCCAGTCTCGATGGCCTGGCACAGGGAAATGTTGTTGCAAACTCTCTATAGAGGGGGCAGCTCCCAGGACACCTTTGAAGATGGTGTTTGGATATCACAGTGTAACTGACAGTAACAAGGACGGTTTGGTGTTGGCACACAGGCAGACAAATACATCAATGGACCAGAAGGGAACCCAAACCTGACTCACACTTACCTGTAGACAAAGCACAATTCAATAGGGAAAGGATGGTCTTTTCAATAAATGGTGCTGGATCAACTGGCTATTCATGTGGGGAAAAAAATGAACTTTTGATCCCATACACACAAGATATAAAAGTCAATTTAAAGTGGGTCATAGACCTAAATGTCAAAAGCCAAAACAATAAAGGGTTCAGGAGAAAAGGGACCAGACAGGAGAATAGCCTTATGACCTTTGGATCGGCAGGGAATTTCTTACACAGGACACAAAAACCACTAACCACACACACACACACACAAAAATTACTAAATATGACAATTAAAATGAAGAATTTGTGTTCATCAAAAATGAAAAGATTAACCATCAACAACACTTGTGTCAGAATATTAGACTCAAAGATAAAAAAGCAAACAACCCACTATGAAAAAATTGTGGGCAAAAGGCTACACACAGAAATACAAGCCAGGCACAGTGGCTCATGCCTATAATCCTAGCACTCTGGGAGGCCGAGGCAGGAGGATCACTTGGGGCCAGGAGTTGGAGATCAACCTGAGCAAGAGCAAGACCCCATCTCTACAAAAAATAGAAAATTAGCCAGGCACGTTGGAGCATACCTTTAGTCCCCGTTAATCAGGAGGCTGAAGTGGGAGGATCGCTTGAGCCCAGGAGTTTGAGGCTGCAGTGAGCTATGATGACACCACTGCACTCTAGCCCAGGTGACAGAGTGAGACCCTGTCTCAAAGAAAAAAGAAGAATAAGATATACAAATGGCCAATGACATCAGGAAAACACAGATTAAAACAACAATGAAACACACTCACAAGATTGGCTAAAATTTAAAAAAACTAAACCCTAAGGCAGGCAGAATTCTAAGGTGGTCTCCAAGATTTCCACCCCTCGAGTCTACACCCTGTACAATTCCCTTGAATGTGGACAGAACCTGTGGACATAAAGATGTCACTTCCATGTTCAGGTTACCTAATATGCTAACGATGGAAGGATTTTATAATTAAAGTTTCTAATCAGTTTAACTTTGAGTTGATCAAATGGGAGTGTATCCTGGGTTGACCTGACCTTGCCAGGTAAGCCCTTTAACAGACAGCTTAGGTCTGCCCTGAGCTCAGAGAGATTTTCCTGCTGGCCTTGAAGGAGCAAGCTGCCATGAGTTCTGCAGCTGCACGGAAATGAATTTGGCCAGCAATCATGTGAGCTCCATTAGAAGTGCACCCCAGGACCCCACAACCTCATCATCCCCATTCTGCCTTCCTACAGATCATTTTTTGCACGATGGTAGGGCAGGAGCTAGACTCTCAGGCCCCTGAAGACAGACCTTGTCTGTCAGTCTGTTTCACTGTCTATCCCCGCACCTTACACGCAGCCTGACACATTGCAAGAACTCAGCACATTTTAAGTTTATTTATTTAGGCATGTTCCTCAAAGCTGGAATCCAAAACCAATGGCCCCTAAATCCAACAAAAAGGTTTATGTGACACCCTGTGATTTTATTACCCATTTCTACACATAGAAGCATTGGTTGTATGTGGCTATCTCAAGTGCAATGCAGGATTTATGAGTTAAAATTTGCATCTGAATTTTTTAAAAATCTCATAGCTATTTTGCAATTTTGCTGGTATGGAGTAGATTGCATTGTTCAAATATTCATCATCCTCCCCATAGAAGGGTTATGCTACCTTATACCATATACAATTGCTACCTTAAACCATATACAATTGAGATATTCAATCAGTTTTGACTTAATAAAATGCCAGTCTCTTATGGTTCAAGTTGCATATTTCCCTGCCCCTTTGATGTCCAACTTGACCATGTCATTTTCTCTGGCCAATAAAATGTGAGCTTTAGGGGCAGGTGTCACTTCTGAACAAAGTGTTAGGAGTGATTGCATGTTGGCCAGCAATGACCACCAGACATATTCCAGGTAGAAGCCACTCAATTTGCTTGGGTGCCAGGGTGAAAATGACAAAGAGCAGAGCCACAGCCCACCCAAAATGGACATATAGCATAACTTATCAATAAATCTATAATGGCTAATAAACCCTTGAGATTTTTGTTACTGTAGCATAACCTACTATGTTCTATCAATATGTTCTCTTTCAGTCTACCTTGCAAAAGAGGTATTATAACTTGTGTCTGCCTCACTTATATCCCAGAGTTCAGCAAAATACCTTGTCTATAAGAAGCCCTTGAACAATATTGATTGAATTTAATTAAGCATAGTATTTCTCCTTCTGGGGGAAAAAAAAAAAAACTGGCTGAGCTCAACCAAAGACACTCTGTGGCATTTATTAATGCGTGTTCTACCTTTAAGCCTAAGGACAAGAATCAGCTGTGAGCCAAGCTGCATTATGTCAGCAGAAATCCCAGAACAGTTAGGCTCCTTCAAGTGGGCTTGTTGCTGTTTGCAGAATCACAGTGAAATCCAGCTCTCAGCTCCTCTTCTGGGGGTGCACCTGCCGCTCCAAGCAGGAGGATGACACCAGTCACAGGAAGTGAGAGGGGAGCTAGAGCGAGACCATAGCTGGCCTTCATAGACCACACACACAGAGTCCATGGAAAACTGTCAGAGGTTTTTGTACAGGGGAGCGACCACCTGATGTTTTAAATGCCATGACGGCATATTGGCTGGAAAACAGACTAGAGAGAGGCAAGAATGAAAACGGGGATGGAATCAAAGATTTTCTCAGGAATCATAAATTACCAATTTTGACTAAAGAAGACACCTCAAATAAACCAGTATCTATGGAAAAAAAGAAACATTTTTTAAAAACAAACAAACAAAAATCACCTCTGGAAACATTTTTGAAGCCAAAAAGGTTTTGTGGTCGAATTCTTTGAAACTTCAAGGAAGCAGATAATTTCATGTTCTTTCAACTGAAATAGACCATGGAAAAAAATGACAAACTCCCCAATTCATTTCACAAATCCTAATACTAAAACTTGTCAAAGATAGCATCCCTTCTCCCCTGGCAAAAAAACCCTACAAATCAGAATCATTATGGGTACAGGTGTGGAACTACTGATGATGATATAATTAAATCCACCTGGTATTATGTTACGGCATAAAGTATGAATGAAAGGATGGCATAGTATTAACACTTGTATTAATATAATTTTCACATCATCTCATAAGTTGTCAAAGAGCATATAATATTCCATTCCTAGGGTAACTTTTTTTGGGTAAACTAATAAGAAACTTCTTTAACATGATAATGAATATCTCACCAGCCAACATCATTCAAAATATTAATAATAAAACACCAGAGACATTCCTGTTAATATCTGGATTAAAGCAAGACTGCCTAGCACTAGAAATTCTGGCCAATTCAGTAAGAAAAGAAAAACCAAAAATAAAAATGAAGGACGTAAAAGGGTAAATTTATTTCAGATGATATTATTATATTACTAAAAACACAACAGAATCAATTTTTTAAAACTAATAATTCAGTATGGTGTCTAGTTTAAAAAATTAATTTATACAAGCATTAGCTTTCCTACAGACCAGTAATATGCAGTTAAAACAATGGGGGGGGGCACATTCAATAGAACCAAAAAAAAAAAAATAGAAGAATTGAGTATAATAAAAATATAAATAAATTTAGAATATTTCTAAAAATAAGTAGACCTACCTAGGGATTTACTTGACAAAAAATATACAAGAGCTATTAAATACCATTACTAAAGGATTTAAATAAACACTTGGCTAAATGGAAAGATGTACTATAATATTTTCAGATGGGAAAAATATTATGTAACTGGAATTTTCAAATTCCTTAGTCTGTAGAAACACAAATTGCCCTGCTCACAGGCCCCTCCTTTGTGACTGCAGACCCTGCCCTGGACCTCAAAGTCTCTCAGATTACTTCTGATAACCCCAGAGTACTGCACATCACACAAGAGCAAGGTTCCTCTGCTCTTCCTTTGCAGGAATTCAAGCCAGCTGCTGGCAAATCCTCTAGGGGCAAGTTCACACTGTCCCCAGAGCCAGTGGTTTATGGGGAGGTCCCCAGGGTGCTCTTAGACACCCCATTCCCACTCCTCCAATTTGGAAAATACTTGAAGCAGTAGTGTGCTGGTAAATGTTTAAACACTTGTCTAGAAAAGAAACAAGTTTACTATAAATGTTACTTATATAAGAGATATATAGCACATGATTACAAATAATATATAATACTCTAAATCCAGTTCATCCCTTGATTTTGTACAACCCACAATCTAAAAATGGTTTCTCCATTTTTGAATGATTGAAGAAAGTCAAAAGAATAGTATTTCATGGCACATGAATATTATATGAAATTCAAATTTCAGTATCCACAAATAAAGATATTTTGGGACACAGCCTTGCTCGTGCATTTACATATTATCTATGGTTGCTTTTGCCCTGTAACAGAATTAGCTGTGGCAGAGACTGCGTGGCCCTGTAAAGCCAAAACACTTATTATCTGATCCTTTACAGAAAAATTTGCCAGCCCCTCGTCTAGACAATCAACAAAGCAATAAATCAAAACCTAATTTGTAGCATTTGTCAATTTCCATGGTGCAAATACTCCCACTGTGCCAATGTCAGGCTTACCAATTTGACATCACTGAATGTAAAATTAGGAAGAGACACGCACAGTAGCACATCAGCATGCAGTGTTTCCACCATCCAGATAACAACAGCAGTTGCAAGTTCAAAAACAGTGAGAATAGAAAAACATTTCAATCAGATGTCAAAATGTATTATAAACTACAATTATAATATTACATTAATATTACATGACACTGGTAGAGAAATGTTGATATCAATGTTATAGAAAGTTCAGAAACGGACACCACTGTAAGCAAACAGTGACTGATGTAAGTAGTATTTCAAATCAGTGGGAGAAAATAGATTTTAAAAACAAATAGCATAGAGAAAACTGTCCAACTTTTGGGCGTGGGGTGGGGGAGTTTATTAGATCTTTATGCCATTTGCCAAAATTATTCCCCTTGTATTTAACTTTTAGAAGTAAGATATTAAAATAAATGTATTGAGAAGTTTTACAAGTATATATATTTGTATGGGAAATTACTTTCTAAACATGACAGCAAAGGCAAAATCCATAAAGGAATAAAAGATCCCCAAAAATAAAAGTACCATAATCAAAAGACAAATGCTAAATAAGAATCATATTTAGATATAGGACAAACATAAGTAAATAGAGAAGAAAGATTAATAGTTTATCTATAAAAATTCTTAGAAATAAATAAGAAAACTTAAAATAGCAATGGAAAATAGACAATTAAAAATAGGCAATTCACAGAAAGGATAAATAGAAGTGGTCAATTAATACTAAAAAACCTCTAATAGTTTTCAAAGAAATATAAATAAAAATCACAAGGTATCATTTTCCCCCAATCAGATTGCCAAAGTTAAATGTATTGACAAAACCCAGCACTACTGTCGAGGATGTGAGGAAATGTGTACTCTCGTGCACTGCTGGAGGGAAGATAAATTAGTACATCCTCCTAGAAGATCTTTTGACAATGTCAAGAGATGAAATACACATACAAACCTTTGAGACCAACAAACCTGTGTCTGGGGATATACCACTAGTGGAGAAAAGATGTGGCCTGCAATATTGTTAAAATAGGGAAAAAATGTCCAATACTTGAATGGCTAAAGTTTTTTCTGTATATAAACACAACGGAAGACTAAAGGTTTAAACCTTTATAAATAGTGGTGTCAATACATATTTATTGATAAGTGAAGGTGTCCATAATATATTGCTACATAGAAAAAAGGCTACAAAACAACATATATATGTATATATGTATATATCATGATCCCAAATATGTAAACTTGCCAATACACGTGTGCAGATAAACACAAAGAGACATCCAGAGCAAAGCTAAGTGATAAGAAATCAGGTGGTTTTTACTTTTATTGTTTTGTGCGGTGTGTGTGATGTTTGGCTTGTTTACAAAGAAGATGGGAACATTTTTACTCGCATAAACAAAGCTACTTACGTAAACACGTAGTAAGAGACATGGAAGTATAATCACTGAAATGTCATTTCTTGGTGATGAAATTATAAGTTATTTTCATTTCTTGTTGCTTACATGAATGTTCCATAATAATGTGTTCACCTTAAAATCAGAAAAAAACAATTAAGGTTATTCTTTTTTAAACAAAACAAAGATCCTTATCTTGAGGAAGTCTTAGCCTCGTGAAAGAAAAAAATAGTAAGCAAAATATATTACTAGTATAGTAATAGTGGCTCTCTGTTCATGGGAGCTTAGAGACCCCAAAGTAAGGAATGGTCACCGCCAGCAGGGGAAATCAGGAAAAGCTTCACAGAGGATGTCACATGTTGTCACATGGGCACACTGAGTCACAGAAGGCAGCAAGGACCACACTTTGAGAATTACTGCTTTAGGGGATTAGAGTTTAATGTCTCTTTTAGAAGAGCCCATGGGGTTATTGTGAGCCCCTGAAATTGAGTGTAAAATTGAACATGCATAATTATGCAAAGGGCCCATGTCTGTTGAAACCACCGCATCAGTGCCGTCTGCATACAGAGTAGCCGTCACCAGGGTCTGTTTGAATTCTGCTTCTTCACTTCTCCTTTGGGCCAATCTAATCAACAAAGAGCTGGATTTGGCTGTTTCCATTTTCTAATCTCGTCCAAATTTTGAAGTCATTCAAGGACTTCATTGAAGAGAGAAAAGCTATTTAGTCAGCCCAAAGTTGAAGAGCAAAAGCTTAAAGTCCATCCCCGTTCCAGTGACCTGAATTGAACGTTGGCATGGGAAGGGAGCAGGGCATCAGGTGTTTTGGGGTCATCATGGCTTGTGTTGGGAAACGATGAAAAAGTAATTCCAACAGCTCAAGGAGAAAGTTGCATTTTAGTGAGAATTGAAGGATGGGTGGAGTTAACAGGCCAGATCATTGGGAAAGTGGTGCTGCGGGCAGAGGAACGGCAAGAATAATAGCAGGGAGGTGGGAAAACCAGAAACGGAATAGTTCAGGTGAACTGGAGTGTAGGATACACACAGTGTACAGTGTTTCCCCGAAAATAAGACCTACCCATAAAATAAGCCCGGGTAGGATTCCTAAGCATTTACGCAACATAAGCCCTACCCCAAAAATAAGACCTGGTGATGGGCGTGGCTTCTGCACAACCCATGCATTTCGACATGGAGCGGTAAAGACGACAAGCAGCCCTTCTCATCTGCCCCATCATGACAGCTACTATCCCAGAGGTGACCGGAAAGGTGCGGGCAGCCCCACCAACAAGGTCGGCTCCCCCTGTCAGGTCCGGGCCACCCTGTGCATGCTGAAGGCTGAGGCTTTGAGGGGAAAATAACACATCCCCTGAAAATAAGCCCTAGGGTGTCTTCTTGAGGAAAAATAAATATAAGACCCTGTCTTATTTTTGGCGAAACACGGTAGGATTCCACTGTGTGAAAAGGGGGAACCGATGGGTCGTGAATATAAGCTATGGAGTTTAAACACAATTCGTTAGGACAATGTCTCTCAAATGGGGAATTTAGACATGTTCTCCAGGGATCAGAGGGTTTTATGAGAAATTATACATTTTACATTGAATTTTGATAATTTTCTAAAGACTTGGACGATTGCTTTAGATGGCCTGCTTATACCTGAGTACTACTACTTTTTTTCTGGTGGTATGTTTGTGATCACGTCCTACCAGGTAAAAATCAGAAGATATCATAACTTGCCTTATAAACAAAGTTTTCACAATAGTTGTATATTTTGAGTTGAGAACAAAGTGGAGGCTGCAATGTGTTTCTCTTTAAATAAGGTCTGCATATTTTGCTCAGCTCCATGTAAATGCATTGGAAAATTCAGATAAAATGTATAATTTTCTAGAGATGTAATTTATCAGAACTGACCCCAGAAAAGATAAAAAGCCTAAGCACATCAATTTGCATAGAGGATATAAGGACGTTGCCAGAAGCACACCTTCCAAGGAACACCAGGTCCAGAGGGCTTCATAGGAAAAGTCCACCAGCTCCTTAAAGAATGAATAATTCTAATTCTTTTTAAGCCATTCAGGGACAGCTCAAAAGAAGAAAACCTCCCAAGTTGTTTCCTATAAAGGTAGTACAACACCACAAAGCCTACAAAGATGACAAAAACCACACAAAAGAAAAATACAGACCAATATCACTTATATTTATGCAAAAATCCCAAATAAAATAGCAAACGGAATCAAGAAGTATATTTAAAAAATAACAGATCTTGACCAAGTGAGATTTATTCATGATAGCTAAATATTAGGAACTGGATTAATATTTTTCAACAAATTAATTAAAGAAGGAAAAGAAGATTATTTCCAGAGATACTAAAGATATTTGACAATATTCAACCACCATTCTTCAT
This sequence comes from Cheirogaleus medius, assembly GCA_008086735.1. NCBI lineage: Eukaryota > Metazoa > Chordata > Mammalia > Primates > Cheirogaleidae > Cheirogaleus > Cheirogaleus medius. The sequence continues at coordinate 150,914 of VBSM01003143.1, forward strand.
TAAAAACCACTCAATAAAATAGGAATAGTTGGATACTTCTTTAACATGATAAAATATTTCTGTTTGCCCAAAAGCATCTTTCATGAGGAACCACTAGAGACCTTTCCAGCAAAGTCAGGAGCATGACAAAAATGATAATACTCTGAAATTTCTGAAATTACTGCTGTTATTTAATTACAATTCATGACCACAGAACTCAGGTGGGCTCTCAGTGCCACCCATGATATATTAAATTTCCCTTGTCCGTTCCTTCTCGACAATCCTAGACAATTTCACATCTATCCTCTCCTCAGACTTCTCACATCTCCTTCCTCATCTTATAGGCAATTGAGATCCTGTTTCCTAACTAGGACTAAGGCAAACACTTTCAGAGCTTTACACGCTCCATGTCTACCCACTTAACTGGTGGCTGCACCCACACACTGTGCCTTCCCACCACAGGTAAACAAACACCGTGTGCAGCAGAAAGTCAAGCCCTCTACTTGTGCACTAGCTTTCATCTCATCTCATCTCATCTCATCTCATCTCGGACACTTCTCCTGTCTCCTACATCATCATTCTTTCTTTTCTACAGGGTCATTCCATCAACAAATAAACCTCTATCTTTAAAAATGAAAAGGCCTCCGCTTTCAGTAGGAGCAACCATTATCCCATTCCTCTGCTCTCCTTGAAGCAAACTCCTCAAGAGTCCTCTTTGCTCCCCACACCCACTCCACCAGACTACTCCAATCAAGGCCACCAAGGACCTCTATGTTGCAAACACAATGGGCATTTCTCAGTCTGCCTCTTAACTTGACCTATGAGCAGCATTTGACACATCTCATTACCCTCTCCTCTATTCATTTTCTTCCCTTCCAAGACACCACATACGCTTTTTAATTTCAGAATATTATGGGGGTACATGTCTTGGTTACATAATTTGCTTTTGTACTATTTGAGTCAAAGTTGTAAGTGTGCCCATCGCCCAGATAGTGTGCATTGTACCCATTAAGTGTGAATTTACCCATCCCCTCCCCTCCTCCTACCTGCTCGGTTTCCGATGAAAGTTATTTCCATATATGCACCTAAGTGTTGATCGATTAGTTCCAATTTAATGGTGAGTACAGGTAGTGTTTGTTTTTTCATTCTTGTGATACTTCACTTAGAAGAATGGTCTCCAGTTTCATTGGTATTTACCCAAAGGAAGACATTTTATAAAACAGACACTTGCACTCAAATGTTTATAGCAGCAAAATTCACAATACAAAGATGTGGACACCACATACTCATGATATCCTATTGACTCTGTGGTCCCACCTTATTCTCATGGCTACTTCCTCCTCTTCTTCCAAAGCTTTTAATATTGGAGTGCCCCAGGGCTCATTCCCTGTCCTCTTTCCTTCTTACATCTCTGATCTAATGGTGATCTCATCCAGTCTCAAGGCTTTAAATAGCATCTAAGATGTTGAAGACTTGCAAATTTTTATTTCCAATAATTATTTCTCTCAAGATTTGTATATATCCAATTGCCTGCCATTTATTCTTGGATGTCTAATAGACATCTCAAACTTAACACATTCAATACTGCAATCATGATCTTTTCCCTCAAATCTGCTCTACCTGAAGTCTGTGCTACCTCAATTCATGGCTCTTAGTTGTTCAGGCCAAAGAACTTGGCTCTTACCCTTAATGCCTCACTTCCTCTCACTTGCCGCATCGAATCCATTGGGACATCTTCCACCTTCAAAATATAGACAGGCAAAAAGTGTGGGAAGAACAGATAGCGTGAGTGATAACTTGAACCAAGACTATGATGTACGTGAAAGTCATCGAAAAATAGATGCCACTGGGACCAAAGGCTCCTATTTGGAAATAATAGTAACTAAGTTCCAACAGGGAATAGGTTATGTTCATACCGTGAAGCTACCAAAGATGGGGGAGGGGGGCCCAACAAGGCTTATGTGGTAAATTCCTGAATCATGGAAAGTTCCTCACATCCTCCACCCCTCCTCCCTCCTCAAGAAAGCTAATGTGAGAGGTACAAGTACTGTAGTTCACCAGGGAGAATAAGGCAATGAACCTTTAAGAGAACAACTTAAATTATATGCACCATTTTGGACCTTTCACATTCCAAATCAACATTTATAAATCTGTCGTGTCACACAGTTTTGACTTAAAATCACCTTTTTCTCTCTGGGGACCTTTGACAGGCCCTCTCCACCACAATGCTGCTGTTACCCGTGCCCTCGTCCACAGACCACCTCAGTCTCTGGATATGTAGCTTTCCATGCCACTGGAGTTTTCCATGCTAGATTTTATCACACAGTACACTTTACACTTCTTTTGGCAAATTCCTTGTGGACATCTTTATCATCTTCTTCAGCCTCCTGTGTGCTGCATGTTGTACACTGAAGACACTGACTTGACCCAGACTTCACTGGGTCAAAAGCTTCTTCACGTGGAAAAACACCTCACTCTTAAGTGATGATCTTTAAAACCAGTCTCTATAACTACTAACTCAAAAATCTGGCATCTTAAACCTATTTTAAGCTAATTAATTGTACTTACTATTTACCTTATTCTGGTAAACTTACTAATTTATATTTCAAAAGTCAGGGCTTGAAATCTTCCAGGGAGGTTATGATCAGGATACTCACCTATGTTTGATTCTCATATGTTAACTTGAAGGTACATATAAAGAAATATGTTATTTGAAATAGTATGGTTCTATTAATGTCAAAAATAGACAAAAATTCAACTCATTTAATAATCTGAAGATAATGCAATATAAACAAAGAACAGTTTTCAAGATTCCTACTGAGGCAGCAAAACATAGTGGCCAAGAGCCCAAACTTTGGTATCAAAAAGATAGCATTGTAAGCTAATGTGACTTTGGGCAAGTGACTACATCTGCTTCCAAATCTGTAAAATGGGAGATGGATGCAACTATAAAAGGGCAACAAAGAGGGGTCTTTGTGATGATGGAACTGTTCTCTGTCATGACTGTATCAGTGACAATATCCTGATAATATTGTGTCACACGTTTTCAAGATGTTATTAGGAAAAACTCAAAGGGTACACGAGATCTCTATTATTTCTTACAACTCCATGTGAATCTACAATTATCTCCAAATAAAAAGTTTAACTGAAAAAATTCATTTATACATGTTGGTTTAAATTTTATATCGATTTAAAAACTATCCTAGGCAATCGCATATCTTCTCTAATTTTCTACGATGGGTGAAATAAAGTGAAATAGACTCCAACTGACTTTATTTTGAATTTAGCAATGGCATAACCAGAAGGTGGCACTATCACCACATGAATGTACTATAGTAAGGCACAATTCACTTAAATACATCAAAACAATGAAGTATTAGGATTTCAATCAAAATTGTATAATTAATGCTAACCTCAATTCAGCAATATTTTCAATATGTATCTTACTTGAGGCTTGAAAAAATACAATTTTCATAAATCATTAAAAAGTAAGACAGCATACACAGATCCTGTATGGACTAACAAACCCTTTCAAACACAAAGATCTGATATTAAGCTGTTTTACCAAATCTGGCATTAAGCTGGTATATCTTTGCACTTTGTATACAAGTATTTCTTGCCTTACCAACTCGTAACAGAACTGTGGGTAAAGGCACGAGTCCCATTCACAGAAAATTCCTGTGCTGCAACTAGAAAAGAGAAGCTGAGGAACGGATCTTTTGTTAAAGCAAAAAATCTAGAACTTTTCCTTCCCATTTTGGGTTTAAAAACACTTAATTTTCAAGGGAAAAAAATTAAATTGCATCAGTTAATAAAAATTATGAAGACACAAATATCTTTTATCCAATTCTGTCATTTTACATAACATAGAAAGTGAAGTTCCAAAACACACAGACACTTGCCTAAAGTCAGATATGGCAGAGTTAGGGCTGAATCCAGGGCCCACGACTCCTAGTTTAAGACAGCCGTTGAATACAGGCCAACGAGACACTAAGGCAGAAACTTTTTTTTTTTCTTTTTTATTTCAGCATATTATGGGGGTACAAATATTACGGT
>VBSM01003143.1:155048-216678 GCA_008086735.1 Cheirogaleus medius
TGTAGTATAGTTTGAAGTCTGGTAAATCGATGCCTCCTATTTTGTTTTTATTGTAAGGCAGAAACTTTTAATGCAAAAGGCAGTATTTTTGCCTTAACTGTGTATTGTTGGTCTAATTTTAATAGTCAAATTAGTTTTAAGTTGCTCTTTTCAAAAATGGATCAAATGTGCCCATGAATAAACTTTAAATAAAAATTATGTATCTGTAAAACACAACTACTTAGAGGAACATGAGAAGTATCAACAAGACCACAGCAAACAGGATGATAATAATGAGATGTCCAAGACGCAGACATAGGATATTTATTATTATTACAGAATATCTGCTACAAGCAGCCTCTAACACTTGACGTGGAGTTTTTAATGAGTGCATCTCAATGCCTATCTAGGGATCAAAATGCCCTCTGCATTCAGCCTCACATCATGCCTAGCCTAACCACTAACCAAGCATTGTAAGCAGCCCAGATGATTCAAACTATGCTCTGAAGCCAATATAATTTTGCTTTTCATAACATGTTTTTTAATTCAGCAAAACAGGCAAGTTCTTTTTTCAAAAAAAAACTTTCCTTGTACAACTTCACATGAAGCCATGAAGAATTCACAGATCTGAAGTTTCTTATTCTTTCAAAGATTACCAAATTATTACTGTCCTTAAGTATGTAAATTCAAGTCAATTAACCAAGCACTTCCCATACTAGTTTTATTTACTTGTTCACACAGAGCTGGACCAAACAAAATAAGAAATAAGTTAGAATAAATTCTGAGCAGTTTATTCTCAAGTCATTACAGTGTTCAACCAATTTGACATATATAATAAAGATAACGACATAACAATAAACATTGGGAGGCATACATATTCCATTCCAAAAGAAGACATGTTATATATACAGGAAAAAAAATGCAGCAAATATTAAGGTATTCAAAGTAATTTTTTGACAACTCAGATGTGACATATTTACAAAAGTGTAAGTTTTAAAATAATTAAATAATTTCCATAGACTTATAGAGGAATTGAGATAAATATTAAGAGACCCTGACAATCACAAGAACATTTCCTATACTACTGAATAAAGGGTAGTTCTATAAAAAGTCCCAAAATAGAGCTAATACTTTGCCACCATGAAATATATCAAATTACCAATACCAAAATATGCTAAAATGAACATGCAATGTGGAAGCTATACCAAAGAAAACAGTATTAGGCTCTGAATATTGCAAAGTGTCTATATAAGATTTCTTAGGTATGTTCATGAAAAAGGACCTTTCAAAAGAACCATTATAATGGACATATCAGCAGAAAAAGTGATTAAACTTTTCCATTCTATCATCTTAAAATGTAGCTGCAAAAGAGAAAAAAAATCTAAATATAACTTTTAAAAAATATTAGCTTATGAATAAAAAAGTTGAGTGGTGTATTCTTTATGCATATGGATTTTTAAACTGAGACTATGTAGTTCTAGTATAATATATCTTAACCTCTGGACCCCACCACTATAGTAGGAAATTTCTCTCTTTCTCTGTTTCAGACAAAAAGTCATCTTAGAAAATGAAAAGGAGAAATGGTGATATGTATGAATTCAAAACAAAACAGTACTGTAAAATGGCAAAATATCATAAAAATAGCAGCATGTGAAATTCAAGACTGTTTTCTTAAAGCAAATGTTTAAGATTGAACTGAAAAAATGGTACTTGCTCAAACTAGTCTATAATTCAACACCTGAAACCAGGGATTCTTTAGAGAGGTGCTTATATTTATGATATCCCCATGATTAAATGTATATTCAAATTGGTTTTTTAAAAGATATATATTGCACAGGTAGTAGAATACCAGCATTCTGGTACTTCTAACATAAAATGCTATCTTATTTAACACATTCAACTCTGCTACTGAAAATTAATTTTATCCCAATGTTTAAAACCAATCATGTAGGACTTTTAAGCACATTAATCTCAAAACATTCCTAAACAAGATGAAAAAACACAGGCACTTGAATATAGGTTATTAGTGACAAAAGGTAGAGGCCACAACAATTTCATGACTAAGGGCAGTTATGTCTTTACATATAAACTTGAGGTCTTTTGATGATCCAAATATAGAAATCAGAACTATTTATTTACAAAACTTTGATAAGAAAATCAGATCTCCCAAAAATTTCCTACCAGGTAATTTTCACTAAATAAAAGCACTGACTGCTGCAAGTCCTGATTAAGTTTTTTCAAATAAATATCTAAGATACAGTTCTTTGAATTCTAATTTTCCCCTTTTCTCTACCCCAGTGCAACCCACAACCCTCACTGATAATATCCTCTCTGCAAGATTTACCACTCACCTCAAGATCCAGGGCATGAAAAATGGTTATAATTTCAAAATAGCCCACATTGTAGTATAATATAAATTCGACAGCACCACAGACTTCATGAGTTTAGGTATTTTAGTCTGGTAATATTTCATTCAGTAATATTAACCAATAAGAATGTGTAAATATCAAACATCTAATAGAAAGTCATAGTAGCCTTTTAAAAATGACCAAAATAATCAATAAGCATTTTTCATGTTTTAAGTAGTTTAACATTTAAACTGCCAAAGTCACTAGGAAAAAAAAAAATCACACACACATTTTTACTACCCAAATGAGAACGCACAAAGCTTCAGACAGATGATATTGAGACAATTAGCACTTTTCCTTTCTTTCTTTTTTTTAAAAAAGAAATTATATTTAGTTTGGCCACTCTCTAGATTCTTGGTTTACCAGCTTATAAAGAGTACATCTGAGAGGCAGTATAACATATGCATTAGAAACCATTCCACCCTTTATCATCTTTGGCTAGAGCCCTCATGAAAGGAAACTGAGGATGGCCAACGGCACAGGCTCCACATGCTTCCGTCTCACACGTCACTGACCGGAAGGCTCGCATCATCCAAGTCCACTGGGTCACAATTTTTTTCCTGAGGGCCATTTTTACTTTGAGGTTTTAGCAGAGCTTGTTCAGTCACTTTGGAAGCTGGTTCTCTTGGAGAGACAGTCTGGACCTTGAAGTTCCCTGGTTTGACCTTGGTAAGAGATTCGTAAAATCCTCGCTTTTCCATGGTAAAGCTTGAGACCAGAGAGTTGCTGCGGGTGGCTGTGGAATGTGAGGTGGCGGCGGCTGCGCTGGCAGGACGGAAAGCGTGCTTGGATTCTGAATGCTCCTGTAAAGAGGAGTGTGGGTCAGACACAGTCAGTCACCAAAGACAAGGTTAGTAGTAACTCAGTGTGAGACTTGATTCTCTGGAAAACGAACACAACACACACACGCACACAAAGCAGAAGCGTGAGCCATGCAGCATAATGTGCAAGTTCTTTCCCAAAGCAATGCATTTTTAGGGGTGAGTTTAAAGCAATGACAGCCAACAACCATTTCCACTAGGAAACTAGTTCTGTCACCAAAGCTGAATTTGGCAGCTTATGACACTTTGAAGACTCAGCCATCCTAAACTAGAATATAGTGTTCCATCTGCAACTGAACTGTGTTTATAAGGGAGCCTACCAGCTTTATCATTTCATTTAAGAGTATATTTACAATCAATGCTAGGAATTATCCCATATATTCTAGAAAGATAAAAAATAAAAATGCAGGATATAATAATGAAAGGCCATATTTCTTTAATAAGTAGGAATCAACATTTTTCAAACATTATTTGCTGGCAGTCTGACAAAATTTAATTTTTGTTTCCCTGAATTTCTCTGCAACCAATAATAGCACAGTCTTTTCACTTTTTATTTAATTTCATTTATTTAGTTTTGAATATATCAAATATTCATGATTTGAAATTCTCAAGATAAAAGGCACATATTTAATCATTTTTAAAACTGTGGTGAAATAATTATCAGTTGTGAATGTTAATTTCAATATGCTTCTAACTGGATCATATCTGAAGATATCCTTAAGTATGACCATTCTAAATGCACTGCCATACAATTCCTAGTATATTGTGTCATTTATGATTCTAGTGGCTTTGAAAACAAAGTGCTACAAATCACCACAACACTATAGAGTCCTATTAGATGGGCTATCTTTCATCAGAGATTTAAAATGCCATGCAAACTATAGTAATGTATAGTTTATCCAATGCATATGCATGCACGAGTTTGCATATATTATTAGAACAAAGGTGCATTTCAAGTGTAGTATTAAAAAAAATCTCAAAATATATAGATAGTGAAACTCTTGCAGCAATTCAGTATATTAATTTTTAGAGCTAGCTTAATGTTTCTTTCCAATTAGTAAAGTTGTATTCTTTTTTTAAAGTACACATATCCAACCTGATGACTACAGTGAAATAGTTTGCGTTAGTATTGACAAAATCAGTTATGATAACTGCAAAAGGCAGTTTGGTTAACTCAACTTTCTATGATCAGTTGTGAGTAGTGAGTAAGTCTGGGCCCTCTACTAAGAAGGCACGTTTGCGTGAGAGCCCACATACGTGCTGCATTCACCAGCTCTTGATGTATACCTCTGTATACAAGGGTTCGACAGCCTTCTGGCCTGCCGCATCTGGAACACAGTGCAAAGCTAAGATTAGAGTTAACCTATACTGGAGAGAGGGAGGAAAAGAGAAAGTTCTGCTGATAGTTATAGCTAGATAGTCCAATTTGCCCCCACCACAAAGCACAAAACACAAACACCCTTCTCCAATTTTTCCTCTTCCCAACAGACATTGTGTTTTTGCAGTGTCTCATAGTTGTCTGCTGAAAAAGTCACATAAAATACAGGCAGCTACAAAATTAACACCTAGGAAAGTGATTTCTTAGATATTCCAAAAAGGATATAAGTAGAATGACTTAATTAAGAAATGAGAAAAATAGATAATCTATTTACTGATCTGTAGTCATCACTACCAGGAAATAATAAAAGGCAATATTATAATATTACTCAAGGAAAAATACTAAAAGTACAAATATCTAGCATTTATATTGAATCTAAATAAAGGTCATCAAGCTATATATTACACTACTTTCTACAAATGACAGTGCTACATTTTAAGACTCTTTACAATTTTTTATTCCTTAGTAGAATTTGTATTTTCAGATCAGAGATCAGTGGCCAAAGTTTTCCAAAACCAAATCTAATTTCTAAGATATTCTTCAACATAATAAATAAAATACATTTTTCTTAGTATTTCTGGGTAAAACTTTTTATCATACTACCACAAAGAGAATTGTGGTAGTTTTCAGGAGGCGGCTTTTAAGTCAACCTGCTAGAAAATGAGAATAAAAACGTGAGGTGGAAAATACTGACTGGGAGCTCTGAACTGCACTTAAGGTTCCAGTTGCTCAGTGGTCCTATGGCAGGTTCCGCCAAAAAACCTGAACTGAAATTAGAGGAAGTAAAGAGGAAACTGTGATGTTCACAAAACCATGTAATGCTACAATTAAAGGTGTCTTATGTGATTAGGCCACATACCATACTAAGAATCTGTCAAATTATGTCAAATCTAGACCTATCGACAAGTAATAATTCCTAAAACAAAGCAAGGAAATGTTTATTCTTTAGTTGCCTTGCTTGTGCATTTAACACAGTACAATGCACAGAAAGTTATGTATACATAACACTACAAGGAAGCATTAAATTAGAAATGCATTATTTTTTTGCAAGTCCAATTGGTATAAAAGTCAACATGCAAATAAATCTCGATAAAGAAAGAAACCAGATGGATTAGGGGGAGAGGAAGGAAAACAACTCAACAGGATGGGGAGACTCAAGGGACTATCACCCCAGAGAGCAGGAAACCTACAGAAGACGCTGATCTGCCTGGTCCCCGCTGTGCTACAATGGCGCCAGAGACTGCTTTAATCCAACTGTGCATCTCTTCAGGGCTATCAGCCTAAAGGAAAAAAAGGACTCATTCAGTCAGTTTTTCTTCGAAATCACCTTCTATTTCTATAAATCCAATGTATTTATTTTGGTCACTTAAATATTGTCACCAACAAAATCATTTTAGAGATCACTTTTTAAAACCAGGTTTTGCTGGGTAAGTTACTACACAGAGACATAAATTGGGCACTTAACACATCAAAAAGTATCAATAATGAATACTTATCAAGAGGAAATAATCAAAGAAAACCCTTCTATTTCACTCTATCGACGGCTACACTGTCTGAATCTACTACAAGAATATTTATGGAATTGTGTAATTTAAAAAACATTTTGGCATGATTTTACATATTATTTTTCTAGAAATAATTTCTAGTAGTGCCCTAAATCCTAAAAGTAGTATTGGTAGTCATATTCCAAAGTATCATATTACTTGATAGAGCCTGGCTTTCAAATGAATTTAAAACTTTACTACGAAATAATCCAATTAAACAAGATCCTGAAAAGGGTGCAGAGATACTGTCCTTTATTTCTACATTTTAGAATTCTAGATTCTAGAATCTAGAAATACAAAAAATTTAAAGATACAGAATAATATTTATGAATCAATTATATTAACAAAGATTTTTAAAAGGAAAACCTCAAAGGAGGCAAAGGTAGAATATACTTTCATTTATTACTAACAGAAACATAATTCTAGAAATCAACTGGACAAAATAAAAAGGTTTATTCTCTGATAGTTAATCTTGATACAGAAACTACCCTAAAGAAATAAGAAATTCAGGCAAATTTACACTCAAAGATGTTCGTCTTTATTATCACAGGAAATGTAAGAAAATTACACAAATAGGTATGTTTGGTAACAGAGTGACAACGAACAGTTTACTTGTGGAACATCCATACAATGCAGTACAGTGCCGTTCCAAAAGGTTTTCAGACAATTTTTAATGACATTATTATGAAACAAATAAGATGTTAACACTAAACTTAGTATGAACCCACTTATTATAAAAAGATTTGTCTTCAGAAAGGCAGCAAAAAAAAAAAAAAATAGTTGCCTGAATGTGAGATTGTGTTTTATAAATCACAATATCACATTATAAATCACTTTAATATTTTTCTATATTTTCCAAATTTTCTGCAATAAGCATATGTTAACTTTACTAAAACAAAGCCAAATCTTCTTTTACAAAACTTTCTATTTAAATAATTCAATGTGGTAAGCAAAAAAGTACATTTTAAACTTAAATACAGGATGACTACCATTAAAGAAACTACATAGATCTACTATTTACTTTTATTATGGATTATTATCATGAACTCTCCCTTTTTATAAGATTACCAAAAAATGACAATAGAAAAATGAAAATTCTAAAACATGTGTAAAAATAATCCAATGTAAAGGTACACACTTAAGATCTAAGTTAACATATAGCACTTCCCTTCTGCAAATACTACTTAATTCTATTTCACTAATTCATAAGAATATTCCCATTTCCTGGTTTAGTTCTATTTTACTAATTCATAACAAAGAACACTCCCATTTCCTGAACATGTAATCTACCAATAACTCTATATATAACATCCTTTTGCTAAGCTGGTAAATTAGTTGTCCTATTTTTTAAACCTCAAAAGCAACAAGCTTATTTATGTTTATTTCATTTTTAAAATTATTAACTTCTTCTTAGGAGAATCTATCATCTTCAAATAAGTATCTTACCTGCACATAGAAAGTTCGAGACGTTGTTACAATTTCAAAGAGGTTATCCCTCATCATTATATCACTGTTAGGAAAAAAATTATCCAATTGTATTTAAATAGCAGTTTGATAGTTTTACTTGTTTACCCAGTACCAAGTATGTGTCAATAAATAAATATAAGAGGTAAAACACTGACTTAAAATCCAAATTATCATCTTTTCCCTTTTTTTACATTAAATTTTACATATTTTATGTAGTTATACTTTTAAAAAAGCTCATCAAGCAACTTTAAAGTCCAAAGTTTTTAACTGAAGAAATCTGTTTGCTTAAAGAAACACTGGCGCAGCTAACACATTTTCTCATAAAGCTCTATTCTGCAGCACTTTTGAAATACTAAAATTAGTATATCAATTTGTCAAATCTGATAACATAAGTTGTTCATATTAGTTATTTTCTTTCCATTAATAAGTTGTTTTTGTATTAGATTTCAAATAAACAAACAAAAAGATTGTTTCCTAACTTAGTTTTCAAATACACAAAATATTTCAATACTTTAACCTGCCTGGGGAGTTTGAAAATTCTAGTATATCCCAACTATAAAAAGTTAAAAACAACCCTAGAATACAGAAAAATATAAAAGGACAGTATTCAAACTAAGGCACTCTTCTGCATTAATAAATTGTTCAGGCATCAAGTCTGAGCTGTTCCTTACCTTTGTTTACATTCCTGGACTTTGTGAACCTCTTTAAGTGGTATTATACGGAGAGGTTCCTTTTCCTGGCAAAAAAGACAACAGATATATGGTGTTTATTCTTTTTTATTTTTATTTGTTGAGACAAGGTCTTGCTCTGTTGCCCAGGTAGAGTACAGTGGCATCATCATAGCTCACTGTGGCCTCCAACTCCTGGACTCAAGCGATCCTCCTGCCTCAGCCTCCTGAGTAGCTGGGACCACAGGCGCTCACCACCATGCCTAGCTAGATGTTTATTCTTAAAATCTTTTCATGGGTTAGTTGTATTACTTGGAGATCTATGTGAAAATTATACTTCTTTCTTGAAGCACGCCTAAAACATAAATATACCTTTTTAAACCATCCAACATCAGAATAGCTTAAATACTATGACCTCATAGTTACAGTTGTTTGAAACAGGGAAACTACATATAAACCATATTCACATTATTTCTGGCTTTAATGACAATGTACCTTATTAAAAGCCATTAACCATCAGACTTTCCTGATAGAACCCTGTGTCCCATTAAGTGCAGTCTTTCCTCTTTTGGAATGTCACTTTGATATACAAGGCACCAGAGCAGTGAACATCCAGCTTCTTTGACTTAAATTTGTCATTTTACAAATATCACTTTTATATGAATACATTATTTTAACAAGCACCATTTATTTACTAGGCATTTACTAAGTACCAAGACATCTGCTGCGTTTTAAATGTTTGCTCTCACACTTTCCACGACACAATACATGTACTATTATTCACCTGAGGAAACTGAGGTTAGACATGTCAAGTACCTCACACAAGGTTACAAAACTAGATATAAGATATAAATATAGGACATAACTGGTTCCTAATAGTATCATATTTATACAATACATTCCATGAAATACAATATATGTATTTCATTGAATATGAGATCATGAGATTAAGACATACATAGCATCAAAAAGAAAAAAATTAAACCATGACTTTTTCTTTTCAGTTTTAAAAAATAGCTTCATTTTGAAATAATTTCAGACTATAAGAGACTTAAAAAAATAGTACAAAGAATTTCTTTTTACCTTGCACCTTGTCTTCTAAAATGTTCATTTTACATTTGCTTTATCCAGTCTATTTGTGTATATATACATAAATAAGCAACATATATATTTTTCCTAAAATGTTTGAAGGCAAGTTGTAAATATGACACACCTTTACTACTAAATACTTCAGTGTGCATTTCCTAAAACATTGATGTGCTCTTGCATAACCACAGTACAATTATGAAAATCAGAAATTCAACACTGATGCAATACTATTATCTAATCTACAGGCCATCGTCAGACTTCATTAATTGCCCCACCATTATCCTCTACAGCAAAAGAATACTATTTTCTGATCCAGGATTCAATCCACTATCCTATCATGCATTTAGATGTCATGTCTCTAAGTATCTTCTACTGTGTCTTTTTTTCTCTTTCATGATCTTTAGTGTCATAAAAAGTCCAAGCCAGTTTTGGGGTTTTTTTTTTTTTGTAGAATGTCTCCCAATTTGAGTTTGTCTGATGTTTATTTGTGCTGAGATTCAGGTTATACATTTTGGACAGGAAACCACAGATGTGACACTATTGTATCTCAGTGCATGATTATCAGGAGACACATACGTGACAGTGGTTTGTCCCATTATTGGTGTGTTAACCCTGATCTCTTACGTAAGGTCATGTTTGCCATGAACTGTAAAAATCACACTTCTTCCCTTTTTCATTGTTAAAGAATCTTTTGAGAAGATACTTGCAGCCTATGAAATACCCAGATTCCCATCATAATTCTGCTCACTGGTTTTATCAAACATTGAGGATTGTTGGCTGAAACCATTATTACGCTAGTGGCTGCTGAATGGTGACTTTTCTAACCCCATCAATCTATCCACATATATTAAGATAGAATTTTACTCTAAGGAAATGCCTTTCCTTCTCCATTTATGTATTCCTGACTAGTTTTATTCTATGGGTTATAATCCGTTACTATCTTTATTTATTTTGTTGCTTAAATTGCCCACGTTTTGGCCACTGGAAGTCCATTCAAGGGGGGTCCTATGTCCTTTTGACATGTCCCCCTCATTCTCTGAATCACTTCCTTATTTTACGGCACAACTAGATGTTCTGGGCTCAGCTTATATTTTACCTGTCCCAGCTCTAAAAGCAGTCATTTCTCCAAGGGGTCTTGGTTCCTTTTGTTTATAAAATGACATTTATAGTTGCTCTTGGGGGAGAGGATTTGCCAATCTCTTCACTTAGCCACAGCCTTCTCATGATAGATGAGAATATTTTAGTGTAATTTTAATTTATATTTCTCTCATTATGAGTGATGCTGAGTATCTTTTTATGTTTTTAAGGGCCATTTTAATTTCTTTTTAAATGAATTGTCTACTCATGTCTGTTGTTCATTTTCCTACCAGGTATTTTCCCTTTGATTTTCTCTCTTTTTTTAAACTTTGAAACAATCATGAATTTACACAAAGGTAGAAAATACAGCACTAAGAATTGATTTTTCTGAAACATTTTAGAGTGAGTTGCTGACCTGGCCCAGATTATCCCTGAATACATTACTATTTCCTACAAAAATATCTTTTTACATAATCATAATGCAACCACCAAAATCAGAAAATTATGCCCAACATGTCTTTTATTAGAGCAAAAGGATTCCATTCAGAAGCACAGGCTCCATCTGCTTGTTACATCTCTTTTCTTTCCTTTAAGTAGTTACTCATTCTTTCTTTGACTTTCATAATCTTGACTCTTTTGAAGAAGACAAGGCAGTTACTTTGTAGAATGTCCCTCATTTGGGTATGCCTGACAGTTCCTCATGATTATATTCAGATCATGTACCTTTGGCAGGAATATCACAGAAGTGATACTGTATTCTTTCCACATTATCCTGTCAGGTGGTAAATGATTTCAATTTCTCTCATTACCAATGAAGTTCATTTTAATCATCTGGCTACCTGATTAAAGTGGTATCTGCCAGTTTCTGCACTGTAAAGTTACTCTTTTCCCTTATACTTAAAATATTATTTTTTAGATAGATACTTTGAAACTATGTAACTATCTCATTCCTCACTGTACATACAGACATACCATCCATTCAACAAAAAGTGTCAAGTTTCTCTGACAGCAAGAAACTTGGCTTTTATCATCCTTAGTATATCCCCTTATTTTATCACTCGGCATGTGTGCAACCATCTCTGCCAACACCTCCTTTCCCACGTGGATACCTTCCTCTTCCCACTCCACACAGGGCTAATGTCTTCACAATGGAGAGACTCTGACTGCCAGAGCCAACCCCCACCGTGGTTGCCCACCTAACAAATTTGCTGTGCCTCACCTAACAAATTCGAGTCTGAATTGTTTGAGATTGATGGAAGAGGGCAAAGAGGATGATGAAGAATCCCCTCAGTTTTTAAGACTCTTCACATATGAAGAATTTTAATGTTTTATGTTTAATACATGTCACAAATATTTGCACCAGTTTTTCAGTTGTGCACTTAAATCTTTTAAACTTACTTTTACTAATTTATTTATTTTAGAGATGGGGTCTCACTCTGTCACCCAGGCATAATCATAGCTCACTGCAGCCTCAAACTCCTGGTCTCAAGCAATCTTCCTGCCTTAGCCTCCCAAGTAGCTGGGACTACAGGCACAGGACACCATGCTTGGCTAATTTTTTTGAAATGTTTCTGTAGAGACAGGGTCTTGCTATACTGCCCAAGCTGGTCTTGAACTCCTAGCCCCAAATGATCCTCCCACCTCAGCCTCCCAAAGCACTGGGCTTATAAGCGTGAACCACCATGCCCAGCCTATACTTATTTTTAAAACGTTTAAATTCTCTTTTAGAGATACATACTAAAATATTTACAGAAGAAGTGATATCTACCATTTGCCTTAAAATATGAAGTGGAAATTGGGAGGTAAAAAAGAAGAAACAAGGCAAGCTGAGCCATGTGTTGATAATTATGAAATCTAGGTGATGAGTACATGTGGGTTCTGTGTACTGTTCTACTTACTTGATGTTTACACTTCTCCATGATAAAAAGGTATCATAAGAGAGCCCACTTATACTTTAAATATTTTTATATTATTATTGAGTGCATATAAAAAAGTAAAACATACATAAAATAAACTGGCTATAGTTTTTTAAAACTTCATGTTCAGATTCCAGCTCTTCTAAAACACTTTCGACTTGAAGCCATCAATGCCCATGTTTTTCACTTCATGCCATTCTCTGTGCCAAGAGTGTCTGTGATGTGGCATTTCTTAAGAATGTTCCATTGTGTCTCTGAAATTTTCTTCCTAGCTGCCAGCACTTTTTTCTGCACATTTTGATGCTGATGTCTTCTGGATCTTACCCAAAGGTGCTGTGCACATGCAAACAGTAACAACTCCAGCCCAGCTGTTGCCTCCTCCTGACTGCCCCTCACCTTCAGCACCACTAAGACACATCCCTAAGATTTCAGAAATGTTCAAATGGGGGCACGGAGGGAGGGCTGTGCACCTTAGCATTGATAAAGGTCAGTAATTATAAATTAATCACAGAGTGTAATTTCCATATATCCTGTAATAGTTCTTTATTCTTTCTCTCAGATTTTATAGCATAATACCTAGCATGCAGGTTTTCAAAATTTAGTAAATATTTCTATAATAATTCTTGTCTCATTAAAACTACTGTTGGTGATGGGGCACATGTCAACTACCCTGGCAAAACTGAACTCCTGAAGGCCAGAGACCACTGCTAACTGTTCTCTTTATTTCCAGTTCCCAGAACAGTGCACAGGGCCATGGAGAGCTCAATGAATGTCTTGTCTGTTGCACGAATGACTCTTCCCAAGAGTATTGGCATTAATTAAAATCAATTAGTCAACCTGCTAACTAAGCATAAGCGTAGCCTTGTGAGACACTAAGCCTGGTACTTTTTGAACTAAGAAACTACAACTTCTAGTTGAGGCTCTTAAGTCTAAGAAAGGCCCCCCTGTAAAAATAGCTATGCTTGCTATGCTACGCCATTTTTCATTCATTTAAAAACACTTATTATACACCAAGTGCCAGGTCCTGTGTTCATAAAAGGGTACAAGAGAGTCTTTACCCTCAAGAAGCTCATTTAATTTAGTGGCAACAACAAGCATGCACGTGATTACAAAACACAGTGGGAAGTATTATGACGGAAGTACGCATAGGGTACCATGGGCACATAAAGAGAAGACACTTAATCCAGGGTCTAAAAGCTTCCCAGTAGATCTGACTCCTGAGGTGAATCTTAAAATATTCCCTTTCTATTCTCTAGTGCTCCACTCTCCAATATAGTAGCCACTAGCTGTGTGTACCTATGTACATTTAAATTAATGAAAAGGAAATTAAATCAGTTTTAGTTGTAAAATGAAACAAAGTCAGCTCCTCAGTCACATTAGCCACATTTCCAGCACTCAGCAGCCACATGTAGTGGTATTAATGCAGATAGGAAACATTTCCATCAAGCAGAATGTTCCAGTAGACAATGCTGCTCTGGTGCCTTCATTCAAATAAAGCATATGGTTCCCCTCTCAAAAGTTCCATACAAGAAGAGGCAGGATAGATAACTGAAGTATAGAATTCTATTCAATTTATCCAACAATATATTACAAGACTCAGGTCACCTGACAATATTTTAAACAAGAATGCTACTCAAACAAGGGAAAGAGGAAATTTCAATCTTTGAATCTACTTTCAAATAGGACAAAAACATCTTATGTGATCTTAAGTCAATCTGAAATAGGAAAAGAAAATGTCAAGAGAAGGCAGAAATACAGAGTGTTAAGTGTTGAATTCTAGAGACTTAATTCTATTAAGATACCAGCTCCTCTAATGCCCCTTTAGAGGAAAATGATAAAGGGGGGGGGAGAGGATCTGATATTTTTAGATCTTTCAAGGTGGAGAGCCACTTTGAAGATATGATCTTTTTATTTAAGATGTATTTAAGAAAAATATCATTAACCAAAAGCATCACAACAAAATAAACTGTGTGCACCTCTCAAAACTAGAATTATCCTAAAAACAGAGAATAGTACAAAAAAATTATATACAATCACTACAATGTAACACTTCTTAAACATTTTTAAAGCAACATGGATGACACAGCAACTTACCAGTTCTGATTTGAAATAGCCTATTGTGTTTTCATCCAACTGAAAATATCTTC
Source organism: Cheirogaleus medius (assembly GCA_008086735.1). Classification (NCBI taxonomy): domain Eukaryota; kingdom Metazoa; phylum Chordata; class Mammalia; order Primates; family Cheirogaleidae; genus Cheirogaleus; species Cheirogaleus medius. Next base: position 169,543 of record VBSM01003143.1, read on the forward strand.
TCTTCCAGTTTTTCATCTACCAGAGATGAACACAAACATAAGACTTTTGTTTCTAACAATGTCAAATGTTAATCACCACTGAATTATTCTAATATATGAACCCACAATCAGAAATGTCAAGCATTGAAAAATCTCACTACCTCCCTTAGTGAAGAGATAAATGAAACCTCATCCCTCTTTTGCTACCCAGGCCTTGAACTCCTAATTCAAGTTTTAGTGGCTGGTTTTTAGCTTTTATTATATGATTTTTATGATATGACTGTGTATTTTTAATGCTCTAACAATTTTTTTAAAATGCACTCCCCTTCCTCCCCACTCCCCCAAAGAGCAAGCAAAGGAAATGTTAATAAACCACATCAAGTTTTTCCAACTGTAAAATACATGAATTCTTCTACAAGGACATTATACATAATAGTAAAGCAGTAAATATTTAATAAAGCAAACCTATTTTGTACAAATTTTTTGTCAATGGAATGCAGTTTTTGTGAAAGTACTTCAGCATCTCTAAGTGATTAGCATTTTGGACCCAAGAAGACTTTTAAGAAGACTCTCTCTTTAAAAGCCCTAATTAACACACAATTGAGTGTCATAGCTAGATGAGAATTCTGACTCTCCCTGCAGACATCCTAAGGTAAGAAACCCCCAGCCTTCACTGCCTTCATTTCCCTTAGCCTAAAGGTCAGACAGGGCTAAAAGAACTTTCCCTCACTGACCTAAGGGAATTAGAGTTGTTAGTAAGTGAAGAGAAGTCAAACAGAATAGCCAATAGAGTTTTAAGCATTTCTTTACTCACAGACCTTTTCCTTTATTTTTAAACTTTAAATTTATTTTCTCATGAAATTCTAAAGATTTAGTTCACACAGAAAGAATGCCTTACATTAGAAATACTGGTAAATGTATTTGCTATTGCAGAAATTTCTTACCACGAAGCTGATTGTGTGGGAATATCTGGGCTAACCTATAATAGCTCTTACTAATCACCAGGTACTGTGTGAAAGGCTACACCTCTCTTAGTTACATCTTTAAAAAACAAAACAAGACAAAACCAACCCCTGGACAATACGTTTTATAATATGATTTTCCTTTGAAAAGAAACTGAGAGCCTGAGAGGTTAAGCAGGTAGCCCAAAGTCATGGAGCTTCCCACTGAGGTCAGCCCAACCCCAGATCAAGCAAAGGAACATTCCAAATCCCACTCTTCCTCCCATCCCTGGCCCCTGACCTCTCTAGAGCTCTCTTTCCCTGACCCACTCCTGAGGAAGGGTGGGGATCAATAGAAAAACTTTCTGGAATAAATTACAACTGTTAGGAAAGTTCATTTAAACTGAAGGCCAGTAGTAACAGACATTAATTTTCCTGGCTGCCTGCAGACCAAGAAAATAATAGCATTGAGTTATCCTTAGAATAACTCCTATTTTATCTCCTAACTCCCTTTCTCACATGCTGGTCTCTCACTTTTGGTATTTCATAAAATAAAGCAAACAATTTATATGTTAATTTGAGAGTGTGCCAGTATATACTCATTTTTCATTATTCCGCATATTTTGTTAAGCTACTCACCACTGCTCCTTGTTTTACACAATATCCAGCTTTGATAACTGCACTATCTGGAGGTGGTTTAGGAGTAAAGTAAGGAAGATGGCTTTGTGATCGTTTCAAATTATTTCTGTCAATACTTTCACCACATTCGTTTACTTCTTCTTTCTAAAATGAAGCAAAATAAATAAATTCTTTTCTTGCTTGTTTACCTTCAAAGCATACTTTTATTTCATGTTGTTATCCTAGTAGAAGATCTTAAAATCTAATCTTTGTTCAGATGGGAACACAGATTTTGAAGTGAAGAGTTTTCTAATTAATCTGAGATACTTTGTCTTAACTTTCCCATCATTGATTGACTGAAGCAGAGATTTCCACTTTTCTTGTTCTGTGAAAGTCCTGCCCCCGTGCTTTTTTTTGGGGGAGGGGTGCCTAACTTTTTATTTTGAAATAATTACACAGATTCACAGGAAGTTGTCCCGAAAAATGTACAGGAGGTCCTAGGTACCTTTTAAACAGTTTCCCACAAAAGGAAAACTAAATAACTAGAGCACATTATGAAAACCAACAAACTGACATTGGTACATCCCACAAACCTTATTCAGATTTCACTAGTTTTACATGCACTCGACTGTCTATGTGTGTCCACACAGTTCTATGCAATTTTATCACATGTGCAGATGTGTGTAACCACCACATTCAAGATACAGAATTGGTCACCACTATAATGCTCCCTTGTGCTATGCCTTTAGAACTCCTATCTCTAATCCCTTGGCAACCACTAATTTGTTCTCCACCTCTATAATTTTGACTTTTTGAGAATATAATATAAATGGAAACCTACAGTAGGTAATCTTATGAGATTGCCTCTTTTCACTCAGCATAAGTCTCTGGAGATTCATCCAGGTTGTTCCTTGTACGTATAGAGTTCATTCCTTTTTATTGCTCTATCCATGGTATGGATGGACTAACCAACAGTTGTTTAACTTATTTGTTTACCCATTAAAGGACATTTGAGTTATTGACAGTTTTTGGCTATTAGGAATAAAGCTGCTATGAATATTCATGTACAGGTTTTTGTGTGAACATAATTTTCCACTTCTCTAGGATAAATGACCAGGAGTGCAAATGCTGGGTTATAGTAATTGCAAGTTTACTATTATTAAAAAAATTACTGCCGAACTGTTTTTCAGGGTGGCTGTACTATTTTACATTCCCACCAGCAACATATGAGAGATACAGTTTCTCCTCATCCTTGTCATCTTTTGTGTTGTCACTAATTCTTATTTCAGCCGTTCTGACAGCTATTTAGTGATATCTCATTATGATCTTAATTTGCATTTCTCTACTGGCTAATGATGGTGAACATCTTTTCATGTGCTTATTTGTCATCTGTTTATCTTTTACTTTTTGGTGAAATATATGTTAATGATTTATGCCCATTTTCTAATTGGATTTCCTGGGTTTTTTACTTTTTGGTTCTGAGAGGGTTTTTTTGTATGTTCTAGATGCAAGTCCTTTGTTGGATGTGTGGCTTGCAAATATTTTTTCCCAGTTTGTAGCTTTTTTTTTCATCTTCTTAACAGGGTTTTTCACAGAACAAACATTATTAATTTTGATGAGGTCCAACTTATCAATTCCTGCTTTTATGGACTATGCTTTTGATGTCAAGTCTAAAAACTCCTTGCCTAGTGCTAGATCCTGAAGACTTTTTCCTATGCTCCTATCTAAAAGTGTTGTAGTTTTATGTTTTTACATGTAAATCCAATATTTTTAAAAAACTAACTCTACTCAGGTTTTCGTGTTCCTCAAAGCATTGGTTTCCTGTTTATTTATAATATCTGATAATCTAGAATCCCACGAGTAAGCCCAAAGTGTACTTTCAAGAATATCTAAATTTCAAGAGAAAATTTAAGTCTTAAGAGTCATGCATATCTTGAAGAATTTTCAACTTGTTCTATATTTACACAGGTCAACATTAATTATGTACTTAACTTTGTAAACCCAGCACTTAACTCACTGTTTACTCAATATTTAGTGAATAAATTTATCATGCAAATGAGATTTGTTTAACACTTTTTTATTACTTTATTGTCTAAATGCTTTTATAAGTAAATATTACTTTATAATTTTTAAAAATTATATTACAAAAAATAAAGCAATAAAATTCTTTGGGACCTTTTTAATGGTCACAGAATCCTAGAATCCACCAAAAAATCTATACCAAAATTAAAATGCAACAAAATCTTAATTCTATACAAAATTTAAACAGCCACAGATACGAACTACAACAATATCTTAATTCAAATATATACCAATAGTCTTGTCCCTTATGTCAACAAAAGTGAAAATACAAGTAAAAGAAGCTTAATCTAGCTACATAATAATCAGAAATTTAATAGGTTAAAATCATTACTTTTGGAAAATGTAAATACACATATAAATCCTAGCTTATTTTTTATTCGACTTTGGTGAAAAATGTAATAAGCTCCCACTAGAGCAAGAATTTTTGTTCATTAATAATCCCTTTGTGGAACATAAGAAAGTAGTCAATGGTTAATTAATTAATGTTGTAAGATTTCTCTATTGATCACCCTCCCCTGGCAAAAGACCTGAAAATGTGGTGTATCATACAATTTGATTTAAAAGATTTATAAAGTGTTAAATTCTTTTAAGTTTAAAAGACACACTAGGTAATGAAAATGCCTATGATTGGCAATATAGATGAATTACTTTAAAATTCTTAGTTTCTCAATTACTAGTAATTTAATTTGCATTATAAACTCAGTTCTTTCAATAGCAACACAAGAAATTTAAGTTAATACAAAAGTTTTAACTTCATCAAAAATTGTTTATCAATTTACAATTTTCCTAATATCCAAATGAAGATTTAATTTAGCATATCAGTAATTTGGGGATAGAATTAAGTCAAAATTCCAGTCCACTGTTTAGCTCATGCAGGCCAACTTGTAGAAAAACACAGGTTTAAAAAAGTATACATATTTGCAAACTCTTTGACTCAGCAATTTTATTTCTAGAAATTTATTCCTTAAAAAATATCATCAAATACAGAGCTTTTAAAGGATGGATCCAAAAAAAAAAAATCATCTATGACTCTAAGGTTTAAGCTACAAGAATGTTCATCATAGCATTATCTATAAAAGAAAAAAAAAGCTCTATTTGTCCAAAAACAGAGGACTTGTAAATTATAGTAAATCTATGGAAGAACTATTATACTATGCAGTCCTCATAAACGATATAGAAGAACTTCTGATGACTTGGAAAATGTTCATGATGTAAGTAAAAAAATCTGTTTACAAAGTCTAATATATAATTCATATCTCCATTTCTGAGGGGGAAAGTACACAGAAGAAAGGCTCAGAGAAAACACGAAAAACTTTGTGTTATCTGTGATTTCCATATTTTCACGATAAACATACTTTTGAAATAAACAAAAATAAAATTTTTATAATAATTGAGTATTATATTAATTCAGTAAAGATGTATTGTTTTAGTTTTGATAACAATACAAAAATCAACATACAATGATTAGACCCTCACACAGTAGAAGAATTAATCTACTACCTGAGTTGGAGTAATGATGGGTACACCTCCAACAATATCGGTTCTGTAAGACACTTGCTTCTTTCCACCATCACCCTGGCGACTTAGGCTATCAGAATTAGGCTGTGAGTCTGACTGCTTTGGTACCTGAAATAGTAAATAAAATGAATCACTTTGCAACCGGCATTATATATGTGAGCCTCTTTTATCACAGTGTTTTCTAATTAATCATCCATTTATATGTAACTGACAAATCTATATAAAAATTATTTACAATGTGTTTGTATGTACTCTTTTAAGTTCTCACACTGATTTTCCTGTTAGAGTAATACTTTATAAAGACAGCCATCACTCCCTGAGTGCTTATGTAGGAAGGTACTATTTCATACAGTTTCTCATTTACTCTTCCTGTCAAACCTATGCATAAGGGCAGTACTCCTATTTGAGAGGTAAGAAAATAGAGGCTCAGAGGCATTAGGTAACATGGGTTTAGATCCTGGTTGTACTACATTCTAGCCAAGTTTATGCAACTCTTCCAAACTCAAGGACTATACTCTATACTCTGTTTATTAGAGCACTCAATATTGGCTTACAGCTTGTTGCTGTTAATCCTCCCTTTTCTCCATTCTTACCCAAGGTCCCAAGGACAGAGATCATTGCATATTCAATCTTTCCTGGCTTCAAGACAAAGTCTACTACCACAAACATAGTAAGGACTCGATGAATGTTGAAAGACTGACTCAATGACGAATCCAAAATCAGCAGGAAAAAATAATAATAAATTCTTAACCTAAGTCAAAAATCAAAATGTTCAAAATAAAATAAAACTTCTCATTAGAAATTTAAAGGCGGGCTGGGCACAGTGGCTCACACCTGTAATCCTAGCACTCTGGGAGGCCGAGGCGGGCAGATCGTTTGAACTCAGGAATTCAAGACTAGCCTGAGCAAGAGTGAGACCCCGTCTCTACTAAAAAAAATAGAAAGAAATTAGCTGGACAACAAAAATATTTATATAAAAAATTAGCCAGGCATGGTGGTGCATGCCTGTAGTCCCAGCTACTCGGGAGGCTGAGACAGTAGGATTACTTGAGTCCAGGAGTTTGAAGTTGCTTTGAGCTAGGCTGATGCCATGGCACTCTAGCCCAGGCAACAGAGTGAGACTCTGCCTCAAAAAAAAAAAAAAAAAAAAACCAAGAAATTTAAAGGAGACTGGGGGCGGTGGCTCATGCCTATAATCCTAGCACTCTGTGAGGCTGAGGAGGGAGGATCACTTGAGGTCAGGAGTTCCAGACCACCCTGAACAAGAGTGAGACCCCGTCTCTACTAAAAATAGAAAAATTAGCCAGGCGAGGTGGCACACGCCTGTAGTCTCAGCTACTTGGGAGGCTGAGGCAGAAGGGATCTCTTGAGCCCAGGAATTTGAGGTTGCAGTGAGCTATAATAATACCACTGTACTCTCTACCCAGGGCGACAGAGTGAGACTCTGTCTCAAAAAATAAATAAATAAATAATAAAGAAAGAGTTCCAATACCTGTACCAGTGATAAAACACAAATATAAACAGACAATTATTGTGATAACAGCAGAGTCTTGTATATTAATACCTCATTAAAACAGAATTAAAACTCAGAGGTATCACTAATGTTGAACATATATTTTATGGTTTTCTTTTTTTTTGAGACAGAGTCTCACTTTGTTGCCCAGGCTAGAGTGCCGTGGCATCAGCCTAGGTCACAGCAACCTCAGACGCCTGGGCTCAAGCAATCCTTCTGCCTCAGCCTCCCAAGTAGCTGGTACTACAGGCATGCACCACCATGCCCGGCTAATTTTTTCTATATATTTTTAGTTGGCCAATTAATTTCTATTTTTTTTTTTTTTTTAGTATAGACAGGGTCTTGCTCTTGCTCAAGCTGGTTTTGAATTACTGACCTTGAGCGATACACCCGCCTCGGCTTCCCAGAATGCTGGGATTACAGGCGTGAGGCACTGTGCCCGGCCTAAACTTTTCTTATGTGGCCTAATCAGGGAATAAAGTACTCAGCTAATCATTATTTCTATCTACAGGTTGTTAAGCATGTAGTCTGTATTTGAATTATAAATTTTAAGGCTGTGAATAAAATGTAACAAAATACTTGCAGCATCAATTATGATGTTCAACATAATTTAGTCTCTCTCCAGTGATTTATAGGGCATTTGGGGATCTTGAAATCTTTCAGAAACATTATGACAAATACTACTGACAATCACAGAAGTAGTGGTATAAAAACTTAACTTAAAATTAAATAATTTTCCTGTCACACAGCTAATCACTGTTAACAGTATTGGCAGAACTAGACAGCACACCATTCACATTGTATTCAAAGACTCGGTCATTTATTAGTGTGATTGCAAAGCAGTGTGGTTTCTCATACTTCAGTGTGCAATAAGGTATCACCCAGGAACATTATTAAAAACATATAATTCCAAGGTTTCATGCCCAGAAATTCCAATTCAATAAATCTATAGTACAGCCCCCAAAACTGAGATCATTCACTTTTTCTCTTAAGGCACTAAGAAACCAGTGCTGCTTATTACTACAAATTGTAAAAAATGAATTAATTCAGTAAAGTTACTAGATACTGCCTTTCTAAAGAAATTTTCCAAGTAAGGAATATTTACTAAAAAACCTAAAAACAATCAGCTAAAACCTTTTAAAAATATGTATATCTGAATCGCTTCAAAAAATTGCTTTCCTGAAACTGCAGAAACCTAAAATAACTTCTGCTTCATGTACAGATCAGATGCAGTGCGTAGGCGTTTTCTGTCGTGTGGTAACAAGCTGTTCTAGTGCAAGACAAAAAATCTGACTTAACTCTGAGAACAGCTTTAGCTATGTTAACTCTTTATTGTGCTCTGATATAAATATAGAATCATTCATTTTTAGATAGAAACTAACAAGTGACTAACATACACTGTCTTTCAGGGCACATGTTCTTTAAGAATAAGTCATTTAGGGTCAGTAAATCAACTGCACTTCAGTAAAAACACACTTCAATTGACATGAACCTCACAAAGGAACTCCTTCCCCACCCTTTCCAGCGGGCCTACTTTGTGTTTCACAAGTGTGTAAGGGGAAAAGGGTGAGGCAAGGTATGATTGGAACAGAACCTGTCCCCTTGCTCATCATCAGCAGCAGTAAACTCTCTTAGTAAAGTTTGTTTTTTGCTTTAGGAACAAAAGAATAAGGAGAAGCCTCTTTGTTCAGGAAGGAGTAAAGTACAGTGCTTCAGAGTTCTGGATCCAGAGCCCACAAACTGGACTGGGCTGGGCCCCCAGCTCCGTAACTTACCAGCTATGAAAACTGTAAAAGTCATTGAATCCTTCTAAGCCTCACTTTTCCAGATAACTTGAATAAAACCTTCAGTCTAAGACCTGGCACAGTGTAAATAATCAATAAATATTAATGTTCACCAGAAAACCAAAAAGAAAAGAAGCCCAGGTCAGAAGCAAGAAGTGTAGCAGTGGAAAGGAGGGCAAGGGTACCAAGTCCTGGGACTCAACGGGGAAAATTGGGTTAGGAAAGAAGTTTAGAGCCTGAGACAGACTCCTTGAGGGCACAGGGGCAGGACCCTCTGGCTGCACAACTCTTCAGACCCTGTCCCTATCCCTGTACCTCATTTCTAGCCTTCATCTCCCCTTAACCGGCTCATATCTTCAACTCCTGCCCTATCTGACACCAGTCCTAGTTATGGCTTAGAAGAAAGGAGTGCCCATTCCTATTACCTAGGCAGGTGGCAGGAAGTCTCATACTAGTCTGGAAGAAAAAAATACATCCTCAAGGTAGAACTCTACATACTAAGTTCATTTTCCCCTAGAAACATTATTATAAGCAGTGGTTAAGATCTACAGTAACGTCTATCTTTATTAGGCATATAACAGGTTAAAAGGCATTCATGGGTTGATTAAAGGGCTGACAGTCACCATGTACAAGAAAATGTATTCACTTTCTGAATATCTGCCTTTTAAACAAAGCTTGAGTATGAAACTTATTGGTAAGTTAGGGACATTCAGTAGGTATATTTTCAAAATATAAAGATTACTTCCAGATGTTGAATATTTTTCAAAAATATATAAATACTTACTGTAATTTTTATAGCTTTGTTCAGCACATTTACCCATTCTACTAGGTCCTGCTGATCATTGGCTTGTAGGAAGTACTTCCTCATTCCTGCATTCATAACTGTTGAGAGAAATAAAATAAACACATGAAATATTATAAGGATTACCTCTAAATTTATGTTTGCAGTAGCTGAGAAACCTTATTATGTTTGACATTGTGACTCTCTTGGATTTGATTAAATATGTTAGACCACACATAATACTGCTTTTATCACACAGTAACATAGGTAAAACTCTTATTTTTTTATGGTCATGTTTTTCATTAAATGGATATACCACAACATATTTAGTCAATCCTCTAATGATGGATACCTAGGCTATTTCCAGTTTTTAAAATTACATAAAATATCACAATGAAACATCATATACATATATTTCTCCATACTTGGGGTAGCACCTCTATGGGATAAATTTCTTGTCATAGACTGTCAAGAAATTGTTGGGTCAAAGACAATTCACATTTAAAATATTTATAGGTGTTAGCAAATTGTCTTCCCAGAAGATTGAATCTATTTACATACTTACTGACAGCATATACGAAGGCATATTTCATCTAATACCCCTCACCAATATTGGTTATTAGCACCTGTGGATATCTCTAGTTTCTAGTTTTCAAAGCCTCTGTGACACTGGGACTAGGAGTCTGCAAACAATACTTCCTAGACCCTAGCTAGGGTGGTGTTCTGCCAATGGGAGGGACTGCAAGGTGGGAGTGGGGGATGGGAGAGGAAACCCTCTTGCTGATTCTTGTTCTTGCTAACCTCCCTCCAACAGTGGCACACAACCAGCTACTGTTCCAGGGCCTTCTGCTGCTCCCTACCCCAGCTTAAGAGTACCCTCAGATGCTAATAACTAGCCTCCTAGTGGCTTCTCCTCCACAGCCCTAGGTTATAGTCCTCTTCCCTTTTGTCTCTCTAGCTTCGGGAGTGGTAGTTCTTGCATGCAGTTTCTCATTTCTGGGTTACTTCAGTGTTCCCTTCACGCTCTTTCGGCCTTCCAACATGTAGGTAGCCAATTTCTGGTAACAAATCTCTTGGGCTTGAAATACCTAGTGTGGTGTTTTCCTGACCAGACTCTGACTGATACAGTGCTCTTTAACAACCTAACTGATGAATGATTATAACTTGTTTAATATGAGTTTCTTTGATTATTGAGACAAATTAGTTTTGTATTTTTTTAAGCCATCTGTATTTGTTTTGTAAACTTTATTTCCCTTACCCATACTTCTCCTGAGTTGTTCATTTATTTTTTATTAATTTATAGCAGTGTCTATAAATCCTTTTTGTTTTATTAAAAGCACTTTTCCCAGTCTGTCACTGTTATCTTTTTACTCTGTTCACAGTTATCTTCGATCAAACAGAAATATTCTACCAATCTTTTCCTTAAATTCCTCTAGATTTCATATTTGGAAAAATCTCTATAACTTAAGATTTATTTTTCCAGTCCCTATGAATTTCTTTGTATTTAAAAGCATAATACATTTGGAACTTTTCACATAATTTAATTTTATTTGTATAAAACAAAGCACAACAGCACATACAATTGTCTACAAACTACCATAATCAACTCTTGAATTAAAGCTATTTATTATACATCATGTACATTTATTTTTAAAAACACAAATATTATTCTAGGAGCTAAGGCATCTGAATAGTTATACTGTTTCAATTGTTCAAATATAAAAATAACTTCCAAGAGTCTCTACCATTTTACATGATATACTAGCACCCAGCTGAGCATGACTAAGAGAAGAGGGAAATGAAAACCCTCAAGGAAAAAAAGTTATTTCTCAAACACACAAGATTTTGAAATTGGGATTGAGACCAAGACACTCTAAACCAGAGCTTCCTTGAATTGAGATGACAGTCTTAGAAAGGAAGTCAAAGCATATCTTATGAAGTGCTACAAAACTAGTCTGGAAGCTTAAAGAAATTTAATACACTGTAAATCTGTTCTTTTGTATCTTTTATATCTTTCTACGGCATTTATAAATGCCATAAATATATATTAAGATAAATTACTCACTAGGACATCATATATGTCAATAAAAAACTTTTGTTTTTAATTTCTAGCAATCACTAAGTCCTCCTTTTATAATCTTTTTCCAGCTTAGGTTGAAGCTGAGCTCTCCCCTTAATGACTTCTTCCCTTCAATGTTATTTTGGGCATCTGCCCAGAACATCTGAAGAGTTTTGAAAATCTAAGCACTTATTAATACACTACATATGGTACAAAGTAAACACTTAATACATGTATTTTTGAATGAATAATATTTATATAAGGTCCAAGAGGCAAATATATCCCTAAAAAGACTCTTAGCATACCTTGTAGTTTGAATAAATGTTCATATTCCTTAAGAATTATTTCATAGCAAGAGGAGAGCATGGTTATATGATATAGAAAAAAATCAGAGCCTGGAATCACTCAGACCTGACTAGCTTATGCACTTAAGAGCAATATCATCTTATAAACATCATTCAATCTCTCTGAGCCCCATCTTCCTCATCTATAAAATGGGAATGCCACCCACCCCTTCCTTAAGGGGTGAAGATGAAGGATGTAAAGAAACTAACGCAGTGCCTGGGATAGAATAGACATTCTCCCTTATCGTCATCATCTGGAGATTTCCAAAAAGGAAACATTGTAAAAAAAACATTCAGCAAATTACTGAATGAAAAGTGGTATATTAGCAATACGGGGAATGGGGTGGGAAGAGACAGGGAATGAAAAAAAAAAACTTTGAACAATAAAAAAACAAAACTTTGACACCACTAAATTGCCATGCTTTTAAAGCAAAGGTTTCATCTTTAATAATAAATGTGTCCCCAGGGGCTTATGTCTTTCCTACTCTTTTCACTTGAGTACTTCTTTATTTTATCTCAAATCTCTACAATATACATGAATCCATCAAATGGATAAAACTTTAAGCACAAATATTAGCTTAACTACAAACAAAAAATTACCTCATAACCTAGGATCAACTGGTTATGGTTACAGATTAAGTAGTTATGAGACATTTTATCATATTATTCCTTTGTCAATAGTCTCCACTCTGTTTTCTCTATCCTCTCTTTCTCTATTAGATGTCAAACTTCCTTGATGGAGTTTCTCTTTTCTATTATCTATCTTCACCTTTGTTTTACTTTTAGATGACTTTTCTTCTGAGTTTTGCCTAGTCTCATGTTCCTTTTCCTATCTGATAATTCTCTCTCCTCAAATGTTCGATAATCCTGGGCTATCTGTTCATATTTAAAAGCAAGTTACTAAAAAGACTGAGAGAAAGCTCTCTTGAGTTGTTGTGGGGTTTTTGATTGTTGGACTTCAGTTGTCAACTATGGTAACCTCCTCTGGTAAAAATGTCCAAATGTCAGGACCAATGGGTCTTTTCTCTAGGGTATTCAGAGTCTTATCCCACCTTAACCTGGCTGCCCAGTGCTCTCAGGCTGGATGAAGGAAAGGGTTGCATTCACCATGCAGACTTTCATTTAATCCTCCTATTTTCAGTTTCATGCCTCATTCCTTTCCTTCTCTGGGACTAGTGTCCTAACTATGGAGCCTCACTGATTCTATTTCCGGAGACTCCACTCATCTCATTTCCTGCTGGGATAGAGGAAGGGTGGCTGCCTGACTGAGCCAGATGGAGGTAGGGACTAGAGGTTGCTTCTTATGTGGACAAAGTTCCTATATTTTGGTCCCTCCTCACTATTGCTTCCCCCAGAAAGTGTACCTCCAGTACCTAAGCCAGTCTAGAGTTGGGGTGGGGCAGTCTACAAATGATGAGCTTTTCACTGGCCTGTTCCTCTACTCTGCTAAGTTACCTACCATTCCTCTAACTACTCTCAATCTCTATACACTGAGGGTTACAGATATCTGCTCCCTTCATCAAAGATGGTTTGAGTGTTTCTTGTTCTCACTGTTTTGGAGCAATTTGAGAGGATATATGTTGTCATTCTGAATGGAAGTTGTGGTTCTATTTTAGAAGCCAGTGCCTTTCTCTCTGAAAACAAGCATTTTATGAATCTTTTCTCTACTCCCACTAGTTGTAGAGGACTAATAAACTACTGACAGAAGCAGTAAATGACTAATCTTAATCTCTGATTCCAATGAAAATCAACCACTCTAAATATCCCCACTAACTATGAATGTTGAATCTATTACTACATATTACTATTTTTTCAAGTATAAGTTTGAGATTTTACCAAAAAAGATGTGTCAAAAGCATGTGGATTATATATTCTAAAATTCCAAGTTCTCTGTTACTTGACTTGCCCCCAATAGCCTTTCATTCACAAGGCCATGAGGCATTTTCCTATTTAGTAAGCAAAATTATAATTTGCAATAAACATGTAATGTTTTAAGTAGTTTCTTAGTAGTGATAAAAGCATTATAGAGGATTCCCTGAACAGCTATATTTCATCATGCTCATATCATATTTTCTTATTGGATACATAGAATTCCTAACATACTGGAAACCTGCCTTTTGCAAGCAAAAGAGAGCAAAGATCTTTAACATCAATTCTACCCCCCAAAAGTATCTTTTTTACTTTAATGTAAAATATTCCCTTCTGATATCTGTTGGCCACCTCAAATTTTTGTCCCTTCCATTAACATACTCTCTGAGGGGATATCAATTCTCCCAGCTTTAACTATCACCCACAATTTTAAGACTCCAAACTTCTCCATTCTTCATCTTCAAGCTCCATCCAATCTTCATATACTGTCACCAGATGATTTCCATTGGGAAGTTCCCCCACTATTTCAAACTCCTTAGCAAACATTTCACCCTATCTAATCAGATCTCCCTGATTCTTCATTTCTTTCCTTAAAGCAAACTGCCATGCTACCTCTCTCTTCCCTTCAACTCCCACATATCTAGCCACCAAGTCCCTGCCCTTTTCCTTCTAATATTTTTTTCATTCTTCATTTTTCTCCCATTGCCACCATCCTAACTCAGGACCTTACATATAGTAGTTCATATACATAGAGTAGTAGTATATGTGGTTCAAAAGTCACTTACTTGTAATCTACCTGCATCAAAACTTCCCTATTCATACAAAAAAGCAAACCAATCTCCTTCACCTTATGTCTGCTTCTAGATGCTCTCTTTCTCTCCTCCTTTTCAAAATAATAGAACATATCCCTTGTCAGCACACTGAAGCCTGACTCCCGCCTGTCTTTATACTCTCCAGCTTTTCATCATGCCCTCCAACTTCACTGAGTGCCGGTTCCACACACACCACACTCTTTTGCCGCATGCCTCTGTCCACATGGTCCTCCACCTTTTCTCCTCAGTGGTGAAGGATGATCAGGAGTCTAGCTGGCCACCAACTCAAGTATCTCCTCCTCTAGTGTGGCTCCCCTGACTCCTGAGCTGCCCAATAAGGATTTGAAGCTCTTCAATTGTGTTTCTTTAATAGACTGCACACCCCTTTATCTACTAATTGTGACAAATGCAATGATAATTACCTGGTATCATATCTGTGCATGAGCCAACCAGCCTGTGAGATTCTTAAGGGCAGCAACTGCTTCTTGTTCATCTTGCAGCCCCAGTGCCAAGCACAACGCCTGGCATGTACTAGGCATCCACTAAGCATTTGCTGAACAAGTTAATCCAATACCTTCAACTATACCTGCCCCTTACTGTAAGTTTCTCTATTATCCACAAGCTAAAGACTAAATCCTTTTCATTATTTATGTATTTAATACAGAATGAGATAGAAAGTTAAAAATTACCTGAAATCTCGCTGGAGGTGATTATTACAAATACTAGGATAACATTTACATATGGATGGAGGGAGAGGGTTGTGACTAGGATGGGCCACAGGAAAGAGGCTTCAAGGGTGGGGGTGGAAGGGCAAAGTTTTACTTCTTCATCTGTATGGTGGTTACCAGGGAATTCTCCTTCAACTAATTCATTAAGTCACAGGTTTGGTTTGTGCAGTCTTCTGTGATTTCTTTTACAATATGATGTAATTATATCAGTTTAATTTAAAATAACTAACATAAAATATGGCTACTTACCAAAACAGAATTCAGCCTTTGGCCTTAGCTTAGTTGCATCGCTAACCTAATGAGAAAAATAAAAATGAGTTACTCACTTCTTCATATGCTCCTATAACCAATCTTAAATATTGTGTGAACTTCCAGATGTATATGATTTCCCAATAGTCATACGCATTTGGCAAACAGATCTAAAATTAAACTTTAAAGGCAACTAAAAAAGAACAGCAAATTAAATATGGGATGTGAGTCTCAAATATAAGATGTAACAAATGAAAATGTTAAGGAGAAATTGAAAGTAAACCATTAGGCTTTATGTCCACATACAAATATTTTCAGTTTAACATAATTTTCAAAATATCCTCAATGAATACTCTATAGAAACTATGAATTCTTCCCAAATAATATATTTCTAAATTAGCTATGAACAATTTGTAAGCAAAAATGGTTATAGACAAGAGAGAGATTGTGTATTTAAAGCCCTAAAATACAAGCACTTAAATTAATTTTTTAATCTTAATTAATTAAAGTATTAATCTGCTATGAGGAAAACAAAATGGCACTTGAGAATAGGAGAATACCCCAGGATAGTGGGGTCACTTTATTAAACACAGCACATGGTTCATTTCAGAAGGTGAAGCAACAAGCTGCACCTGGTTGCTGCTATCCCTTTAAATAAAGTAGCTCTTGGAAGTCCATTCATGACTATTGCCATGCTGTTGCCCAGTGGTAGAACTCATAACTGTAACATCTGTTTTGTACGTTCAAAAGGAATTCTAAGTCCGGGTTTTCTCACTGAGCCAAACTACAAGTTCACAGCTCTGAGTCATACTGAAGTTTGTTCCAGATATAAATTCTGGAAAAAAAGTGACATGTCTAAAGTAGAGTACAAATTGTACAATTCAAACTTTGGTAAGCTTAGGACAGAGATAAAAGTTAACAGAACTGTATAGAAAAGAGGTTATATTTTCAAAGGGGAGCAATGGAGGTGGGAAAAGCAGCTAGCCAGTCACCCTGCCTGCTTTACTGAATTAATACTTTATTTCAAACAATAACACCCATTTTTTAAAAAAGACCAAGCAACAATTAAAAAAATATAGGCAAATGGGCACCGCATCCCTCAGCTGCCTATTCCAATAAAATAGGCCTTCTTGCATCATTCTGCTGCAAGTAAAAACTGCCCGGCAATGTATTTATGGTACATTATGCACGTAATCAAGCAATGAAGCAAACTGGTGCTCTAAAATTTATTTTACAATGGAATTCTATGCTTCCTAATAAAATTAATAATCTCTGTAGAATTTAAGCTGCAAGCTACCCTGTAGCATTTTATAAATGTCAGAATTAACAGAAACACTTGAGGTATACTTAAACAAGCACCTCAGTGTCTCTAGCTCAGTTCCCAAAACACTACTAGAAGAAAATAAGGGCCAGGCACCGTAGCCCAAGCCTGTAATTCTAGTACTCTGGGAGGCCAAGGAGGAAGGATTGCTTGAGGCCAGGAGTTTGAGACCAGCCTGAGAAAGAGTGAGACCCCATCTCTACAAAAAAATAGAAAAAATTAGCTGGGCACCATGGCACATGCCTATTGTCCCAGCTACTTGGAAGGCCAGAGCAGGAGAATTGCTTGAGCCTAGGGGTTTGAGGTTGCAGTGAGCTGTGATGATGCCACTGCACTCCAGCCAGGGCGATAGAGACTCTGTCTCAAAAAAAAAAGGAGAAGAAAGAAAAAAAAGCTAGCGGACCAATATAAAAATCTACATTTCTGAAAATGAAAGATAAACAGTACAGCAAAAATACCAGAAAAACAAATTTACAAACAAGAAACATAAGTGGG
The DNA here is from genome assembly GCA_008086735.1 of Cheirogaleus medius. Classification (NCBI taxonomy): domain Eukaryota; kingdom Metazoa; phylum Chordata; class Mammalia; order Primates; family Cheirogaleidae; genus Cheirogaleus; species Cheirogaleus medius. The sequence goes on from VBSM01003143.1 coordinate 186,636, forward strand.
TAAAGACAAAGTGAAAAGAGAGAAAAATCATCCTTTTAACATGAAAATGGTCCACATTTTTCTCAAAATAAAACATTAAGAAACACAAGGTCAAAGACAACAGAATTTAAAAGTTGGAAACAGTCTAAATAAACATAATACAGACTTAGAGAATTCTCCAGACTTTCTCAAGGTAGAACCTAATTGTTAACTGATTTCTCCCTTTCTGATGTTCATATACCTCATCATAAAAGTTAATGTTAACTTTTGCAATTTGTCACATCCTATAAGTAAATTCATATTCTTCCTAATTTTATCAATTTAAAGAACTTCCTAAACACAGTTAATCAGGTACTACTGTTTTCAGCATGATATGAACCTGAATACCACCATTAAAAGGCATGCAAAGGAAACTGCTATTTCCAGTCATACTCCCAACTCAGAGGGATTTTAATTCACATATGAATATAAGACAATGTATAAAGACTACCTTTGAAATGTAGGTAAGTTTAATGGCTCCAACACGTGATGATCCAGAAGGTAGGTTCTGGAAATAAATTATTAATATATAAGTAATATCCAACATTACAAATTTATTTTATACTATAATGCTCCACATATACTAAAAATTAAGAAATTAGATTTTTTAATATCCCATTTTACAAATCAACCTTTTTTAGTTCAAGTGTTTACTACATCTGAAATCAAGTCAACAACCTGGATAACAAAACTGAACCCTACTCTGTTCCACCATAATGCATTCTAGGACTAAAAGGCTATTTTTATCATTGTAGCTAAACTCATAATCTTTTTCATGAGCTTAAAAAGCCATAAACAAGATGACATTCTGTTCCTGAAAGCAATGGGAAAATATTTAGAGATATAAAAAAAATATAATTTTAAGAAATCTCAAAAGACTATACTTATTACTTTGTTCTATTAACAGTTCTTTATCAAATGTATCTCTTGAAAAAATGGATTAGCTTTTCCCCCTTTAAGTGGTTTAGTGTTTGTAACATCATATTTAATCCACATTGATACTTTTATCCAAAAAAATTATTAATTAATTATTTTTAAATCATGTGCCAGGAATGTATATATTGGCACTTTAACAGAAAATACTTTTATTCTTCCCTTAACACGTTTTAGATGTGGCTTGTGTCATAAAAGACATAAGGGTAAAAAGTATTACAAAGAAGGAAAATCATTTCTGGCTGAAGCTATGAGGAAAGACTCTGAAGGAATGAACAACATTTAAGCTGGATTTTAAAGGAAAATTTCAGAAACACAAAAAACAGGACAGAGAATATTCCAGGCAGAGAAAACATAAACTATGGCAAGCAGCTGAGGATACACAGAAGCTCTGTGCTAGAAGGGGTAAGTGGCTGTGCTAGGCTGTAATACAGTGCTGTACAGGATTGCAGCACAGAGCCATGGTCTGAGAACTTGAACTGAGAATCGAAACAAAGAGGACCTAAATAAAGAACAAAGTAGTGAGGAATTTATACCTAGAGAATTTGAAACCAATGAAGAAGGCTTCTGAGCAGACCTGTAATCAAAATTTGCTTTAATTGATATATCCTGTAATATAATAAACTGGATGGACTAAAGAGGAGGATGATGGAGGTAGGAAAACCAGATAAAAGAATCCGGGGAAAAAGTAACAAAGAATATATGAAATATATGAAACAACTGACAGAAGATTTCAAAAGTAAAATTAAAACATTCTTGATTTTGAAAATTACCTCCACTGGAGATTAAGCAGGATTAACTTTTTAACTTACTTTACACTAATATACCTTTTTAAAAAAATCTACGGTCTTATTCTAATGAGTAATTAGGAGGTACCTTTCTCAGACCTCTATAAGCTTACTAGAAGCCTAGACATTTCAAAGACTTAAGATTCCCAAACATGAACTGGTTATTGTTGACAGGGACAGATCTTTTCAAGGCTTTCACTCATATGTATTGTAAAACTGCGTATGTTTTGCTTTAAACTGTATACTATGTATAAACTTCCAAATATAAATCATACATAGTAAGTATGGATATAAAATAAAATTATAATCTTTAATGTGTAACATTAAAAGGTTAATTGTAGTCTTATACATAATATTTTATGTTTAGAGGTTTTCTGTTTTGTTTTTTAAATTTTGGATAAGGAAAGGAAATGTGAAAATACCTTTAAGAACCTCTAACTATCACCAAAGTGATTTTTTCAAATACTGTTATCCTCCCATTCAATGATAATAATTTTTTTTAAGTTTTCCAAAAGTCTATTATTTTAACTGGCTGAAGAGAAATTTAAGGCTTTGTGTAAGGAAGGGAAATGAGAAACAAAAATATGATGTAAAGAGTCAGAGATTAAATAGTAGCACAGTACAAGGAAACATAAGCACCTGGGAGAAAAAGAATATTCAAAATATCCATTTTCTATAGACTAGTATTACTATCGAGTTCAACTGGAAAAAACTGTGTTTCAAAATGTGTTGACAATGAACAAGAAATAATAAACTAATATGACATTTAAATAAAAAGGGAAAAAGCCATTAGTTATTTATGAGTTCCTGAACTCATTTTGACAAATACTTTTTCAAATCTCTTCAAATTCACTTTCTAATACAGCTACTTAATTATTTAATTCTCCACCATTATCAACCAAACACAGAAAGCCACAAACTGATCCCTAGAAATACACTAGAATGAATTTCAAAAGCAATGGCTAGTGGCAAACAAAGCAGTGATCATAGGAAGAAATGGCTCCCTAAGACAGGTGACTCAAACTAATTTTCTTTCTCTACCAGGGTTATTATGATCAGTATAATCATCTTATTGCACCTTGACATAAGACTAGATAGACTGAACCATATTAAATTGCCATTTTTAAGTAATTCAGAATAGTTATATATTGACAATTTCATATGGTTCAACCTAATATAATAATCTTAGCAAAACATTTTACTAAAGTTTTCATGAAGAGATATGTGTTGATTATTACATTTAAAAGTGACACAAAATTGGCCGGGCGCAGTGGCTCACGCCTGTAATCTCAGCACTCTGGGAAGCCGAGGCGGGTGGATCACTCAAGGTCAGGGGTTTGAAACCAGCCTGAGCAAGAGCGAGACCCTGGTCTCTACTAAAAATAGAAAGAAATTAATTGACCAACTAAAAATATATAGAAAAAATTTGCCAGGCATGGTGGCGTATGCTTGTAGTCCCAGCTACTCGGGAGGCTGAGGCAGAAGGATTGCTTGAGCCCAGGAGTTTGAGGTTGCTGTAGGCTGATGCCACAGCACTCTAACCTGGGCAACAGAGTAAGACTCTGTCTCAAAAAAAAAAAAAAGAAAGAAAGAAAAAAAACTGACACAAAATTGGTAATGTCTAATACACCAGTTGGCAGAATCAAAACTTTAAAAGATTCTCCTTAAGTCGAAAAAGAGGATAAAATGAATAAGAACGAACTGAAAAATTTAAAATTCCGTGCTATGTCCAGAAAAACCAATGCGTTAATTACAACATAGAGATCTGGCTTTAACAAAGTTCATGTGAAAAAGACCTAGCTGAGCACAAACCTTAATAAATACTCTTCCTGCTATAGCCAAAGTAAAGTATTCTCCAAGTACACCACAGGCTCTCTTGTTCTGATTTCTTTGCCCCATTATTCTTTGACCACTTCACCTCTTAGCCAACATTATATCCAGCCTTCCAGGTCAAATTCAAATATTACCATCTACATGAAGACTTCAACATCCTCTACTTGCTATCATTGCAACCTTCCTCTGAATTCCAAGTTCATGCTTCATTCACGATAATAAATATATCCTATTTTGTACTTATCTTCTTCTTTTAGTTCTGTTAATTTGGAAGTACCAATAAAAGGAGGAATTATAAGAAGACTCTATTATGCACAAAAATAGAAAAACAAGGAGTTTTAAGTACAATTCAGGTGAAACCATATATAAGTCAATCAGACCTTGTGAAGAGAAAGAGACAAATCAGGGAGAACAGTTCAACATAGGCAGAACTGTGCAATGACCAAACGGGTGAAGAGAACCAGAAACAAACAGGAATCCAGTTAACAGGAATTAGGAGGAGTCAAGGAAGATGATGTCTCTACTTTGGGAAATGGGGTTTCTAAGGGGATTGTGACCTACATAAAAAGACAAAAGGGAAGAATATAATCTATATAAAAAAAAAAAGGTAAACATGAACTTTTGCTTTTTGCTGACCTGTTGTTTCTCCCACAGACCTTCATCAAGTAAATAAAGATAATAATCACGTAGTTGCATAGCCAGATGGCCACCACCCAAGAAAGCTGATTACACCCAGAGATAAAGGAGAAAAATAGGATGTCAATACCTCTATAAGGATAGTGATTGAAAACAGATAGTTCCCACCAAAAAAAAAGTATTATCCAAAGTCAGTACTCAAATCATATAAACTGAATTAACATACAAATTATCCTCCAGAATTTGAAAGGCTACCTGTGCATAAAGGACTAAAATTTACTTTACAAGAGAATCAGAGGGCAAAAATTAATGGGTAGAAGATATAAGGAATTAGAATTTGGGTTACAGAAAAAAAAAATGATTGAAGCTGTCCCCACTATAATATTTTTTAGTAACATGTAGTTCAAGCAACAGCTAAAATAAAGACCAGGGATGGATGGATTTCTTAAGTTAAGGAGGTTAAATTAATACTAAAGTCCCTTACAACTCAAATTCTATATAAACAAATGCACACGCATTAGCATGTATGTTTCTTATCTAATCTAAAATCAGTAGACAGCAGTAAAGAATAATCTAAAATCAGTAGATAGCAGTAAAGAACACTGGAGTAGTTATCAGGAGATCTAGTTGCTGTTCTGTGGAACAGAGGAGAACCTCCTACAAGTCTCCGCTCTTCCCTAGACTTGCCATTCCTCACTTCAACAAGAAGCCACCCCACAAAATCAGTTTAGAAGTTCGCTAGGGATTCATCCTTTGCTTTGCACGTATTTCCTTGCAACATATATGTCCATTTTTAAATTGTATAACAATTTTTACTTGGAGATAAAGAGTTCCACAGGTGGAGAAAGTTTAAAACTACTCAACAGGTGATCTCTAATCTTGGGTCTCTCATAGATCTTAAAATGGGGATTCTAACTTTTAATTTATGACATTTACCCCAAGAATTTGCAAGACAACAATAAAATCAAAATGCATTTCATTTCAAGGATGGCATCACAATGACTGACACTCAAGGCTGACACTACAAGATGAAAGGACTACATGTATGCAAGAGTATTTATTAAACGATAGCAGTCTCTATCCCTAGATACAGCATCTTAAACCTAAATGAGTTAAGAATTTTCTACCAGAGAGACCATTTTTCTACCAAAGAGGGAAAAACGTATACAAAGGCATGAATTTTTAACAAACAAACTTAGTTTCACCTTCTGAAATTCAAACAAGACAGGAGGGATCAGGGGTGCGGGGCAGGAGAATAGAGCCAGTGGAAATAAATTTAAATATATACTATTGAGGAAGACAAATCCTAAAACCAGTATGGTATGTTAAATACTAAAATAAATAAAACATTTTTTCCATGCTTTTAAATCCTTCTGGATTTTACAAACCTGTGGGTTATCCATGTACCATACGAAACTGTCTTCTCTGGTATCCAGTATGAAGTACCTTCGAAGAAATTTCCCACTGTTTTCATTTTCTTCAATGTCTAGAAAACCACAGATGCGATTCTGACGATCCACATAAGGCATTTCTGGGCTTGAACATTACACTGTAAAATACAAACATTAATGGTAAGTTCCCTACAGAAAAAAAGAGTATTTCTCAGTGGACTATAAGCACAAAATGCACCATGGTATACAGTCTGTTCAACAAGGAACCTACTTTCCAGCATTAAGTGGGGCCCATTAATATTAATACACACCAACATCTGAAGCATCGGCAAAAATCACTTCTGAATTAAGCTTATTATGAACGATTACTAAACCTAACTGTTCACATTGATAGGGACGAAGGAGAGCTAGTGGCCTCATTGAATAATTTCTTACTTTTTCCCTAAAATAAACCCAGATGAGCCAAAAAATTAGCCATCCAAACTTTAATTTCCTCATTTACAAATCAAGATAAACCACCCTTTAGATTTATGATATTTTAAAATTCACAAAACAACAATAGTTGTCCATGTATTTACCTCTTTTAATCTCCAAAACAACCCTATGAATAGGCATCATCATCTCCATCATACAAACAAGGAACTTAACACTGAAAGGGAAAGTGACTTTCCAAAATTACAGAACTAGTGTGTAAAGAATCAAAACCTGAACCCAGATTCTTGGGCTATACAGTTCATATCCACTGTCCTCTCTTAAATCCTTTGAACTGTTAAAAATAAAGTGCATTGAGGTAAACTTAGCTAACATAATGTAAAGAGAAATAAGCAGGTATGATATGCTTTCTGATGGAAGACATAAATATTGCCTATGAAGAGAACATATAACAAAAAAAAATTTTTTTACCAAAATTTGATCTAGTATCATTAGGATTTGGATTGGTATATCCAAATACCAATTTATAGGAAAAGAAGAACACAGGAACATACTAAACTACACCACAGGAATTCAATCAACAAATGCTAGACTGTGGGAAACAAAAGGACAAACAACCCAGTTTCTTTAGCAAATAAATTACTACAGTGAAAAAAGAGAAAGATTAAAATAGACTTAATTAAAAGGCATATCATATTCTGATTCTAAAGTACTGAAACTTCTGTTGTATTTACTAAAGTTAAAAACCATAACCTGGGTAAAAATCAGTATTTCCAACCATCTTTTCTCTAGAAACCATAGGTATGTGATTCCTTCTCGATGTAATGCTTAGTCCAAATCTGCTGTTCCTACTTTGGTGTCATCACATCTTCTGGCAGGATGAGTTTATGTAACTAGCACTTCATTTAGAGGTTCAAGGTAAATTTAACTCACAATGAAAATCCAATTACAATGTACCCTGATATAATGTATACCTACATCGCTATTCTGTATGAAGTCAGAGAAATGATGAAACGGCAAAAAGTTTTAAAATAAAACCATCCATTAAGTTTGTGTGTGTTGTTATAAAGCTGACACTTAGATGAAATAATTTGTTTAATAAATTTACCCAAAGCTTTAAAAAATTTCTAAAATGTAATCAAACCTTGAAAAATCAACACACTACACTAGCATATACCACAGGTAAAAACTATCAACTTGTGTGGTACTGCCCTAAGGACACAGACCAATGGAAAAAAACTGAAGCAAACCTCTATGTCTATGGTCAATTTTCAACAAGGGTGCTAACACCGTTCAATGGGAAAAGAATAGCATCTTCAACAAATGGCACTGGGTACAACTGGATATCCAAATGTAAAAGAATGAAGCTGGACCCCTACCTCAGACCACATACAAAAATTAAGTCAAAATAGATTAACATCTAAATATAAGAGGTAAAATCATAAACTTTTAGAAGAAAATATACAGGTAAATCTTAATCTTGGAATTGACAATGAATTCTTAGATATAACACCAAAAGCATGAACAACAAGAATAAGATAAATTTGACTCTATCAAAATTTAAAATTTTTATACATCAAAGGATGTCAAGAAAGTCAAAATACAACCTATAGGATGGAAGAAAATATTTGCAAATTATACATAAGGATCTAGTATTCAGAATATATAAACTCTTAGAACTCAACAGCAAAACACAAACAACCCAATTTAAAAATGGGCAAAGGACCTGAAGAGAAATTTCTCCAAAGAAGATATATATATGAAGCCATGTTCATAACACAAAAGGGCAAGGTGAAGCAGAAAGTTATCCAGATGATCTAAGATCATTGAAGGTGACTACACTAAGGAAGAGATTTTCAACATAGATGAAATAGTTTTCTACTGGAAGAAGATGCTGTCTAAGAGCTAAAGAGAAGTCAGTGCCTGGCTGCGAAGCTTCAAAAGAAAGTCTTGCTCTCTTGTTAGAGGCCAATACAGTTGGTGACTTGAAATTGAGCCCATCTTTCACTTAAAAAGATGCTCACTATCATTAGTCATTAGGGAAATGCAAATCAAAACCACAAGGATACATTATATTACTTTACACCTACTAGGATGACTATAATTAAAAGAGAAAAATAGTAAATATTGGCAAGAACATGGTGAAATTGGAACCCTCCTACATTGCTGGTGGAAATGTAAAATAGTACAACATTAAAACAGTTTGGTAGTTTTTCAAAAGTTAAATTACCATAGGACCCATCAATTCTACTCCTACCTCATTTTATAGCACTTCCCTTTATCACATTTTGCAGATACCATGTATTTTACAAATTGAAAGTTTGTGGCAACCCCACATTGAGCAGGTCTACTGGCACCATTTTTACCAACAGCATGTGTTTACTTCGTATCTCTGTGTCACACTTTGATAATTCTCACAATATTTCAAACCTTTTCATTATTATTATATCTGTTATGGTCATCTGTGATCTTCAATGTTACTGCTGTAATTGTTTTGGAGTGCCATGAACCATGCCAATATAAGATGGTGAAAATCGATAAATGTTGTGTGTGTTCTGACTGCTCCACTGATCAACTGTTCCCCTCATCTCTCTCTCTTTCCTCTCTCCTCGGACCTCCCTACTGCCTGAGACAAAACATTGAAATTAGAACAATTAACAACCCTACCATGGCCTCTAAGTGTTCAAGTGAAAGGAAACAGTCGCACATCTCCCAACTTTAAAACAAAAAGCTATATATGATTAAGCTTAGTGAGGAAGGCATGTCAAAAGCCAAAACAGGCCAAAAGCTAGGTCTCATGCAGTTAGCCAAGTTGTGAATGCCAAGACAAAGTTCTTAAAGGAAATTAAAAGAACTGCTCCCCTGAACACACAAATGATATTAATAAGAAAGAGAAACATCCTCATTGCTCATATGCAGAAAGTTTTAGTGGTCTGGATAGATCAAACCAGACACAACATTCCCTTAACTAGACACATTTCCTTAAGCTAAGCCTAATCCAGAGCAAAACCCTAACTCTCTTCAATTCTTTGAAGGCCAAGAGAGTTAAAGAAGCTACAGAAGAAGCTAACAGAGGTTGGTTCACAAGGTTTAAGGAAAAAAGCCATGTTCATAACGCAAAAGGGCAGGGTGAAGCAACAAGTTATCCAGATGATCTAGCTAAGATCACTGAAGGTGACTACACTAAGGAAGAGATTTTCAACGTAGATGAAATAGTCTTCTACTGGAAGAAGATGCTGTCTAGGAGATAAAGAGGAGAAGTCAATGCCTGGCTTCGAAGCTTCAAAAGAAAGTCTTGCTCTCTTGTTAGAGGCCAATACAGCTGGTGACTTGAAATTGAGCCAATCAATGCTCATTTACCATTTTGGAAATCCTAGGGCCCATAAGAATGATGCTAAATCTACTCTATCTACCTGCATTCTATAAATGGAACAACAAAACCTGTATGACAGCACATCTGTTTACAGCATGATTTACTCAATATTTTAAGCCCACTGTTGAGATCTCCTGCTCAGAAAAAAGAGTCCTTCCAAAATATTACTGCTCATTGACAATGTACCTGGTCACCCAAGAGCTCTGATGGTGATATAAAAGGAAGTTAATGTTGTTTTCCTGTCTGCTAAGACAACATCCATTCTGCAGCCCATGGATCAAAGAGTAATTTTGAGTTTCAAGTCTTATTGTTTCAGAAATACATTTTGTAAGGCTATGGCGGCCATAGATAGTGATTCCTCTGATGGATTTGGGCAAAATAAATTGAAAACCTTCTGGAAAAGATTCACCATTCTAGATGTCATTAACAATAGTTGTGCTTCATGGGAGTAGGTAAAAAAAAAAAAAACACAACATTAACAGGAGTTTGGAAGAAGTTGATTCGAACTCTCATGGATGACTTTGAGAGGTTTAAGACTTCAGTGGAGGAAGTAACTGCAGATGTGGTGGAAACAGCAAAAGAAGTAAAATTAGAAGTATTGCCTGAAGAGGTAACTGAATCACTGCAATCTCATGATAAAATTTAAACAGTGAAGAGTTGCTTCTTATGGATGAACAAAAGTGGTTTCTTGAGATAGAATCTATTCTTAGTGAAGATGCTGCAAACATGGCTGAAATGACAACGTACGTAAGACTATTACATAAACTAAGTGATAATGCAGTAGCAGGGTTTGAGAGGATTAACTCCACTATTCAAAGTTCTACTGTAGATAAAATGCTACAGAGCATTAAAAAGCATCTCGTGCTACAGAGAAATCTTTGATGAACAGAAGAGCGCACCAATGCAGCCAACTTCAGCGCTGTCTTATATTAAGAAATTGCCAGAGCTACCCCAACCTTCAGCAACCACTACTCTGATCAGTCAGCAGCTACGAACATCGAGGCAAGACCCTCTACCAGCAAAAAGATTACAACTTGCTGAAGGCTCAGATGATTTTTGGTATTTTTTTAGCAATAAAGTATTTTTAAATTATTTTATGTACATTTTTTAGACCTAATGCTATAAGATACTTAATAGACTACAGTATAGTGTAAACATAACTTCTATATACACTAGGAAACAAAAAAAAATTTTGTGTGATTCGTTTTATTGTGATATTTGCTTTATTGAGGTGGTCTGGAACTGAACCCACAATACCTCCGAGGTATGTCTATACATACACAGAAATAAAAACAGGTACTCAGGCAAACCCTAGTACATAAATGTTCATGGCAGCACTATTCACACATAGCCAGAAAATGGAAACAAACCAACCATCTATCAACAGGTGACTGGTTAAATAAAGCATATACATACAATGGAATACTTTTCAGACATAAAAAGGAATGAAGTACTGATACATGCTACAATCTGGATGAACCTTGAAAACACTATGCTACGTGAAAAAAGCCAGCAACAAAAAGGCACATATTATATGAATCTATTTATATGGAAAATCCAGAATAGATAAATCCAGAGAGACAGAAAGCAGATTGGTGGTTGCCAGAGGCTGGGAAGGGTGAAATGGGGAAGGGCTGCCTATGAGATGATGAAACTATCTTGACACTAGATACAGGTGATGGTTGCACAATACTGTGAATGTATTAAATGCCACTGACTTGTACACACTAAAATGACTAATCTTATGTTAATTTCACCTTGATTGAAAAAAATTAAAAGATGTTTTAATGCTACTTACTAGATAATTTCTATGACTGCCCCGAAATGCATTTATTTTACTTCTTAGTTTAAAAAAGTAGACCAAATAAATTATCTAGTTGAAAAATTCAATTTCTTGGACTGCTCAGTCTGGAGAAGTTGGCTGCCATATAGGAAATTTGACTACCTTGAGACTGCTCTCTTGTGTGAAAGCCAATTAGTCCCATGGAGAATCTGTGTGGAGAGACCTAATGTAAAAGCTAAAACAATAAAGCTTATAGAAGAAAATATAAGATAAAGTCTTCATGACCTTGGGGACAGACAAAGATTTCTAAGATAAGGCACAAAAAGCCTGAACTATATAATAGTTGATATATTGAACTTAATTAAAATTAAAAACCACTGCTCTTCAAAAGACATCATAAAGAAATGAAAAGCCATGGCACAAAATGAGAGAAAATATTCAGTGTACATATATCTATAAAACAACTGATATCTAAGAATAGGTAGGTAACTATTACAATTCACTAATAAGGCCAGTTGTGGTGACTCATGCCTGTAATCCTAGCACTCTGGGAGGCCTAGACAGGAGGATTGCTTGAGGCCAGGAGTTCAAGATCAGCCTGAGCAAGAGCGAGACCTCGTCTCTACAAAAAATAGAAAAATTAGCCGGGCGTGGTGGGGCATGCCTGTAGTCCTAGCTACTCTGGAGGCTGAGGCAAGAGGATCACTTGAGCCCAGTAGTTTCAGGTTGCAGTGAGCTATGATGATGCCACTGCACTCTAGCCAGGGCAACAGAGCGAGACGCTGTCTCAGAAAAAAAAGACAAACAACCAAATAGGAAAATGTGCAAAGAACTTAGAACAGATAAGCTGACGAAGAAGATATACAAATAGTAAATAAACACACAAAAAGATTATCATTAGGAAAGTACTGCAAATAAAAACCATAAGATACCACAACATACCTACTAAAATAGCTAAAATAAAAACAAAAAAATCATGACAATACCAAATGCTGTCAAAGATATGAAACCAATGAACTCTCATACACTGTGGGTGGGAAAACCGTTTGGCAGTTTCTTACAGTTAAACATCCCTTACAATACAACCCAGCAATTCCACTCCTGGGTATTTATCCTAGTGAACTGACAGCTTATATGCACACAAAATTGTGGATGCAAACATTTATAGTAGCATTATTCATAAGTATGCAAAATTAGGCAAAAAAAACCCAAAAAACCAGAAATAACCCAAATGTCCTCCAACTGGTGAATGAATAAACTGTAGTACATCCAGTACAATACTACTTGGCAATATAAAGGAACAAACTATTGATGCACACACAACAGTGACAAATCTCAAATATACTTTGCTAAGAAGTAAAAGAAGCCAGACCAAAAAGACCATAGGGACAGAGAAAATATCAGTGGGTGGAAGCAAGAGTTGACTTCAAGGAGTAACTTTTGGGGTAATATAATTGCTCTGTACCTTGATTGTGGTGGGAAACATGAATATGCATTTGTCAGAACTATAAGCCTACATACTACAAAGAGTGAACTTAACTACATGCAAAGTAAAAAAACAAAAAACTACAGTGACAGAAAACAGATCAGAATTGCTAAGGCTTGGGATGAGGAAAGGACTGATTACAAAGGAACATGAGGGAATTGTTTTTCATGCTGTAATTGTACAACTTGTACAAGTGTAGAATTATAGGATAATGTAAATATATTGATGCTATTCATTATATTTAATATAGGAACTAAGATTTTTACAGTGAGAGAAAACAGGTACAAACATAAAGGAAAAAACTGTACACAATGCATCTGAATTAGAAATACTATGAACTCATGATTTCCGAAAATATGATGGTAATAGAAAATCACTTTGCGATCCCAATGTAATCACTGATTTAAGCAAGCAAGAACCCTTAATGAACATTAAAACTAGATGAAATGTTAGGGAGGAGAATATTCATAGTTTCAAAATATATCACCACAGTTTTCTTATTAATTACAAAGAGGAAATGTATCTTTACAATGGAGAGATCTTATAGCTCCCAGTTTTACCAAATGATTTAGTATCTAATGGATCTAGAAGCTAAGTACTAATGGATACCACTTCTCTCTTAACAGAACATGTTATGATTCCACTGATATGAAATATCCAAAATGGGCAGATCCATAAAGCCAGAAAGCAAATTAATGGTTGCATAGGTATGGGAGGATAGGAAGGAAATAAGGAGTTGCCTAAGGATGGGAAGATACAGGGTTTATTTTGGGGTTGATAAAACAATTCCAAAACTAATTGTGGTGATAGCTGCACAACTACAAATACACTAAAAACTACTGAAATGTACACTTTAAATAGACGAATTCTATGGTGTAAATTATATCTCAATAAAACTTTAAAAAAAAAAACAAAGAAAGAATTACAACTGTCTTTCATTCTAGAGCACATTAGAAACTCTAAGGAACATTCCACCTCACAGAACTCTGATAGTTGGACTGTACCGGAAAGTGGTCTGTGGACCACTTCTCTACACATACTCAGTCTCTTGGTGAGCTCACTCATTCTCAGAGGTCTCAATATTGATGACTTTCCAAACTGGTATCTCCAGCCTTGAACACTCTGCTGAACACCATACGCATGTACAGACATCTCAAACTTAACAAACTGAGCTTCAAATATTCCCCTCAGAAACCTGATCCTCCCTGTCTTCCCCATTTCAGTAAATGGCCACTCCCTTCTTCCAGTTGTTCAGGCAAAATATCTTGAAGTCACACTTGATTAAGCCTTCTTTCTCTCTCACTCCATGTCCAATCTATCAACAAATCCTGTTGACTCTATCGTCAAAATATATCCAGAATCCCACCACTTCTTGCCACTTGCTGCCACTATGGTCCAAGTTACCATCACCTCCCACCACTCCCATCACCTCTGTACCACTGCAAGGGCCTACTTGCTTCTGCCCTTGCCTCACTTCAATCTATTCTCAACAGAGTCAAAGTGATCCCATTAAAACATAAAGTGTTTATTCAATAAATACATATTACTACTTGTGAAGCACTATTCTAAATATTTATATATTAGTTTATTTAATCCTTATAACAATAATTTCACAGATGAGAAAACTAAGGAAGTAGCAGCAGGATTCAAACCAGAGAGGAGTCTGGTTCTAGAGCCATATTTGTCAATACTATGTAATACTGCACTCTGCTCAAAACTCTTCAAAGCAATGATGTCAACCTCAGGTGCTTATTACAATTACCTGGGAGTTTTTAAAAATCCTGATGCCTAGACTGGGCACCACTCCCCTGCCCCTAACCAATTAAATTAGAAACTTTAGGATGGGATTCAGGCATCAGTACTTTTTTAAAGTTTCCCAGGCAATTCTAACATTCAGCCAAGGTTGAGAACTATTGTTTTAGCAGGATCCCATCTCAAAGTAAAAACCTAAAAACCAAAGCCTTTATAAAAAGACCTACAGGCCTTACCTTTCCCCTCACACCATTCCAATTACCTCCTCACCACTGGACTCAACAGACAAACTCCCCTCCCAGGGGCTTTTAACTCAAATGTCACTTTTTCAGTGAAGCCTTCCCTTAAGATCTTATCTAAAACTGCAAATCCTCCAAACTGTCCTGCTACTTCCTATCACCCTTCCCTGGTTTATTTTTCTCCTTAGCATCTGTTGATATTTAACAAATGATATAGTTTACTTATTTACCTGTTTCTTATCTATTTCCCCACACTAGAATATAGGCTTCATGAGAGCAGGGATTTTTTTCTGTTATTTACTGTATGGCTGGCACATGGAAGGCACTCAATAAGTATTTCTTGAATGAAGGATAAAGCAACCCATAATTACTGCATCAAAGATAGTTTAAGCTTCCAGAGAGAAAGCTGCTTTTTCCTCATCAGATAAGAAATCATTTAGCAGATTTAACTGGTTTGTTTAAAGGAAAAAAGGTTCAAACACTATATTTCTGTTTGAATGTATATTTTTAGTAAAGCTAATATGAGGCAAGAACAGATAAAATGATATTATTAACCCCCACCACCACCAAATTTATCCTTCAGCTTTACTTATTGACTCTAAGGTCCTACAAATCAGTCATAAGATACAATGTTCACAGTTAACAACACTTCATGAGTCAGGAACCAGAAAGTAAGCCCAAAAAAAAAAAAAAAATCAGAAAGAGACATAAAGGACATAAAGGAAAAAAGAAAAATTGAATTCTGCACAGTGAGACCTTATCAGGCCCCCAGGACTTTAGTATTTGTTAACAGACCAAGTGGGATTAGTCCTGTTGCTCCATAATCATTGACAAACACAAAGCTGAGGATATACAGACATCATGGATCACACTTCTGTGGAGTCAGGAATGGCTCTGGCATCCTAACCACCCTCTTACCACCCTTTCACTCTGTAAAAGCAGTTGACAGAAGACAGAAAAAGAACTAGAAGTCTTCCAAGCCTTCAGGGAGAACACAGGAACACAGGAAAAGGAAGATGTTAACTCAAAAACAGTGGCAGAGGCCTCCAAGGGAAATCACTTACCAAGATCAGAAGTGCCTAGAAAAAGGAGCAACTGGCCTCTCATTCTTCAGTTTGATGTCTGCTTATGCAGTAGACTAAGGGACTGACCTGTGCCTATTTGAGCAGGGGGATAAAGAGAATTGATAAGAAATGGCAGGGCACAGAAAGGGGGAAGACTTAAGCAGTCTGCATGCCACCATTTGGCATCTCAAGGAAGTGAGTTTCAGTGGGCTAAGGGGAAACTGTAGAAGTACCTGTACTAAAGTTATCTTGCCATCACCCAAAAATCTGGCTGTAGAGAGAAAAGATCCTCACCCCAACTCACCCCACACACTCACAGTAAGCAGAGGGTGGACTGACAGGTGTATAGGATGGCAAAGGTTTAGCCACAGAAATTTTCATATCCAAGAACTGTACAGTAGGAGTCTCCCTAAAAGATCTCACCAAAACTGTCAGTTGCTTGCCTATTGGTGGATATCAGTGGCCTGCCACGGTTAATCAAGAGACGGCTTTAGTAGCCCCATACAACAAATACTTATCTTTTTCCATTTCTCTTCTGACTAATCCCTGCCCAAGTAGATCCCTGAAGAGGGAAAGAGGTATCCCAGGAGCATACCACAATCCCTCCCTATAAGCGCTTCAGGCAGTAAGTAGCCAGACAGTGGGGGTAAGGGGGAAAAGAGCTTTAAATTGAATATGAGATTGAAGGCTTAAACTGGAATAGATTATAATACAGCTTATAACTGCTGTAAATGATAAAAAAAAAAAAAGCTATCATTCAGCCATGATGTCATGAGGCAGGGGGAAGGAGAGACAGGAAGATACTACAGAGCACAGTTAAAGGCAGTGAATGGTGAAAATTAAAGCTGTCTTACCTTTGTTCTTACTAAGCTCAGACTGCTCAATTAGGCGATGACATACAGAAAAGCATTCCCACCCTTAGTAATGGGAGGGAACACCTGACATGGAAATTCTCATGGGGGATCTACTGTACCCGGTAAGATGCTACATTAGAAGCCTTACAACACTGCTTACAATTCTAGTGCCTGTGATTGTCCTTTCCTTCAAGAGGTTAAATTGAACCCAGAATCAATGAGTTCAATGGTTAAACAGTACAAGGCTAGGTTGCCTAAATGGCTAACACAACACTTTTTGGAGAATAAAGCAATCAGACTGACAAGTCTGATAAGGTTTCCATGTAAGAAATGATACTTTACTCTAAAACTTATTTAATTAAAAAAATTCCTAAATGACTCTGATTTTCCTTTACATTCAGCAGAAATTCTAGCACAAAGAAAACTGATGATATAAAATCCCCAAAACACCCACCATCTTCCTGAATCAAAGCAATGCAACTAATCAAAAGTGTTACTAAAATAAATAACACGTTTGCTTAAACATCTTCTACGAACTACAAACTCACATATTCTTTATCACACAGCACCTACAAGAAAAAAAATATTACTTAGGATTAAATGGTTTAATGTTACTCATTAAGTGTAACAGTTCTACTGCTATAACAAATATCAACAGGAAGCTGTTTACATAAAACAGTCCATATTTTTATGTTTCTAAAAATAATTAAGCATTGTAGATAAGCATCTAAAACTACTAACTAAAACTTTATGCCCCAAGAATTCCCTTCAGATACTATGTCAATAAATCTGCAAATGCTGTGTACGTACTCACAAATGGTCAAAAGACCTAATACCAAATTTTAATATCTATCTCCTACTGAAGTTATGTTAAGGTATCAATACAGATCTGAAATTTTAAAGATTTTAAAAATCTTGAAATTTAAAATTAAATTTTAATATTACCAAAAGTAAATTGCTCCAGGGTGTGAAAAAGTAATTTTTTGTATATTACTTCAGCTCAGAGCAGGAATCAACTGGGAAGTACATGAGGGCAGTTATTGCTATAGTACTTGAAATTTTCTAGTAAAAGCAGAGTATGAGTAATTATTGTCACATATGAATAATTACTATATTATATTTGGAAAACTATCTTACCCATTCTCAAATCTCAGAGTTATTTAAATAAGAACAACAATTTAACATTAAGAAGTATGTCAATGTCAAAGTCTGACTTAAATTATGTTAATAAATTATTTCTTAGATTTCATTCTGGGTTACAAATTACCATACAGCCAAAATAACTGTGGGATTTGCAATGTAAGAATAACAATAAATAACTTTCAGGCTTAAGTGAAAAAATCACTTTTTAAAAAGCTTCATTAAATGTTTGTAGGGAAAATATCCCTGTAAAATGTAAAAATGTAAGATGTTTTCACCTTTCCCAAGTATCTTCCTAGGAGTCAATATCATCACGTCCTATATGTTATCAACCAATACTTGAATGTTGTACATGATGACTTTTTAAAGAAAATAACCCAGTGCTATTCTTAACATCCTTAAACACTTCTAAAAAGGTCCTTCCGGCTTATGAACTCATGGCAGTTTCCTCACAATTGTATACTTATCCTGTTTCACTGTCTCTCCTAGTCTATGACAAACTCAAATTTATACACCATCTCTTTCCTATGTTGTTACATTGCTAAAACTGAGGGAAAAGATACAAACCTGCTACTTGCCTCCCAAAAGCAACAATAAAAATACTAATTAACAAGATAAAGCCTGATAGAAGTATGTGTGTGTATGTGTGTGTGTGTGTCACATGTTCTTAATGTCACAAAAGTTATCCACTGTTATTCCAAAGGATAACAGCCATATATCTTGATACAGGTATACTCTGCAAGAGGAACTTGTCAGTGACTACACTGTAAGGTTTATAGCATTATAAAATAAATTACTGCATTAACTCAAATTCTGTCAAGCTTTGAATATTTTTGTTTAAATGTATGAGTACACTAAAATGTAATTTCCCTTGGTTAGATTTGGCCAAGATAAGAAATACTTAAACTAATTCTATTTGGGGAAATTTTTTTTTGCCACAAGCCTGTCAATACGAAAAATTAAGAGTATGAAAAATAGACATTTTGGTCAGAGCAAATCTTACTATTTTTGCAATAGCAGTTCTTCAAGCTCTTCAGATTGTTAAGAAAAATATATATAGTTTTACAAAATGATTTTTTAAAAGTTTTTATGTATCACATAACGCTTATCCAAATTTTGCTGTGAATTATTTCAATGGCATTAAACTAACATAGAAAGTATGCAAGTTGCGTACTCCGGGGAAATAAAGCAGACTGATCAGTAGCTCTAAAATAAAAGACAATGGTATAATCCTCAGAGTGCGCTATTCGTTCCAATCACTAAACACACAGGAAATAAGATTTTCTATTTAGAAAACTAATTCATAAAGGGCACTGACTTCATTAAAGCAAAGGAAATCTTATAAAACAGACAAAGATCAACTGTAAAATAAGAAACTAGTATTATAAAACTAGAAGGTGAAACAGAAGAAGAAAAATCGCACGAATTGCCCGAATATTTATTCCTTAAATCTCTTCTTGGACCTATCCCCAAACAGAGCAATCGAGTTTCATTATTTACTGGCCCAGGCCATGGCAGGCCAGCCAGCCCAGGCCACTGGCTTCGGGGCACGGCATACCTAAAATTCTACCAAAGGCGGTTAACACCATAAAAAACAAGACCGCTTTCATTATGACAACACTTTCCCCTCTTTCCAGGATGGTCAATAGAAAGCGTACGAAATCAACCACAAACCACTCAGGACGGCCCCTAAGCGCTGCGGCTGGCAGCTGGCCTCAAGTCAAAAGACCTGGCTCTGGTCGCCTCCGTGGTCCCACCTGGGTGACCTTGGGCAAGTCACTTCCCATCTCCCACTGGCCGTCCGCACCATGAAGGTGCGAAGGGAAATCACTGACACCGCACCGCTCCATGGCCCAGGGCGGAGTCGACTTGGGCCTGGGCAAGTCCTGAAGTGAAAGCGCATTAAAATGCCAGAAAAGGATGCCCAGGGCCGTGCAGCCCCCGCGGGCGCAGCCCCGGAGCGAGCCACCCCGAAGGCGCCGCCGCCGGGAATCCCCGGACAGCTGGCCGCGCGCGCCACGTCCCGAGCGGTCTTTCCCCGGGGGAGCAGGGCGCGACCGGACCTTCGAGCAGACACCCCGGGAGTCGTCCGACCCGCCACCGCCGCGGGCCTCCCCGCCGGACGCCGCCGAGGGCTGAGGTCAGAAAAACAATCAAGGACCAGGGGAAAGAGGACGCCGCTTGGAGCCCGCGCGCAGGTGAGCCCGCCCGGCGGCCTCGCCCAGGTGCGGCGCGCGCGGAGCGGACACGTTGGGAGGGGACGCCGCCCCGCATCCCGCCCGCCGGTCCCTGGGCGGACGCCGCTCCCCTCGCCTCAGCGGGGTCGGCGCTCCGGAGCCCCGCCGCCGCCTGGCGCCCGGCCCCGGCCCCCTCCCAGCGCAGCCACGCTCCTCACGCCAAACTTTACCGCGCCCTGGGCCCGGAGCACCCGCGCCGCCGCGGCCCCGGCTCTCACAGGCTCCGAGCTGCCCGGAGCGGCGCCCACGACGGCCGCCCGCGCACTGCGCACGCGTCCCCGCGCCGCCTCAGCCCCCAGACGGCGGCCGAGATTCCGGAGCGGGCACTCCCAGCCGCAGAGACTACAAGTCCCGGCAGGCCCCGCGCGGCGCGGAGGCGAGCCGGCGTCTTCCTGGTCCCAGGGCGGTGGCCTCGCGCGCGAGGGGGGCTGCGCGCGGAACGCTGGGCCCGCGGCCGCGCTGCTTCCTGGGATTCGTAGTTTTCAAGGACCACTGGGCTTGGCTCCGAGGTGGAACTCCGGGTTCTCTGATGTCATCGCCTAGAGCTGCGAGGCACAGGGATCTTTAAAAATAGGCTTCGTTAGTTTGCAGATAATTTGTTTGCAAGCTGTCCCACAATCGGTCCAAGTAGCACAAATTCACAGGCTGCGGCGTGACTTGCAGAAAAATGCTTTACAGCTCTGCGTGCCAATTTTTCGCTCCTAGTCGTTTTTCTCTCCCTAGAAATGTAGTTCCACCTCCTACTTACAATGATGTTCATAGTGCAGGAGGCTAAGAAAAACTTAAAAAAGGATTAGTTGAAATTCTTTCAGGATGAATGAAGCATATATATGCATTCTCATAAATACTCGTAAATATTTCACGTATTTGTTGAGCACCTACGATGTACCAATTACGGCAGTAGGCAACTAGGTATACATCTGTGCACAGGACAAACACTGTCGCCGCCCCTCGTGGAGCCTGCAGTCCACAAACAAGCAAGAACGTTACAGATTTTAGTAGAATGGCAAGGCTCAGCAAGTTCAAGAGATGGTGGGAGAGAAGCCTCTTCAGAGAGGGTGGTCAGGGACAGTTCTTCAAGGAAGTAACATTCGAGCCAAAACCTAAAGAATGAGAAATATTCAGACATGCAAAAGAACTAGGAAAGAATTACATGCCACGCCTTTCACAGCACAGGCCACACTCTCGACTCTCAATAAATATTTGTTCTTTTTGTGTCTTTCCTTTCCTCTCCCTGCACAACCTTAGATCACGTCCTCCCCCCTTCAAAACCTTTACAAAATCTTTATTAACAACTTTCAGAACATCCTTCCTATGTGAAGATGTACATGAAACAAATCAATGTCCAGTGACAGGACAAGCTATACAGCTGCTGGGACAGAAAACAGGTGGTAAATGCCAATGAGTCTGGTAACGTGGCTGGAATCCTGACTACTTAACTCCTTCTCTATTTGTGAACTGGGTTTGAAGTCTGGGCATTTAGCCTGGCCTCCTGATTTGCTTCTGTTTATGAGACATAAAATCAGATTTTGAGTTTGTCTCTATTTAAAGATTCTGAAGGAGGTGGGGCACAGTGTAATCCTTGCACTTCGGGAGGCCGAGGCAGGAGGATCGCTCAAGTCTGGGAATTTGAGACCAGCCCAATCAACACAGTGAGACCTCGTCTGTCCAAAAATAAATAGAAAAATTAGCCAGGCGTGTTGGTATATGCCTGTAGTCCCAGCTACTAGGAAGAATGAGCCAGGAGGATTCCTTGAGCCCAGGAGTTTGAGGTTGCAGTGAGCTTTAATGACACCACTGCACTCTAGCCCAGACAACAAAGGGAGACACTATCTCAAAAAAAAAAAAAAAAATCCTAAAGGTAACTTACATTTTATCTCATCTGAATCAGAGGTATAGTGAAAAACAGTCCTAGATGTACCTGTATAGACTTACCTGTGTGACTTTAAGCAGAGGGTGACACTTGGCCTTTCTGATCTTTAGTGACCTCAACTGTAAATGAGTATAATTCACCCTGCCCAACTTACAGAGTGTTCTCAGCATCTGATAAGCTGATGGAGGTGAAAACACCTTACAAAGTGCACAGAATGCTCCCATGCTGCCTCTTTTGGACTGCTCATTTGCAATTCCTTTTCATCAAACATGACTGTTCTATTATCTTTTGAGAAATCTTAGCTGTGCAGCCTTGTGGACATCTGTCTCTTTGGGGTGCCTCATTTCCTCATCTGAATGATGATTGAAAGGGTTTGGCCTCACCATAGTTTATAAAGTGGCCAGAAGAGATGGTTACATTTGGTCCACACAGTGGGTTTTTATTGATTTAACTGAAAGTGTGATTGACATTTAAAAATAGAGAGATGTCACACAAAAATCCATATGTCATCTGTCTGATCCCTCTGGACATTTGGGCTTGCCTTCCCTAGCTAGAAGTTCTGGAAGGAGTCTCTAGCTTTTTAGCTTTAGAATCCTAAAACATTCCAGGTGGGATACTTGAGACAAATTTAAAAAATATTCCTTTTTTGCTTGAAATTCAAATTCAAATTTAGCATCTTTTATTTGATCTGAAAATGCTAGCATGGGAATCAGACCACTGAAGCAGAGAGCCTCTCACTCCCTATAGGCTGGACCCAGAGGGAATCTTTTTCCTGATTGTTACTACCATTTGACATTGGGTGGTTTAATATTGTTCCTTTGCTCTCTTTTGCATAACAAGACCCAAAGATTGTTTGACCTTAAGAGTCACCTTTATATACAATGAAGAAAGCCAGAAAAGTGACTCAGTTTGCCCAAAGACACAGAGCAAGGTAATTCCAGGACTAACCAGAACTTGATAGCTCAGATCAACCAATAAATGCAGAGACGAACAACAACAAAAAAAGCTCTCTGCTTTTCCTCCAGCCTTTTTTTTTTTTAGATGGTGAAGTTTATTACATAAATGTGCTTTCAGTGTTATTTAAAAAAAAAAAAAAGTATGTGGAAATGACAGTCTGGGAGCAAACCAAGAACACTCAGGACCCACTGAAGGCAATGAGAAATACTGGAATATTCCATGGATACTTTTCATCTGAAGAAAAAAGGAGGACTCTGAATTCAAGGTTCTACAATGTGCCTTTAAAACATCACTATCACCATCATCGTGCTTTGGGCAGGTAATTACTTTGATTTTCATATGAAAATATTTCTTGAACCCCTTCTACATGCTTAGTGCTAGTCCCTGGATCCTCCAGACAGACATCAGCCCCTTGGAACAACATGGAGTGGAGCAGGGTAGAGAAGTCCTGCAACTTATTCCAAAGGCACACAGAGAATTACTGAGTGCTGGTCGCCTCTCTAATGCTTGATTTCCCCTCTCTTCCTTGCTTTGTTTTTTTCTCCTTAGCAATGGTCACTTTCTCACATATTTTATATGTATAATATATATGAATCTTACCGATCTTGTTTATTTCCTGTATGTCCCACTAGAATGCCACCTCCACGAGGACAGGGATTTTATCTGTTTTGTTCATTGTCCTATCCTTAGTGCCCAGAACAGAGATGTTTGTTGAATGATGAATGCCACCACCCCCTTTATGGACAGAGTCAGAATCAGAAGTCAGGCAGACGGAGCAGCTCCAGAAGTAAACCCCTGTTCTAGCCAGAAGCCAGAACCAAAACAGAGCAAGAATTAAACACGAGCCAAACACTCTGTAAACCCAGCTTTGTTCTTTTCATGTACCCTCTGGAACATGGGTAGCAGAGAGTTAAAAACAGCTCTTCCCTATTTTTCAGTGCAAAAATGTCACTAGAACCTGGCAGGGAGTCAGTGGGGTCACTTCTGTGGTTGAGGAGTTAGGAGCTGGCTCTCTGACCCTGTCACAAAACTGGCAACAACCCAGTGATGGGAAGCATGATTCTCATGGTTGCCCAGGGCCAACCAGGATTAAGTGACCTTCCCAGATTAGAGTCACCTGGAGCTAATGCTTGCATCCCAGGGCTGGGGCACAATTCTCCTTCAGGAAGGATCTGTGAAAGACCATCCACATTTTATGCTTACCGAGAGGCAAGAATAGGATTTCTGAACAGGTCAGCAACCAGCCCAAATTCTAGGCCCATGAAGGAAAAAATATATTGGGTGTTGTGGGGAATGATTGCCTCTAAGACTCATAGAGAGTAGAACCAAGTCTTTCCTGCCTTAGGATTGTCAGGTCACAAGGAAGAGAGCCTGACACTGAACAACTGGATTGGACACCTAGTGCCACCGGAGCCCTAAAGGCTCTCCAGCAACCCTGTGATCTCTGGGGTCTGGTGAGGTTCCAGCTGCATCAGACCCCCGGTTAGATCATACTTTAATTATCCTGACCACATATGGCAGGTCTAGGATGTTGGTAAGCCCTAAAATTGCAGAGCACAGAATGCCTGTTGTCATCCAAATGTATGGACTCTTGCTCCAATGTAATGTGAAAACTTGAAAAGCAAGATTTTCTGAAGTCAAAGTGATTGTCCAGGGCATACCCGGGTTGCTAATTGGAGTGCTAAAGTGGGGGAACATTCTAGAAGGTGAAGGCTCTTTTCATTCTAGAAGGTGAGAGGGTCTGGGAACACATCCACCTTGGGCTTCACAAGCTCTTTGGCGGGTGGGAATTCCCCCAGATCCCATCCCCTCCATGTCCAACTCTAGCCAACTCCTCCTAAAGTCAAAGGCCAGCGTTTTCTCTCACTCATCTTGCCACCTGCCAGAGGAGTTTGTTTACATAGGTTCAACCACACGAACCAATGCCTCAAGTGTTCAGGAGGGCTGAGTGTGTGCCAAGCTCTGACCCTCAAAGGAAGAGAAGCTCAAAGTCACAGCTTCCACCATGAGATCCTGAATGTTGTGGGCCCCAGCCCAGGAAAGGAAGGCAGGGAGCTAGAGCTCTGGAGTCCATGTGCACCAAAGAGCTACCGTGTTTCCCCGAAAATAAGACAGGGTCTTATATTTAGTTTTCCTCAAGAAGACACCCTAGGGTTTATTTTCAGGGGATGTGCTATTTTTTTTAAGTACGGTACAACAATCTACATGTATTCAAATATAGTTAAGTCGTCTTCTTCTGGAACATCATCATAACTCTCCAAACCCCGAATTCCATCCTGAATTTCTTGCGACTCTATTTCCTTTAGAACCATTGGCCCCAATCTCTCATGTCGAGCCATAGAGCTCTCATGTGGCAGATGAGAAGGGCTGCTCGTCTTCTTTATGGCTCTGCGATGAAATGCATGGGTTGTGCAGATACGCTACGTAGCCACGCCCATCACTAGGTCTTATTTTCGGGGTAAGGCTTACATTGTGCAAATGCTTAGAAATCCTGCTAGGGATTATTTTATGGGTAGGTCTTATTTTCGAGGAAACACGGTAGTTGACCTTGAGCTCATCGCCTTATTTCTCTGAGCTTCAACATTTCCTCATCTGTAAAATGGGGGTGATGGCGGTTCCTACTGTACGACCTCCTCAGGAGTCTTAAACGAAATAACGCAGTAACGCTCTGGCACACACTGACACTCCATCCATGTCAGGGACCGTATTATTTAGTTTAGTCCAATTCCTGAGGCCACCTGAGCAAGACCATGACACTTTCGGAGTCTCTCGCCTGCGCACAGGGTAGGTTCTAGAATTTCTTTGACTGCTGCGGCCCTCACACATATCCGGAGTGACTGGGCTGGAATTGTGGTCTGGCCAGAGAGCAGGGCCACTTGGATTAAATGTTGGAAAAGTGGAAGAGGCTTGACTTGGAAGGACTCAGGCTGCCGATCTAAGGGGGGACTTGGATTTGTTTCCCCGTGTGCACCCAACCCCCTCTCTCCTGGCCACAAAAATAAATAAATTGACGTAGGTAGACTAGAGCAGGACTGAGATGATTTCATCATTTTCCATCATTTCTGGCTCCTTCAGAAACATTTCACTTTTACCTAAAAGCTCCCAGGTTGCCCCCCTCCCCCCACAACCTCCCTATCCCCAGACTAACAGCAGGAGCAGCTCTAAAAATAGCCTGCCTTCACTGACCCCCTGGCATGTAAATACATCTTTGTTCCTGGCTGGCATTTAATAACAGTACTTTATGGTGAAACAAAAGCTGTAATCAGAGCCCAACAATGGAAACTGCAGTCAGAGCTGAACAATACTCAGAATTCCCATGGTGACCCCACCCCCATCCGCAGCTGTGAGAACCAGAAGTCTCAAGCATGAATTCCATTCACAATTCTTCGCCCAGTCCCACTGCAGCTTATTCGAATCATGACTTTCCTGCCTCCTCAGCGGGGCTTTCATGGGGTTGAGAAGGGCTGCCAAGCCTGGGCCCCAGCCAAGGGCAGCCGGCACAGGTGTACATGTGGGGCTGGGTCTGAGAAGCTCGTGCAGTGGCATGGTGACACAGCCAGACTGCCCCCAGGCTGGAGCCTTTAGCTGCCATCTCTGCACCAGCACTTCATGCAAGACTTCCTTCAGATAAAAGAGAGCTTTGCACCTATTTCCTTCTCTGAAACTGCAGTCTGCACATTCCAGGATAAGCCCAGCAGCTGACTTCTGCACCAAGTCCTGGAACCTTAGAGAAAGGAGGTTTTTAAGGGGGATTGCTCCTGTGGGTCTCATGCAAGTTAGAATCTGCTGCACATTAGAACCAATGGGAGTACCTTAAAAAAATTCTTAGGACAAGATTCTACCCTAGACCAATCAGAATCAATGGTCACAAAGAACTGGCATTGTTATTATTTTTTCCTTCTTTGTTTTTGTTTTGTTTTGAGGTATAACTTAAATATAGTAAAGTCTATAACTCTTAAGTATAAAGCTCAATAAACTGTGTATCCACCATCCAGAGCAAGATACCCTTCCAACACCCCAAAAGGAAGTAATCGCTATTCTGATTTCTATTACCATAGATTAGTGTTGTCTGTTCTTGGGTTTCATATTGTTGTAATACACGGTATGTTATATACTCTTTTGGGTCTAACTTTTTTTGATCAATATTCTGTCTATAAAATTTATGTTGTTGTATGTTGTACTTCTATGAATATTCTGTTTTGTGAACAAAGCACAATTTGTCTATTTTCCTGTTAGTGGGTGTCTGATTTTCCAGTTTGGGGCCATTATAAATAAAGCTGTTATGAACATTCTTATGCAAGTCTTTGGTGGACATTGTACTCTTTTCTCTTAGATATCTAGTTAAGTAGCTGGGCCATGTAGTTAGAGTACATTTAACTTTATAAGAAACTGTAAAACTGTTTTCTAGAGTGGTACACCAATTTCATTCCCACCATCAGAATATGAGAGTTCCAGTTGCTCCATATTGCCACCAGTTCTTAATATTGTCAACCTTTTAATTTTAGCCTTTCTGGTGGATATGTGATGGAATCTCATCATGGCATCAGTAGTGTCAAAATATCTTCAGGCGATTCTAACATACAGCCAAGGCTGAGACCCAAGGATCTTACCTGCCCTGTTTTGTAGTCAGGCAAGTTGAAGACAGGGCAGGAAAGACCCAAAGTCAAACTTGGAGTTCCCCACTCCTGGCCTGGGACTCTTCCTACTGGATGCTTGGTATTTGTCTGCCTGCCTGCCAGAATAAGGGCAGATCTGGCCCAGAAACTGGGTGTGACTTTAGCATCCCAGCACCACTGGGAGCAGAAGGAATTGGCAAAGGACCTCAGGTGGCTTCAGGGACAGCAGGGGGTGGCCTGAAACCCCATGGCCCAAGGGCAGAGAAGAACCAAGCTGTGGTTAGCACCTGGAGAAGCCATGGAGACAGCAGTCAGCATTATGAGGGCATCATGCCACAGAGCCAAGCCCCTGTCATCTCAGTCCTGCCACCTTCTTGTCACCCAAACAGAAGACAGTTACCACCTTTGACTCTCCTGTTCTCCTTCCCCGTATCCAGGCAGATGCCGAGTCCTGCCAGTCCTCACTCCTAAACATTTCTGAATCTATCATTCCTCTCTGTCTCACTGTTCTAACCTAGTCCAGACAGTACCATCTGTGTCTGGACCCCTGACCAGCCTCCCCCCAGAGCAATATTTCTCATATACAAACCTGATAGAGCCACTATCCTGCTTAAAAGCCTTCGATGACTCCCAGCTGCCTCTGAATAAAATCCAAACTCCTTCCCATGACTCCCTCTGGGCCTCTAAGCCTCCACACACTTCGCTCCTGTCTAGCCCAACTGCCTGGGGCTCCCCACAGCCAAGCTATTCCAGCCCCCTGTGCCTTAAAACAAAAAAGAAAATAGCTTTATTGAGGAATAATTGACACACAATAAACTGCATATATGGAAAGAGTACAATTTGAAACGTTTTGACTTATAAATACACATGTGAAAACATTGCCACAATCAAGGCAATGAACATATCTATCACCCGTACACACAATCAAGGCAATGAACATATTTATCACCCGTACACACAATCAAGGCAATGAACATATCTATCACCCGTACACACAATCAAGGCAATGAACATATCTATCACCCGTAAGTGTCCTTGGACCCGTTCTCATCCCTGCCTCCTGCCTCATCCACTCCAACCACAACCATTGGTCTGCTTTCTATTACCACAGACTAGTTTGCATGTTCTAGAACTTTTTACAAATGGAATCACACAGTATGCACTCTTTTATGTGTGGTTTCTTTCTCTTGGCCTAAGTATTTTGAGATTCATCCATGTCGCTGTGTGTATCTATAGTTCATTCTTGTTATTGCGGAGTAGTGTTCCATGGTACTTGGATATACCATAGTGTGTTTACCCATTCATCTGTTCACGGACACTGGGCTGTTTCCTTTCCTGTATCTTTTTTCATGTTGCTTCCTCTACCCAGAATGGCTTTTTCCTCTAGCCCCATCCCACCCCCTAACCTCCCACAAATAAAATCTGCCCACACTGAGAGGCAAACATTACAACCCAGTCAAAACTCATAGTCTCTGAGAAATCTTTCCGAGCCTTCAGGAGACCAGCGGCCCTCTCTCCTCTGCAACCCACTGCTCCCATTTGTAAATTACAGTAGTGTTTCCCCAGAGGATTGGGATTTCCTCAAGGGCAGGGTGCAGGTCCTAATTAATTCTGTAGCCTCAGCCCCCAGTGTAGCATCCAGGATGTAGGAGAGTCAAGGAATGGTGGCTTGTGCCTGGGAGGCAGCCCCCTGCCAGGGAGGATGGGTGAGCCCGGGGGCAGACCTGGCTGTGGAAAGGGAGGCTGGCAGGAAATAGGCAAGCCCAGTCCTGGAAAGGCACTGGAGACCGCGAAGGACAGCCCGGCTGGACGTCCAGTGGAGCAGACTCAGCAAGAGCAAGATGTGCAGTTGCCCCAGGGCTCACTTCTGGCAGCAGCCCCAGGTGACTTAACTCCAAGCTCTGCCAACGAACATAGGAAAAAATGCTCAACATCATTAATTATCAGGGAAATGCAAATTAAAACCACAATAAGATACCATCTTACCCCCGTCGGAATTGCCATTACTAAAAAGTCAAAAAACAATAGATGTTGGCGTGGATGTGGTGAAAAGGGAATGGTTACTCACTGTTGGTGGGAATGTAAACTAGTAAAGCCGCCATGGAAAACAATGTGGAGACTTGGCAAACAACTGAAACTAGACCTCTCATTCGATCCAGCAGGGGCACTGCTGGGTGCCTACCCAAAGGGAAAGATGTCATCTTATAAAAAAGACACTTGCACCTGAATGTTTATCACAGCAGAGCTCACAACTGCAAAGTTATGGAACCAACCTAAGTGCTCATCCACTGGTGAGTGCACAAAGAAAATGGGACACACACACACACACACACACACACGGTACTTCTCAGCCATGAAAAGGAATGAAATAATGTCTTTTGCAGCAACTCGGATGGAACTGCAGACTGTTATCCTAAGTGAAGGATCTCAGGAATGGAGAAACAAACACCACGTGTCCTCTCTCATAAGTGGGAGCTAAAGGAGTGGTACACGCGGTCACAAAGTGGTGTGATGGACATTGGAAATTAAGAAGGGGGAGAGTGGGAGAAGCACAAGGGATAAAAATCTACTTATCAGGTACAACGTACACTATTCTGGTGATGGGTACACTGAAAGCCCTGACTTCAGCATAATACAA
>VBSM01003143.1:221898-257572 GCA_008086735.1 Cheirogaleus medius
TCTTTTATATTAGCTATTCGAATACATGTGTAATATCCGAGATTACTACTTTCATCATTTCTTTGTGTTTTGAGAACTTCCTTTAGCCATTCTTTTAAAGGATATCTGCAGACAACAAATTCTCTTAGATTTCTTTCATCTGAGAATGGCTTGATTTCCTCTTCATTCTTGAAAGGTGTTTTCACTGGATATGGAATTTTAGGTCAATGGTTCTTTTATTTCAGCACTTGGAAAAAATGTTGGGCCACTTCCTTCTGGCCTTCGTGGTTTCTGATGAAAAAATCCACTGTCGTTCAAGTGGGTTTTTTTGGTTTGTCATTTGTTTGGCTTTTGTTTTTTCCTCTATAGGAAATGCATCATTTCTCTCTGGCTGCTTTCAAGATATTTTACTCGTCTTTGGTTTTCAAAAGTTGGCTATGATGATTTTTGGCATCAATTACTCTGGGTTTATCTCATTTAAGTTTCTTTCAGCTTTTTGAACCTGTAGGTTTATGACTTTTGCCAAATTAGGGACATTTTCAGTCATTATTTCTTAGAATGTCTTTCAACCCCGCCATGTTTCACCTCTCCTCCTGGGGCTCTGATGACATGATTTTGTTATAATCCATTGGTTCTCTTAGGCTCTATTCATTTTATTTTTCAGTCTATTTTCTCTCTTTTTCTCAGACTGGGTAATTTCTATGTTTCTATCTTCAAGATTATAATTCTTTTCTCTATCTTTCCCATTTTATCGTTGAGTCCATCAATAACATATTATGTTGTGTTTTGCATATTGTATTAATATTTTTCAGCACTAAAATTTTCATTTGGTTCTTCTTCTTTGATCTTCAATTTGTTTACTGACACTTGGATTTCTGTGCTGAGAATTTCTATTTTTTGATTTAATTCAAGTATGTTTGCAATTGCTTTTTGAAGCATTTTTATGATGGATGCTTTAAAATCTTTGTCAGAAAATTCTAAATCTGCATCATTTTGGTGTTGGTGTCAGTTGTCTTTTAAAATTCAATTTGAGATCTTCTTGGCTCTTGGTATAAGTGATTTTATTGAAATATTTTTTTCATTGAAACATTTATTGGACATTTGGGTATAATATTCTAAAACTCTGGATCTTATTTAACTCTTGTGTTTTAGCAGGTCTTCTGTGACACCACTCTGGCAGGTGGTAAGGTGCCACCTTGTTATCCTAGGGAAGGGTGGAATTCCAGGTCCTCTCCTTGGCCTGCATTGATACCAGAGGGGAGGGGTCCCTTGTTATTGCAGTGCGCGGGTGGGAGTTCTAGACTTTCTCTGACACCACCCAAGTGAGGAAGAGGAGGGGCACCTCATAATCTCTGGATGGCAGTGGAAGTCTGGCCTCCATCACATTCTCAAACAGTGTATGGGCTGGGGCGGGGGCGGGGTGAGGGGGCTTGTGACTACCAGCCCTGTCTTCACACTCGGCTGCTCTGACAGTGCCCTGGTACGTGTCAGGAGGGGGGTGTGGAATCAGAGCCCCTCCTTACAGTTTGGCGATGGTGGAAGTGTAGGCTTCCCACTGGGCGGATCTGGGGCCACATTTTTTTCAGTGTCTCCAGTGTGCGTTCTGGAACACGGGAGGCAAAAAGAAAACCAGGGAACTCATTACCCTGTCATTCCTTGGGTCCTGAGGACTCTGTCCAATCACCTTCTCCCCACTTTAGAAAGTCTTCTTATGATTTTTTCATATGTAACATCCAGGGTGTTTAGCTGTGCTTAGTGGGAGGAGCAGGGAGAACGGTATCAAAGTCTTTTTTTCCTTAACTCAGCAACATGACCTATATACCTTTTTCTATGTCAATAAATACAGATCTCCTGATCAAAGTCAGTTAAATGGACGTCCTATAATTTGCTTAATTAATCTTCTATTAATGGACAATTTGGTTGTTTCCAACTTTTTTCCAATAAATAATGTGCTGAAAAACCATATTTATATATCTTTGTGTCCTTTATTCTAGTAATAAATTGCATATTGTGGAATACCAGCCAAAGGGTAAGCACACTGTGAAGGCTTTTGGTTTTCTAGAAAGGTTGTGGGCTTATGCTAGACTCAAAGGAAGACAGTGGTTCTTTACCCTCATAATGACAAAGTATAATCAATTACAGTCAGAACAAATTTAAATGTTGGTCATGGGTCGTAGCTTTTTATTAATTTCATCAATCCCAAGAAAGCCATTGACCTTCCAAAGCTCTGGACTGTTCTCACAGCATCTCTTACTTTATTCAAAGCCCCAAACAGAGCTTCAGCAGCATAACAAGAGGGTGGACCTTTGTCTCCAGCAAGGCAGTGGATGACCACTCTGGAGTCCAATAGGCCCAGACTCAAATCCTGGCTCTGTGTGCTTGGGTGTGTGACTTAGGGACTGTTCCTTAGCCTCTCTGTGCCTTCTTTCCCTCATTTGCAAAATGAAGATAAAAATGGAACCTGGAGCCTCACACGGTTATTTAAGGATTGAACAAAATGATCTACATAAGGCACTTATCACAGGGCCTGTCACATAATAGACTCAATGAATCTTAGTTGTTATCCCAATACAAAAGTGATACTGTTGTTGTTGTCACTAGGGTCTCGCTCTTTCATTCTTCGTGCCATAGCTAGTCCCTCTCCCCATGTCCATGCCCGCCAGCTGTGGTTGGGTTGCTTTTGAGGGTGGGAGAAACCAAAAAATGTTCCTTTTCATATGCAGTGGCAGATGCAGCTGGGAAATGGACTTTGGCCCCATAGAGTGAACCAGGTGTGTCCTGGTGAGTGTGCTTGGAGCTCAGCGGCAGGTGTTCCCTCTGTCCCATGGGCCCTCAGTGGGGCCAGGGGCACCCAGCTCAAATATTCTCAAACAGAACGCCACTGTCCACCAAGGATCCCAGGTGGTATGCCGGGGCTATAGCAAGAACATACAATAAGAGTGGCTGCCTTCTTCGAACATTGATCACACTTGAAAGGTGGGGGAACATACACAATTCTTGATATTAAAACAAATGCACATACAGTAGCCTAGAGAGCAAAAGGATGATGACTTTTGAAGATACAAGCGAGATGATTTCAACAACACTGTTGCACGTGAGGGACCAGCGCACACCACGCCCACAGCCTCTGCTGTGGGTCCCGGTAGTTCAGGCAGGGCTGCTCCACGGAGCCTCAGGCAGGTGGGGAAGTTGCAGAAAGCTGGCTGTCCTCAGTATCTCCTTGCCATCAGGGCCAACTAGAGGTCAAGGAGGCACCAGATGGCATTTGGATGGATTGGGCCTCATTGTACCCAACTGAAGCCACCCCATCCTGCTTGTAGCAACCCGGGTTTGAGTTCATGCTCTGGCAAGTAGGACACTGAACCAACTCCCAGACCTTCCCCGCCCTGTAGGTAAAAGCTCTGGCCACCGGCTTTCCTAGATATTATGCAAAAGAAGGCCCTATCTCCTTCCTAGCTTCAGGTCACGTAAGGGAAGATCCCCACTTAATACCCTGACTTCCAGCTGCAATAAGATAGGCAATTTTATTCTGCAAATATTTGTTGAGCACCAGGCTCGCCAGGCTAATTTCTAGGTACCTGGGATACATCCCAAGAGAACAAAAAGCAAAGATCCAAGTCCTCTTGCGGTTTCTGTCCTACTCGGGTGGAGTAGGACGGGGTGGGGTGGGAGGGACAGACAGTAAACAACAGACGTACTAAATGAACAAATTACGTGGCACTTTGGAGAGGAAAAGTTCAAGGCCAGTTAAGGGGGTTGGGGGTCCCGAGAGGGGACAGTGTGGTCAGGGTTGGCCTCCTGGGGAAGGTGATGCTTGTGTGCACACTTGGCGGGGGGAAGGGACGAGCCTCGAAGGTGTCCCAGGAGAGGGCCCAGGCTGGGCTATTTGCAGGAAGAGTGTCCCCGTGGCCTGTGGGCAGGAATATTTTAACCTTTAGATACTAAAAACACAGTGCCTGGTCCTATGAGCCTTTGAAAATGATTAAAAGCAGAAGAAAAAAAATTTTTTTGCTTCAAAATAAGATATGACAACGCTGGAATTAGTGACTGTTTAATTAAATATCCACACATAATGTAACATTTTGTTAACTTCCTTAACTGTTAAATTCAATGTCTGAGTTTTGTGACATTTGAAAATGACATAGGTTGGATTTCTTTCACTTCACAAAAAGTGCCCAGAACACATGACTGCTAAGAAATTGTGGCCAATTATACATTAAATATTTCTTATAGCTAACTATAAGCTTCAAAAGCAAAATTATAAAAATCCTTTCAAAACTGGCAACAAAATAGATTAGCTTTGACATGGAAGGGGCTGAGTTGTCATGTTTGATGTTGTCATGTTTGATATGATACAGAGTGGATCTTCTGGAAAGTAAGATTGAGCCCAGGATGGTGCTAAAACACTAGGCCCATAGACGGATTTAATGCTGCATCCACACACGGAGCTATTCACTTCCCCCCAGGCAGTCAGAGTCAGTGGCCTGGCACAATGCAGTGTCACCCGCTATGTGCAGAATTGGGTTCCGGCACATCAAGAGCCCGTCCGCCGGGGCTGAGCAAGCACTGGATTGATTTCTTCATTTTCTTGCGTAAAATTTCCATTCCCTATGGAATCTTATTTTCCGATTGCCCTCTCTTGTCATTTCTAGACCAAATCAGTACATGTCCAATTATAAAGATAAGTAAAATGATATACCAGGAGGAAGAAAAGTATCATGGGCTCTTCCTCCCACCCAGGGGATATACGGGAATTTACAGGATTTGCTATTCTGAGAGAACACACCTGGGCATTTAGCAAACACCCATGTGCACCTGGCACTGGGCTAGGCACCACAGTCCAGGGAGGTGTTAGAGCATCTGCTTTTGAGTCCTTGTGCCCCAAAGTTCACCAGGTGTGACTGTGCTGAATTGGTCCTTAAGAACAAACTGTAGGCAGTCCCACAGGACCGGGTGGTGGCAGGACCCCACAAGGGGACTCAAGAGAGATCACCAGGCCTCCCTCCCAGCCCCACAGACAGCCTCGCCCTGGGAGCAAGAACCCTAGTCAGGGCGTGTGTCAGAACACAGTCCTTCCTGTCTCTCCACCGGGGAGTCCCCAAGCGTGAGCCAGGGACCGGCAACCTCAGCATCTGCTGCTTGGCTGAGTGCAAACTCTCCATCTTGCCCCAGACCTTCTATTCAGAATCGCTGGGGCTGGGAGCCCGGCAGCCTAGACGCTACCCAGCCCTCCAGGTGACTCTGATACACGCTCGAGTTTGAGAACCACTGGTCTAAATAACCTGATCTGCATGGCTGAATTCTTGCTCTGACATGGTTTCAATGCACAGAGACTGCCTCTGACTCCAGCGAGCCCTGTGCCAGAGACTCTTTCCCCAAAGCCCCTTTGTGGCTCCGGGAGGTGGCGGGACACAGCAGATAAAAGCTCTCTGAAGCCAGATGGTCTGCGTGCAAACCCCAGCTCTGCTGTTCAGCCGCCTCGCCTCGTTGGAGGGGCACTCTGGCTTTTGGAGGCCCGTTGCCTTATCTGGAAAGTGACAATGATAACAATGGAAACATCTCCAGGGCACACCACGTAGCAACTCAAGCTATCCTAACTACCAAAGACCATTTTGTACATCGACTCGTCACAACTTTGCAATCACCAGTATTCATCCTGAGTCTGCACTAACGTGGCAGCAAGGAGTCCCCTCATGTGGGCCAGCTTCTCTGTCAGGACAGGTGCAAGGGACAGGGCCACATCCAGTCCCCAAACCAACCCCACATCCTGTCCCCCTCATAGCAGGCGTGGCTCCTCCCTTTCTTGGCAGTCTGGGACAACCCAGCGAGAACACCTGTCTCCTGCTGAAGAGATGGTGGCTTTGGTGACCCTCATTTGTTGGAAGGAGCTTACTTTTCCCCAATAGCGAGACTAGATGAGTAGTAAACCACCTGAGCGGCTTTTCTGCGTAGATTCATAACACTAAAGAATGAAGAGCACTTCCAGGATTGCAGCCTTAAGCAAACAAGCAACCTGCCCGTGTGTTATGCTATGGACTCAGTGTGCTCTGTGGGGAGGTCCCAGGGCACAGACACTGATTACCCATCCTCAGTGGGATATTTACAGAAATGGGGAGTAGCACTTAGAAACATTTGTAGCATTTTGATGTTGCCACCGCACATACATGATCAAGGAGGTTGTATTTTTTAAGTCTTTGTTTTTCTAGTTATTCATTTTTCATTGTACTTTATAGAAGTGTCAATCTAAGATGGATTGGGGCGGAATTGGTCCCTGCCACACACAAGCATTGCCTCTCAAGGCCTTTGAGAGACTCAGAAATCAAGAACCTGTGGGAGTCTGAGGACTGACTTGCAGGAGGAGACAACCTTGCACAAACGAGGAGGTTCTCTGTCTGTCTTTGCACCCCTTCCTGCCCCACCTTGGTACCATCAATTTTAAAATTCTAGAATGACTCAGAACATCCCATCCTGAGAAAGGCGCTTAGAGGAAAACTTATGGCGATGCTAAGATCCTTTTGTGAGATTTTCCTAAGCACTGGGCCACTAAAAGGAACTTTCCATAGTACCCTTAACACTTGACCTGAGGAGTCAGGCTTGAGAAGGGAGGACAGGCAGGGCAGCAGGGGGGTGGGCAGATGCTAGCAAACAAGGCCAGAGAGAGAGCAGGAAGAGAAAGCAAAAGGAGAAAGCCCTCTGGCCTTCAGTCTCCCACTCTCAGGGAACAGTGAACTGTCCTGAGGCAGGAGGACCAGGCTGACCCTTCCAGGGCTTCCACTGAGCCTCCCTCAGGCCATCATGGTGGAAAAATCACTTTGTGGGCTTCCTGGGCCACTTCCACTTGGCCAGTTTCTGAGATCTTCCAGCCCAGTGAGCAGGGGACTTTGAGATGTGCCACATGCCTCTCAAGTCCCCGGCGCCCGCCCTCCACTCTCAGGCATCACACTCAGGTGTCAGCTAATTAGCTCAGCGAGGTTTGCCAGCTGCTCCGTGCTGGGCAGCAGCCCGAGGGCCGGACGTTCCACGGGGAAGGAGGCGAAGCCCCTGCGCTCATGGAGCTGTAATGGACAAGCCAGTAGGAGCAAGATCAGTCCGGGGAGTGGCAAGTAGCAGGGAGAAAACAGGAGAGTGAAGAGACAGAGTCAGAATGAGAAGCCTGGTGGCATCTGGCATCCTGCTTGCCACTGTGTTTCATGGCTGTCCAGGTGGCCTCAGAATATGTGTTGCAGAGGAGGAACAGGGATCAGGCCTGGGAAGTATCCTTCCTGGCAAGTCATACGTGAGTGCCCTGAATAAGACACGTTTTACAAAATGGGAGATGTAGTCCCACCTGTGCTGTGAACCCAAGTTAGTGGGTCTACTATCAACAGGTACCCCAAAGAAACTTGGTATTTTTTGATATTTTGCAAAAGAACAAAGAGAGAGAGAGAGAGAAAGAGAGAGAGAGAGAGGGAGAAAGAGAGAGAAACTTGGTGGATGCCAACAGGCAGGCCCTACCTTGGTCTGAGGATCCCAAGGCCGTATCAGTGGGTGGGCACGAACACGTTAGTCCAAATGCCAGTGGCTTGTACTTAACTCCTGCAACGGGGAGCTCCAGGAGAACTTCGCACCAAACCTTTTAGTGATGCCTGCTGCTTGCAGGGTGGTGTGTTTGTCCACTGCCACTTAGGCAGTGACCAAGGCTGAGCTCTGCCACTGGTCTTGAGATGTAGCCGTCAGGGTGCTGGAATGCGTCAGGCAGTATTTACCAGGCTGCAGTCATGCAGTGTTGTGTGCAACCCAAATGGGGCAAATGTCCCTTCCCCCTTCTCTGTCTCACCTTGTCATCTGGGCCCCGAAGCAGCACAGCTTGTATCCATTGTCAGAGCTTGTATCCAGCTGTCAGAGTCCCTTGGAAAACAGTTGCGTTGTCATTGTCCATGGAACCTCTGCTCACTGGGCTTGAGCTCAAATCTGGGTGACCAGCAGGGTTACGCAGCCACACAGGCACTCAGCCCTCTTGGGAGGCACCTTACTTCCCTGCAAATAAGCTCATGCAAATAGACACCTGCAGGCTTAGGCCTGGCTGGCTCATCAGACACACCTGCCCCACTTGGCATCACCTGACTCTGGCTGCATTTCAGCAAATTCTTCCATTTTCATAGGACTTTACAAAGCAGCTGGTACTATTTAGTAGTTCCCTACAGCTGCTATAACAAATCACCACAAACTTGATGGCTAAAAACACACATTTATCCTCTTATGGTTCTGGAGGCCAGAAGTCTGAAGTCAGTGTTACTGTGCTAAAGTCAAGGTGTCAGCGGGGCTAATTCTTTCTGAAGATTCTAGGGGAGAATCCGTCCCTCGCCCCTTCCAGCTTCTAGGGACTGCTGGCAATGCCCGGCTTGTGGCTACCTCACTCCAGCCTCTGCTTCTGTGATCCCACTGCCTCCTGCCCCTCGGAGCTCCTGCCTCCCTCTTATAAAGATGCCTGTGAGTACGGCAGGCCCACCTGGATAGCCACTTGGTAATCTCCCCTCTCAAGAGCCTTAACTTAGTTACATTTGCAGGGGCCCATTTGTCATAGAAGGGAGCAGTCACAAGATCTGGGGATTAGGCCACGGATATCTTTGGGGTCATTATTCTGCCTACCACACGTCCCCATTCATTACATTCCATCCTCTGAGGATGAGAAACTGAGGCTCAGAAAAGCGAGGTGATTTGCCAAAGTCACCCCGCTAGACAGTGGTTAGGGGGCGGGGTGGAATCCAGATCTGTAGGTCCCAGGGAAATTGAACAGATTGTACACAAGAGTCCGGGGAGGGCACGGCGTCTGCCGTGTGAGCAGAGCCTGCTGCTTTTCCCTCCGCCATCTCTGCTGCTCCAGCCTGCCCGGGCAGGCCTTTGTTCCTGCGTCTGTCTTTCACGGGTTAAGAGCTGAGTGTCTGAGCACAAAGGGAACACCTGCAGACTGTCCTACTTCAAGGAGTGACCCACATTAGAAGAAAAGAGCTACGCGGTGCACAGCTGGGTCCAATTTTCCCTGCCTGTCCCTGGCCTTTATGGCAGTCCAAGGGTTGCCCGCGCAGGACGCTCACATGCGGTGTGGTCAATGAGTTTCTCAATTAACCCAAGAGTTAATACACTTCCTGTTACTTAAGGAGATGCCCCACATCCCAGGGACCTAAAGACTTGATCCAACAGCCAGGAAAAGAAATGGGGACCTATCCCTTCGGCACTGAACCAGCTTAAAAAAGACTCTTAGAGCAATATTCACTGTGTTAACGAAGGTGTTGTTGATTCCATGTTGAGTTGGTGTGAGAGGAGGAGAACCAGCATCGTTCACTTCCTGGGTATCTCAAGGGCACATAAACGAACAGTTGCACCTGCCCGGAATGAAACGTGCTCAGGCCACAGTGAGACATCGAGTGACTCATGTCTCTCGTTGGGGAAGCCAAGCAATTGGCCTTGCTGTTCAGCGAGGCATAGATTAAAGAGAAGTTAATCACTGTGTTCAAGACTCGCTGAGCCCTTTCTAGTGTGCTCAGAGCAGACATTGGACAGCCCCCTGCTCCCAGCTGCAGCACATGGCACCTGGCTTCCTGCTCATTGTTCTTAACGCTGCATCCGAAGTTTCCCTCTCCTTAAGGGAGTCAGGGAGCAAATCAGGCCCCCTTGGTTGGACGAGAAATGGGTGAGTGGAAGGTGTCTTTGGGTGATCAAGGAACCTTTGACTTAAGTCACATCAGCTATGAGTGGATTGACCTGACTCTCACATGTGTCAGTCGAGTGGCCTTCAGCACTGGTGGCCGGTGGGAAGTAACCAGAACTAAAGCAGCAGCAAGGGTCCGCCTCCCTGCTGGCGGGAAGAATTGTCACAGCCATTTTACAGAGCAATTGTACAGTATCAAATTGAAGTTGCACATGTTCAACTTGGACCCATTAATTTCATACTAAAATATATTTAATATATGCATATTTTAATGATCATATTTACATACCTCAAACATTGTTTTATCTTTCCAATTAACAGTATATTCTTTCCACTAGAATACTTCAACAAAAACTTTTTAATGATTGCCTAGCATACAGATATACCCTATTTTTGTCTAATTCCTGCTGTTAGGCATCTAAGACCATGCTGATGTTTTGTATTACAAACAATGCTGCAAGGAATACCTTTGTAGCTAAATTGTTGGCCATTTTCTAGATTTTGATTTTATTAATATAAATTCCTAACATGGATTTGCTAACTCAAAAGGGTATATATTTCAGTTATCTCTTGCTAGGTAACAAACTGTCCCCAAACTTAGATGTTTAAAAGAACAATTAATTATTTCTTATGATTTTGAGGATTGGCTAGAGACATCCTTTGCAGGGTTTCTTCTGGAGTCACTCATGAGGCTGCACACTACTGATGGGTGGGCTGGGCTGGAAGGTTCCAGATGGCCTTACTCACAAGTCTGGTGACTGATGCTGGATGAGGCCCTTGGTTCTCCCCCATATGACAGCACACCCTCTAGCAGGCTAGCCGGGGCTGCTGCACCATATGTCCCAAGGCTCCAAAAGGGCCCCTGAGATCCAAACTCCTGAACTCGCACCATGTTACTTCTGCCACGTTCTATTGGCCAAAGCAAGGCCCAGGGCTGGCCCAGATTCAAGAGGGTGTAGAAACAGACTCCATTTGTTGATGGGTGGAGCAGCAAAGCCAAGGGGCGTGCTCACGGGGAGGCAATTCACCAGGGCCATTACTGTCACCATCTACCACAGTGGTTAACATCCAAAACTGTTTTCTTTCTTTCTTTTTTTGAGACAGAGTCTCACTTTGTTGCCCAGGCTAGAGCGAGTGCCGTGGTGTCAGCCTAGCTCACAGCAACCTCAAACTCCTGGGCTCAAGCAATCCTTCTGCCTCAGCCTCCCGAGTAGCTGGGACTACAGGCATGAGCCACCATGCCCGGCTAATTTTTTCTATATATTTTTAGTTGTCCAATTAATTTCTTTCTATTTTTAGTAGAGACGGGGTCTCGATCTTGCTCAGGTTGGTTTTGAACTCCTGACCTTGAGCGATCCTCCTGCCTTGGCCTCCCAGAATGCTAGGATTACAGGCGTGAGCCACCACGCCCGGCCCAAAACTGTTTTCTGTTGATATGTTGCCACATCAACCTCAGCAGATAGAACTCCTTTACACTGTCCCCAGCCAGTGTCCTTTGGGAATGTTTGCCTTTAAACAAACTGGTGCAACCACTTCCAGAAGGGTGTGCACAGCGAGTGATAGCAGAGGAGCTTTCTTCCCCCTGAGTGGCCCCGGTCACGCCCCTGGGTGGTAACTGGGAGACCAGGGCAAATTAAGGGATCGTGCAGGGAGGTTAAGGGATCCTCCCTCCTTTAGACAGAGCCAGGCTGAGCTCTATTTCCCTCCAGTCCACCCCTTCTCACCGTGTCCGTGGCTGGCGCTCTTGCCGTGCCCCTTACCTCTGCCCGGATCACCCAAAAGCCTCTGAACTCTGCTCACTCCCACTCTGCCCCCAACTCCTTTTCCTTACATCATCCAGGACGTCTTTCTCAAAATGCAAGGCACCTAGGCTTAAAACTCTTTAAATATTCCTCACTGCTCTCCAGAAAGACACCAAAATCTGTAACGCAGCCTCCAGGGCCCCCGGGGTCACACCTACCCCCGTCTGTGACCTCTGCTTCTGGCTCCGCTGGCTCTGGCCACTCAGGCCACCTTCCTGCCACCTTCCTCCTGTTCTTTAGAGGCATCAGGCTCCCCTGCACATGTTGTCTGGGCTTGAATCTCCTCCTGAGCCCTCAATTCCTCCTCTTTTTTTTCTTAAACTGCTTTGTTGAGATAGAATTCATATAGCATACAATTCACCAATTTAAGTGTACGGGTTAGTGGTTTTCGGCATATTCACAGAGTTGTGCAACCACCGTGACTCAATTTTAGAACATTTTCATCACCTGAAACTGAAACTCTGTGCCCTTTAGCTGTCACTCTCCTCTGTCTCCAGCCCTAAGCAGCCACTACTCTACTTTCTGTCTCTACATTTCCCTCCTCTGGACATTTAACCTGAATGGAATCATATAATATGTGTTTTTGTGTGCCTGGCTTCATTCACTCAGCATAATGTTTTCAGGGTTTGCTGACATAGCATGTGTCAGTCCTTCCTTCCTTTTTATGGCTGAATAATATTCCATCGTGTGGAGAGACCACACTGTGTTTATCCATCGCCCATTGATGGATAGCTGGGTTGTTTCCACCCTTTTGCTATTTTGAATCGTGCTGCTGTGAATATTCGTGTGCAAGTTTCTGTGTGGACAGGAGTTTTCATTTCTCCTGGGTATATGCCCAGAAGTGGGAAGTGCTGGGTCACACGGTAAGTCTACACATAATCACTTGAGGAACCACCGGTTTGCAGAAGCGGCTGCACCATTTCACTTTCCCACCAGCAGCGCATGAAGATTCCAATTTCTCTCCATCCTCACCTGAACCTTCTACTTTCCACTCCTGCTTCAGATCTCTGCTCAAGCACCACGTCCCCCGGGAGAGCCCTCCTTGGTCCTGGAAACCCCTGCTGGGATCTAGGTCAGATTGCTTTGCTTTATTCTCTCAAAGAACTGGGCTCCCTCTCTGCAGGGACTTCAGGCAGTTGCAACTATTCCATTATTGCAACTATTCCATTAACAGATGTCTCCCTGACACTGTAGGCTCCACCATGGCGGGGACAGTGTGTTCTCTTCACCTTTGCAACCATAGCTGAAGCCTGGCCCCAGCAGTAGCTCACTGCACATCTGTGCAATGAGTGAAGTCAAGGAAGGAAAGTGCAAAGGTCACATGACTCATTCAAAGTGACAAAGCTCAAAGTCACGAGGAGTCACGAGAACCTTTGTCCTTTTTTTGCCCTGCCCATTTGGCAGGCGCTAGCCATATGTGGCCACTGAGCACTTGCAATGTGGCTAGTATGATTCAGAAATGAAATTCTGAATTTTATTTCATTTTAATTTACTTAAATTTAAATAGCAGTCAGTACAAGTAGAAGCAGCAAAGTAATAATGGTACCCTCAATACAGAGCAAGTTCTGCTTCCCGGGCACTGGACGCTTCCTTTTCCAAAGCATGGCTTCTCCCCACCCCAGGAGAGGCCTTCACCCAGCAGTCTAGTCAGAGACCTAGGGTGGCCACAGGCTGGCCTCAGGCATGGCTCCCCCCCTCTGGGCCCTGGGGGGTCTCCAGAGTCCAGAAGCGCCCAGTCCTTGCTCCGTGATGGGCACCATTGCTACCTTGCTTCTTCTACTTACACTTATGGCTATTTAAATGTAAATAAATTAAAATTAAATAAAACTAGACAGTCAGTTTCCCAGTTGCCCTAGCCCTATTTCAAGTGCTCAAAGGCCACACTGGCTAATGGCTACCACACTGGACAGAGCAGACATAGGACACTTCCCCCTCACAGAGGTTCCTCCCACCTCTGTCTCCTCCAGGAGAACCTCCCCACATTCTAGGTCTCAAGGCCGCAGGGTCTATGGGCCAAACTCCCCACACCCCACACCCATCCCGTGTGTGCCAGTGGGGCCCGCAGCTACCCCACCTCGTCCCTGAGGAGCCCACTCTTCTCCCCAATAGCGTGGCCAGCCCTAGCACTCCCCCTTCTCACTCTTGGATTACAAGAGCAAGAATTTCTCCTCTCCTCCCTGGTACTATAAGGCACACCGGTCTCCAGAATGCAAAACCCTCTAAAGAGGGGAAAGGAAAAAAGTCTCTCCTACCCTCTCTAATTCATTCCCATTCTGACAAGTCCATGGGAAAATAAGACAATTCATTTCCCCAGGTGTTCCTCCTCCTGGTTCGTAGGCGGTACCGCTCACATCTGTGCTTCCCCACTCAGAATCAGAGAATGCG
This sequence comes from Cheirogaleus medius, assembly GCA_008086735.1. Classification (NCBI taxonomy): domain Eukaryota; kingdom Metazoa; phylum Chordata; class Mammalia; order Primates; family Cheirogaleidae; genus Cheirogaleus; species Cheirogaleus medius. Next base: position 235,753 of record VBSM01003143.1, read on the forward strand.
ATGACTGCAGTCGGAAAGGACTGCGGGGAGCACCTAGGTCAAGTTTTTCATCTTGCATAACAGGAAGCAGGCCCAGGGATGCACACAGACTTGCCCAAGATCACACACATCCATTTTGACCTTCGACAAGTGCTACCTGACTCCAAGCTACAGGGAGAGACAGGAATGAATTGTATCAAGCACCTATTATGTGGTAGGTGCTTTGCACATCACACATCAACTTATTTAATACTTACCACGGGGTTCACTGTCGATTTCAGATCAGGTTCTGAGGCTCAGGGAGGGTAGATGACTTGCCTAAGGCCACACAGCTAGTAAGCAGCAGAGCTGGGACTCAAACCCATGTCAGTTTGACTCTAGAACCCAAAAGAGTTGCTGTGCACAGAGCAAACTTGGGCCATCTCTCAGATGACAGGGATTGGGGGGGTGATCCAGAGGGTGGGTGACAGGGAAAGCAAACAGAGAGAAGGTTTTGCATGTGACACATAAGTTTTGTTGACCAGTGCTCATGGCCACTGCTTCAGGCATTGGGATGGTGGGTTTTACAATTTTAGTCTAAGAAGTTCTCACTTGTCAGAAGAGCTTGTAAAATCATCTTAAGAATTTTTGTCTGAAGACTTAGGCTTCCCAGTTCAGAGATTTTGTGATGTGCACACTGTGGGTATTTAGACGAACAGAGCCTCACCCAGGATGCACAGAAGTTCACTTTCAACCACTAAGCGAGGAGTACACGGTGCTGCAAAATGAGTTTTTAGATTACAAATTTCTGCCACTAAAATTCTGGTTCCCATTTTTGAGGCAGACCACACCCCCTAGTGGAAAGGGGTGGACTCTGAGTTATGTATAGGAGGTGCCTCGTTATTAAGGTTTTATTTCATATTCTAGTAAATTTGCTTGTTTTGTTTTTATATCAGCTGATGTGGTGAAATAGACTCACAGGTTTTGCTGTTTTATTGTTTTTTGGCACTGTGTAAGGAAGACAGCCGGGGGTGGAGCTCAGTGGGGAACCCCGCTGTGGAATTGCACCTTAAGACTGGAGTTATTGCTGGGTGTGACCCACAGATGTCTTGCATCAGGACGCCCCAGGAAGCCTGTTAAAGCGCAGATCTCTGGGCGTCTCTCACTGCAAAATCAGCCTCTCGCAGCCGGGGCCCAGGGATCTGCATTTGCACAAGATCCCTGCTGATTCCCATGCACGTTCAGTTCAAGAGCCCTGGGGCCGAAACGGAGCCCACTCTCTGCTGTCTGAACACCACCTGTACCGTTTCCCAATATCCCTACCTGCAAGGACACTGCCCGTCCTTCCAGGCCCATCTGTGTGCCACCTCCTCAGTGAGCCACCCTCGCCCCTTCCCAAGGCCCAGCCATAATCAAATGACATATCACCTGTGACAGCACCCTGCGCAGCGTGGCCTGGTGCACAACAGATGCTCGGTGCACATTTCCGTCAAGAGGATAGTAGGTGCTCAACAAATGCTTAAGCATTCTAAAACATTTCACCTGTCAGTGGACCATAGGGGTGAACAGAAATAGACCGGCCTGTGTTCAGGCCAGAGCTGGCCCCTCAGCTCTGCCACTTGGAGGAGGCTCAGACAAGTAAATGCTGTACTATCTCTGGGGCTCGGCTTCCTGTCTGTCTGCTCAGATGTGGAGAATGCACCCCCCTCATGGGGCTGGGAGAAATCAATGGTGGTGCGTGCTTCAAGTGCCTGACTGGTCAGAGGTGCTCAGTGAGCATTTCCCACCAGAACCGTCACTCCAGCTCGCTGGGCCTCAGTTTCCCCCTCTGTACAATGAGGAGGTGGAAATGATGTCAAAGGGCCCCATGTTACCACAAGTCCACTGCCTCCTGCGCCTTCTGGTTGCTGGGTGAGGCGGCGGGGAATGCAGCCGAGTCCTTCAGGACCTGGCCCCGTGTATTGGAGGTTGCCTTCCTCCTACATCCCTGGCTTTTGGACCCCTCGCAGCTCTACCGTTCACTGTAGGGACACGGTTTTGGCATTGCTGCTTTGCAAGTTTCCCCTACTCTTGCAAACTCCTGGAGTATGAGTTTGCACATTTCAAATACCTAATAGTGGTTTCCCATAGACAGTGGACAAGCATTCACGTCTCAGCAATGTTTCCAAACAGCCTCTTCTCTCTTGGACATCTGCAGATTTGCTTTCAGAGTTTGTAGTTCTTATCATCCTTGTTATTCTGTAGAAATGCGGTCAAATGCCACGGGGCTGCACTGTCTCTTGAGCCAGTAACACCAAGCCCCCAGATGTCCCAGAGGGGGTGGTCCATAAAGGGGCAGTGCCTGCGGGACCCACAGCCCTGAGAGGGAGGCAGAGGGCAAGTTCATGCCCTTTTCATAGACAAGGAAGCAACGTTCACAGAGGGTAAGTAACAAGTGACTTCTCTGACCTTGTACAACTTGGCAGCTTGAAGGTAAAGCAAATATATCTTCCCTTTCCTCCGCAGACACTGTGCTGCTATTGAAGAAACCAACCTGTTTAACTCTTGAGAGAAAAAAATCAGGTTCTAAGGATGCATGCACTGCGTGATCCCATTTTGAATGGGAAGAAAACTATTTAAGTACGCCTAAAAATCCTCCCCAAAGGTCGCCTGCCAAATTCTCAGTGATGGCAGTCCCAGTCCATTTTATTTTCTTCTTTGTCCTTTCTCACTTTTCTTTGACAACCTGTATTATTTTGTAGAAGTCACATTTAGTTTTTGAAGTGAAGCTGTCATGCTTATTTGGAAATACATTACAGCTCCCAATGAAAACATGGATGAACCTCTAAAACGTGACCTTGAACAAAAGCGTGCAGACACAAAAGAGTGTACACTGTATGACTCCGTGTATAAAATATTCAAACCAAATTACCACACGAATTCATGGTGATGGGAGTCGGGGTTGTGTTTACCTTGGGGGCGTAATGTCTGGGAGGGGTCCCCTGGGGGTGTCTGAGGTGCTAGCCATGTTCTTTTTGGTTTTGATCTGGCTGCTGGTTATACAGGTGTGTTCACCTTACAACAGTTCATTGGGCTACATCATAGATTTTTTGGGGGTTGATTTCGATGTTTTATAATACTGCATTAAAAAAGTATTTATCTGGATTACTGAATATTTTGGCTCCCCCTGAGGTTTTTTGCCCAAGTGAGCACCTCACTCAGCTCACCCTAATCACGGCCCTGCAGGAATGGGAGGAATTATCGAGGCCAAGTTATCCAACCATCCACCCCACTGGGCCACATCTGCCAACTCAGAATAACCCTTTACCCTGGGGACTAGCCTGGAAAACGTACACCGCTCCAGGGATTTCAAACAGGATCAATGTGATACAGAGGACTGGGTCTCGGGTGAGGAAAGACTGGGGAGGCCAAACAGGGGAGAACCTGGCAACTCAGAGACTGGCATTGAAGGACTTCCCCACCGCCCTGGGGCTGGAGGGGACCAGGGACAAGGTGGTGGAATCAGAACCAGAAGCGGGGCCCCAGGTGAGCACTGGAACCATGGTAGGAGGCTGCCGAGTATGCAAGCTGGAGCCCTGGAGGAGACGCAGCCACTGCGGGAAGATGCCTCTCTGCCCAGGGGGTGAGAACTACCCAGGCTGCTCCTGTTCTCTCATCTGCCAAGCTCTTCCTACTTCCCTGTGACTGGATCTGGCCAGAGCAAGCTGGTGAGCAGCCTGGGAAACAGGGCTTGCAGGTGGGGAGGACCTGCCAACAGGCTCTCAATGCCCAGTTCCTTTGCTTCTCCCTCCGGTCACACTGCACGGGACATCAGGATTTTTTGCTGGGGTGGGGGTCCCCCAACCTGTGTCTGACTCTAAGGTGATCATTAGACTAAACTCACCCACCTCATCATCTGCAGGGCACCGTCCACTCTCCATCACTTTTCCAAAGACAATGGAAACACGCTGTGGTGGACACACCTTAAGCTGGCCCCTTGTTTAATCCTCTCCCCTTGGGCGTGGGTGGAACATCTGACTTACTTCTGGCCCAGAAAGCAGGGCAAAGGGCACAGGCTGTCACACCCATGATTACATTACCTGATATAACATGCTGTCTTAGCAGGCTAGAGTGAGAGATTCTCCTGCTGGCCTTGAAGAAGCAAACAGCCATGTTTTGAAATGTCTGTAGAGAAAGCTACAGTGGCAGGGAATTGCAGGGGGCCACTGGCAACTGGCAACTGACCAGGCCCCCAGTCATACAGCTGCAAGAAAATGAATCTGCCAACAACCCAAATGAACTTGGACGTGGATTCTCCCTGGTCATGTCTTCAGATTAGAACACAGCCTGGCTGCCACTAAATTGCAGTCTTATGAGACCCTGAGCATAGGACCTAGTGAACCTATGCCTAGATTCCTCAACCATGCAAACTGTGAAATATTAAATATGTGTTAAGTCACTAAATTTGCATTACTTTTTTACACTGCAATAGAAAACTAATACACAAAGTGGGAAGAAAGGCTCTCTACCTCACTATTTCCAACCCACGGAGTTCCATTTAAAAAGGTGGTATGGGCCGGGCATGGTGGCTCACGCCTGTAATCCCAGCACTTTGGAAGGCTGAAGTGGGAGGATTGCTTGAGGTTAGGAGTTCAAGATCAGCCTGTGGAACATAGCAAGACCTGATTTCTACAAAAAATAGAAAAATTGGCTGGGCATGGTGGTACCTGTAGTCCCAGCTACTTGGGGAGCTGAGGCAGGAGAATAGCTTGAGCCTAGGAGTGTGAGGTTGCAGTGAGTTATGATGTCACTGCACTCTAGCCCTGGCAACAGAGTGAGACCCTGTCTCAAAAAGTACAATAAAATAAAATAAAAATGTGGAATGATAAATAAGTCACTCTGAACCTTATAATTGCTTCCTTCCCTTCCAACCTCTTGTTCTGTCTGAGCCCTAACTTCCAGGGACCATGGGCAGGTATGTTGCTCTGAGTGGCAGGCAGAGCTGCATCCTAAGAGGAGTCCTTGGTGCTCCCAGTGGGAGTCTGTTGTCACTGCTGGTGCTCCCACCAGCACCTGGAGAGGGCAGAAGGTTAGGGCTGGACACAGGGTGCTGTGGGGTTGACAAATGGACTTGGCTTTGGCACTTTCCACTCTCAAATAGAACAAATGTGGGCAAAAGTTCAAAGGAGACCATCACTATCTAGGAAGGTCAGCCGAATACTTGAGTGCTCCCTTTCATGTTATTTTATTTTCTTTTATGTAGACCGGTGGGGAGAAATCCCATAGATTCTTCTGGAAGCTGTCAAGATACTGGGAAGATGAAAGCAAAACTTGCATATATTGGGATGCCCACAGTTTGGATTTTCAAGATCTGAAATATGAAACAAAACAAAGCAAATGGGACTTTTAGCATAAGAACTACCCTCTAGACAGGGAAGAGGAAGGCCTGACAATTGTGGGAGCTGGTGGCTCTCAGCTCTGGCTACATGTCAGAATCACCTACAGACAGTATTTAAAATAAACTTGAAAAACAGGTATAACTAAAATACAATAAGTGCACAAAGCTCAAGAGTCCAGCTTGCTGAATCTTCACAAAGTGAGAGCTCCTGTGTCACCATCACCCTGCTCCAGATAAAGGATTTTTCCAGCCTGGCAGAAATCTCCTTCAGTTCCCTCTTGGTTCATATCCCAGTCCCTCCACAAAGGAAATTGCTATTCTGATTTCCAACATCATAGAAAATAACCTGAGAAGCTTTTTAAAATACTGATTCTCAGGCCTGACCCATGGAGTATCTGGTCTGGTGATCTGGGGGTGCTCTGGCCTGGGGAGCCGTGAGGCCCCCGTGGTTCTGACATGCAGTCAGGACTGGGAGCTACTCGCTGGCTTATGGCTAAGTCCCACTCCCTGCAGGATGGCAAGGGACGCCCCCAGGCCTCCTTAAATTCACAGCCTAAAGAGTTCCTCCTAGGCTTTCTGGAAATTTCTAGGTTGTGGCTGTCAAAGCCAGGCCAGGCACTGAATCACCTGGATGCTGGCACTGCCCACTGAGGTCGGTGGGCCCAGTCCTCCCATGGGCCGGGGCGAGGCAGGCTGTGGGTTTCAGGGGAAGGGATGGGTTGTGCACAGGCGCCGGTGGAGGTGATGCAAATACACTCCACTGAGGCCCCCTGTGTCTACCCACCCTCCTAATACCCTTGGAACTTGCAAAAATGCATCTGGTGTGAGCCAAGTCAGGCAGTCAGATGTGGGTTATAGTTATCAGTGTCCCCTGCTTTTCATTCCAGAACATTTCTCTTTAGCATTATTTGAAGCTGTAATAATCCTTGAGTAGCTAAGCGAGCTTCCCTGGTGAACTCCAGTGTAGACCACTAGAGATTAGAAGGCAGTGATCCCCAAAAAGGGATGAGGGGAGAGAAAGAGCAAAAAAGGAAATGAACGAAAAGAGGAAACAGAGGCAAAGACCAACACTTGCGTGGCTCTTGCAGGACGACTTGGTGAACCCAAACTTCTGCCTGATCTCGTGTGTCCTGAACTCCTGCCACTTGCCGTCGACCAGGGTCTGGGCTCTGATCTCGTACCTCACCAAGCGCTCTGCTCGCAGGCTGACGGGGCTGTACTCGCAGCCCACGTCGGGCAATTCCACGTCCGTGTGCCTTAATCTCTGCAGAGAGAGTGAGCATCTCAGGGGGAACTGTAATGGAGGGGGCCCAGGGTCAGCAAAATCCGGTTCCTGGCGCATAGACCCTCCTGTATAATGTTTGCAGGAAGCAAGAGGGTGTTTCTGAAATGACTCCGTTTCCTGAGAGCCACTGCTGCTGATTCAGCTGATATTTGAACTCTCACCATACATAAACCACTGGCCGAGGGACTGGGCAGTGGCCAACCCCGAAAAACACCATTAAGTCAAGCTTCATTATCACTTTGCCAGAATTAAAAACATAGTACTCATATGGGCATTCTGACTGGGGATGTTACCTAATTCATCTCTTCCATCCAGAAAAATACATTGTGTAGGGAGATGCCTGACTCACAGGAGACCAAGAGCTGAGGCCTGAGGAGGAGAAATGACTCAAGGGCACAAGGTAGCGGCAAAAATGAGACCCAAATTCAGGTGTCTTCATGCATGCATTCATCCATTAATCTATTCATTCAGTTAGTCCGTCAGTTAAAGCTCTCCTATTTTCCAGGTACTGTGACTGGCAGTAGTAATAAAAACATTAATAAGATACAGTTCCTCAAGTGCTTGCAGTTTAGAGAAAAGACACTTATAAGCGAATCCTAAGCGGGGGGCATGGCAGTCCTTCATCATAGTCGTCATTGTCGTCATCATCATCATCATCATCGCTAATGCATATAGTGCTTTACTCGTCAGGCCCTTTTCCAAGCTCTTTGCACAGATTAACACATTTAATATGCACAACAACCCAGAGAGGTATGTCCTGTTACCTACTCCATCTTAAAGGTGAGGAAACTGGACAGAGGGAGGGTCATGGGACATGCCAAGGTCCTACGGCTCGCCAGGCCGTTTGACTGCAGACTCTCTGCTCCTAAACGTGCCGTTCTCTTACCTCTCCTAAGAGTCCAGCAGGAGCACTGAGGGGAAGTTGGGCACCCTCCTGACCCCTCTGGGGTCATGCCCATGGCTCTATTTTGTCATGCTAAACAAGATCACCCCCTCTCCCACCTAAGGGCACTGTTACTTTCACGGAAGAATGACCGTCTATGTAGAGCATCACCCATGATGTTTGAAATGAAGATGAACTCAGCATCCCACATGTGGCGACAGAAGACTAGAATTTAACCCTGGCTTTACCAATAGAGGCTACAAGAAGATGAAGATACTCGGTTTTGAAATCCTCATCTGCTAAGTGGGCTAAGGGTGCCCACCTTCTGAGGTTGTTACAAACATCAAATGGCATCATGTATCTAAGCTTAATTAGCACTTGCAATATGGTTCATATTAATTGTTAATTAATGATTAATCAATTATGAATGCAATATGAATTGATTCTGAATCTAAAAGACTGTTTCAGAGACATATCTTTCACTTGGTCTGTCCTTCTTACCTGCATGTAAAAACTGTAAGAGGTGGTATCATGTTTGATTCCTTTTATCTCAAAGAAGAATCCATACATGGCAATCGTTTCTGAATGAGTTGTGTGCTCCTAAATTGGGAAAGAGAAACAACAAAGTGAAGGGAGAAAAAAATCTTTAGTATTCAAGGTCAAGAGGGCATAGTGAAATAAATTATAGCAACAACAACGAAAGTCACTCATTTGGAGGCTGATTTAAAAGGGAAACTATCGCAGCAATATTAGCCTAGGAGGCATAGGAAAAGCCAAACTGCAGTGACTCCACAAACGCTTAGCAGTAATAAATGCTGCTCACAGTTAGTACTGTCAGCAGAAGTTCCTAGTAGAGGTGGTAGTAATTACTGCACAGTGACAATATTATTTACTCTACATGTTCCTTAGTGAGGAAAAGAATGGGTTAGGTATATTCTTAGATGACCTGTGGTCTGCAGACCTTTGAAACAAAGCATTTTGTTCCAATCTAATGGGCCTAAGAGATACTTTATACTCATGATACTTGCAGAAGTCCTGGCCCCTGTGGTCTACTTCTCCCTACTTAGGCATGTCTCTGCAACCAAGGAGCTAGGCCAGCCCACCCAGGCCTGACCCAGAGGGACTCTCTGATGATAGATTCAGGCCCTGAGTTCCTGAAGCATGAATTCTTTTGAGATCTCTACTGGTGTGCCTTTAAAGAATCAAAGTGCAACAGTGATTTCTTGGAGAATTGTGCCTCTCCCAGGGAACCCAAAATAGAGCACAGCTACCAACCCCAGACATTCCTCTGATGACTGGGCATCAAGATGTCTTGCAATCAAGCTCCTTGACCCACCATGGCTTGATTCTGGGATCCATTAAAATATTGATAGCTGCCAAGAATGGTTCACCCCTGCAACCTTAAACATGGACTTTGCGGGGAGTCTCTTGTTGAGCCAGTTGGTGGCTGTTGATGTTTGTGGGGAATGGGATGACCACCCACCCCAGGCTGCATAGGCCTTCCCTGGTTTTAGAGTCAATAGTCCTGCATCCCAGGGAAACTCCTCCATGCCGGGAAAACCAGGACAATAGGTCACCTTAGTGGGGAAATTTGGGACACATATCAGATTACTGAACAGCCAGTCCCAGGCCCCTTCTTGTGGAGTCTGTTTGCTGGGAGCTGGTGAACATGCGGGAGGGACTCCCACGACGCCCTCTTCTCCCCTGACCTTCCCACCAGAGGTCAGAAGGTGAACACAGGCCGCCCTGCAGAGGTCCTTAACCAAGCACAAGAGGAACGGTTCTTCCCATTGTTCAGGTCCAGTGTTTGGTACCTGCTTGAAGAGCAGCCCGAATCTCACAGCATGGGTGTTAAGATCTTTCAGGTGGACCATGTCACCCCCATTCTCCAACTGCAAGGAAAACGCACACAGTTCACCGGCAGCCTGATCAACTGGCCTCTCATCGTCTTCACGGCTGTTCCTTGATCCCCACGCCTCCCATGGTGCTTGAAAGAGAATTCTGCCTCTAGACTCCACGTGCAGCCATTCATGCAGTCCACAGGTGTTCACCGAAAACCTGCTCTGTGCCAGGTACTGTGCTCAGAGCTTTCAGAGGATGCCAAGAGGAGAAAAAGAAAAGTACCCAAGCAGTCTTACCTGGGAAAGAAAATGTGTACATACTGGCTCATCATGAGGCAGAGATGACCATGGTCACAAAGTCAAGAGTCAGTAATGTCCTCGCATGGCAGGCCTCAAGGTGAGGGCGGAGGAGGGGAGGGAGCAGATTTCGGGAGGATGGCAGCAGGGGGAAAAGGAAGGAGGTGGGCAGGGTCAGAGAGCCGAGAGGGGGGCTTCCTGAGGTGTCAGCACAGACACTGTCCCCTCTCTCTGTCACCCCTCCGCACCACTCTGTGAGAGCACAGTTCTGAGGGATGACCCAGAGCAGCGGCTTCCGTGGAGTCATTTTCTACTGGGTGGGGAGCGCTGAGACTGTGGTTTGCTCATTACAATTGGTATTTGTTGAGCTGGACTGAATTTTAGCCAGTGACTCATACGTCTTCAGAACTCACACACTGCCCCACTTCATCTCCAAAAATGCAAGATTGGAAACACAGAAAAAAGTATAACAGTTTGCACAGACAATTCACAAAGGGGTAAATAGTGCATGGAAAAATATTCATAGTTAATGAGAATAAAGGAAATGCATACTAAAAAATGAGATGTCATTGTTCCCTTCTCAATTAACAAAAGTGATTTGAAATTAAAATGCTCTGCATTGCTGAGGATGTGCAAAGTGAGGTATGCTCATGTATTGCTGGGGGAAGAGTACTTTGTTCCCAATATGTATCAAGAACAAAAATGCACATTCCTTTTTGTGCCAGCATTTCTACTCTTGAGAATATCCTATTAAAAAATAATTCAAAGTATAATAAAATAAACCATTAGGTGCAAACATGTTCACCATACTGTCATTTATAATATTAATAGTAAACAATTAGAAGTACTATAAATTTTCTACAGTAAAAGAATGGCAAACTAGCATCCTCTTGGTGGCAGAGTTTGCAGCCACTAAAAATGGTGTTAGGAAGCACATTTAATTGAGTGTGTTATACATAAAATATATGTAAAGATTGGAAGGCAGTTAATATGAGATGTTAACAGTGGTTGTACTTGGGTGATGAGTCTGAAGGTATTTCTTTTCTTTCTTTCAATTTCTCTGCATTTTGAAAATTTTCAATAGTAAACGCACGTTACATTTGGAGCTGTCAGGGGACTTGGTGTGGGGGCCCTTGTGACCAGTGCCGTTGTACCCCACTGAACCCTCCAGATCAACGTGGCAGATGCTCGAAGCACTCCGATTCCAAGGCTGGTTCTCCTCCCTCCTTCCCCAGGAGGAGGACCCAGATATGTCCTGACCTCAAAGGCCCAGAGGTTTCCAATGTGAAACACATCTCCAGCAAATGCAAAGTCAGAGAGGCAATAAATTTTGATAATTGTTTCCTTGCTGAGCTGGTGACTTACTGCATGGTAATGGTTGGCTGCAACCCGGACCAGCCATGACTCCGGGAAAAAGTTAATGTGCCTTAACTGCTCCAGATCCTTGCCTTGGAAGAAACACAAAGGGAACATTTTTACATTTATTTATTCATAATGGAACTTCTAAAGTCTAATTTACAGAAAGAAAAAAGAAGTCAAATGTTAAGGGAAGGACAAAAGGCGGGGGTCTCCTTTAAGGTTTGGTTGATAAAATGGGAATAAAACATCTCAGATTCACTGTGGTTGTGTTCACAGTCAATTACTCTTGCCCTCCAAATTAACTCTTTTTTAAAAACCTATACAAATAAACTTCCAAAGGAATGAATGAATTCACTCCAAATTGGATGGCCGTTTCAACTTCAGTAGGAAATTTTCTGTACTACATATTAATGTTTTAATATAAATTTAGCTTATATTATTCTGAGTGAAATATATTCTCCACAATCCTGTAAGCAGATATCACTTTCTTTGAACTTTGGAGGGTACCTTGGGAACTATCATTGAAGGAGAACTGAAGTAGAAGCCATCAGTGGCCCTCAAAGTTCAGCTTAGACCAATCAACCACACTCTTCAAAGATATTTTGGTTCTTACGATATTACCAAAAAAAAAAAATCACAAAGAAAAAGGGGAGATATTTAGGCTGCGCATTGGTCCAATTAAAAGTTGCTTCTGTTTTTATTTTTCTTCCCATACTTTTTTCTAGGTCTCCCTTCCCAGGGCCCTGGGCATCCATAAGTTATGCATAAGTAACTTCCTCCCCCATACCAGGTGTTCCCAGCCCCCTGGCTGAAATCCTGCCTGGAAAGGGGGGTTTGAGATCAGATATTCAGTGCTTTGGGACTGTCTATAGAAGCAACTTGGATAGAACTACCTGAGTTCTTGAGCTACTGTATATCTGGATAGCTGAAATGGCTTTGAGAAAGTTCTCAGAGGTCCTTCCAGATACAAAGATCACACCGGGTGGCCTCCTGGACTGCCCACTATTTCCCTCCTCTTTCCAAGTGACAGTTGCCCTCCCCTGTGCCCAGAGCACGAGGTTGAGGGGCACAAGCCTGGGTCTGGAGCACAGACTTAGAGTTTTCTCCCAAACTGCCAAGCAAGAGGCCTAGGAGTGAATCCCGGGCTGAGAGGCGGGACACACATCGAATGCCAATAGAACTGCCCTTGGCAGCGTGTGCTGCTCCACAATACACAAGCCCCTTCTACTTATTGTCGTGTTTCATGGAATCTGTGATCTCCCTCATTCTACAGACAAGGAAACTAAGACCCAGCAGTTAGATGACTTCCCCAAAGCCACACAGCTTGACAGTTGACAATACCAGATCTCAGCAGATTCCTTTAGAAACATCTGGTGGGGCTGTCCCCATGGTGGCTGAGGGGTGGGGCAAACCCCAGTGGCCTGCTGGGGGAGGGGCGCACAGGGGCTGGGACTCACCTCTGGTGATGCCGTGCAGGTGCAAGCACAGGAAGAGTGGCATCAGTCTCTGTCCCACATCCTGGTCCAGAAAGCAACAGTTCTTGGAAAAGCTTAGCAGGGGCACAAAGAAGAATAAAAGGCCTTCAGAAAACTCCTCTCCAGAATCAGCCTGGGCTAGTGAAAGCCACGCCGTAGACACTAGTGGCTTCCCCAGCCACGGGGGAGACGGAGCCGGGTTCTCTCTGGATGGGGAGGTGCGTGGAAGCAGGGGCGGCGTCCATGCCCTTTGTGAAGTCTAACCCCAGAGACTGTACTGGGGACAAATGGTTATATCCCTTCAGCATCTACCCGTGAGCTGTGCATACAGTAGGTGCCCAACAGATGTGTGTTAAGTGAGATGGTAATACATGTTACTTTACAGAGGACTTTGGTGTGTATTTTCTCACTTGCATCCCACAGACTCCCTGTGGAGCAGACAGAGCAAGTATGCTCAGCTTCAGATTGTACAGATGGGAAACCGAGGCTCAGCCAGGGCATGAGCCCTTGCAGTAAGTGCCCGCGTACTGGACGCTTCAAACGTGCTTTCTGCTGGAATTAGAAAGAGCAGAAGAAAAGAAGAAAAGAGCAGATGTGGGGGTAACTGGTTTCGGCAGCTGGTTTCACCATCAGTTCTGCTGCAGTCAGTGTTCATGCTAAGCTCCAGTTAATTTCCCCCCTGGGCTGGAGGGCGGGGCTGGCCTGGGAAGACATGGTTTTCCTTGAGGAGACACGTGTGCACAGACAGGCACCCCCGCCCTTGTTTAGAAATAATTTTCACAAATGAGGACAATGGGCATGATTTTTCCAAGTCTCTTTGAAAAGGCAGAGTCACTCCAGCCAAGGGTGCTTTTAGATTATTTTTCCGTGAATCGGGAGTGATGTCTAAGTCACGCCCTGTCCCAGTCGGACCGGTGCACCATTGGCCCTGTGTCCCATCTCTGTCGGAGGTGCCCACCAGCCTTCCCGGAACCACTTGTTTTCATAAGATCTGGGAATTCCTGGGGCTGCCCGACCCCTCTCCACGGCAGTGGCCCCCAGGTCTAGGGGCGCTGAGGAGCTGGGGGATGGGAGGCAGGTGCAAAGGCAAACGGGTCTGATCCAATGCCAGGATGATTTATGGGCACCTGTCATGTATCTGTCTCTGGAGCTGGACTGAGCAGGCATCCATAAAGCCCGGTCGATACTCCAGGAGTGCAGGGCCATTGATCTGGAACCGGCCCTCCACTACCCAGGGCAAGTGGGGCTGGGGCTAGCGGGTGGTGTGCGGGGCCCTAGGGACACAGACGTCTTAGTGGAACAAGCAGCCCTCGCTTGCTTCCTTTCCTTGGGCTGGTCTGGCTGTCCCTCCCTCTCTGCCTCTCTTTCACCATTTAACAGAGGAACAGCTGAGGTGGCATCACAGCTGGGCAGCAGGTGTCGATGGGGCATAAGTGGCCAAGCTGATGCTCTCCTGTCCTCCCCAGCCTAGCCTGGTGCCCTTAGAATGAGCCGGCACCTGTGATAAGGGCCCTCACGGCCTGGCGCTGCCCCTGAGCAGTGAGCACCTGCTGGAGCAGCCCCTTAAATACAGTCAGATTCAGCCAAAGGGAAAGGCCAGGCCTAGAGGCCAGGCCCTCCGCCCAGAAGCCACGAGGCACCGCTTCTGTCTGCTTGGAGTGCGAATGCTCCTGGGTAGTAAGAGGAATCAAGCTCTGAGTCTCCCTCTGACAGGCACTCAGGCCCGAAGGTCAGTCACCTGGATCTCTCTGGACAACCCTCTTCTCCCAGAGGACTTGGAAATGACTTTGTTGAGACAGGGGCTTGGAAGTGGCAATGACGCCCACTACTGGGGCTCACTCGGAGAGGCCACGGGTCAGCTCATTGCCCAACCTCACTGGTCCTGGGGGCGGACGGACCAGGGTCCAGTCTCGGCCCAGCCAGCCATCGGCCAGGTGGCCGGGCCTCTCTGAGCTTCACTCTCCTTCTCTACCAAATGGGAGCAGTAGCCACAGGTGCGTCCTAAGGGACATGGGAAGGGCAGGGGTGGCCGTGCTTGGAGGCATGCGGCACAGCTGCTAGGCCCAACAAGTCCTCAACGCCTCGTGAGAACCACTGTTGACCTCCCATCCCAGGGAAAGTGACCAGGACTCAAACAGGTCAAGTGCAGGGAATTGTTCTTGGTGGCATTCATTGTAACTGCCACCCCTAAATCGCCCAAGCCACGGGCCACCTCAAAGAAAGAAAATGGTGTCTTTAGCTTCCTATTTTCTAAAAATCTCAAAGGATCTGAGGGGTGGGGTCCGTTCCCCAGATCCAATTGTATAACCTGCTCCTAGAGCCTAGCGGGTCCACTGTCACTGCGCCGGCATTCTACACGCCTCCCAGGCCCAGCACCTGTTCCATCTCACTCGGCCCCCTCACCGTCTGGTGTGGTGGCACCTGCTACCCTCTGGCCAATGGTAAGCGCATTCGCCTGATGTCACGTGACATGGGAGCAAGCAGGCTGCAACGTCGGGGACGTCTCTGCATGGCTGTGTCGGTGGGATCCAAGACAGGTGTGGCTTCCAGGGTGCTGGGCTCTGTCTGTGCAAAAGCTTCTCTGAGTTTAGCACGACCTTTCTGGGACCACTTCTGGCCATGGTCTCTGCCTTCTAAAGTTCCTTGAGAAACCCTGGAGCATGACCCCTTTAAGCAAGACAGTCACAGGTCCCTGAGGCTGAAGGACACACCCAGGTTGGCTCTGGGCCCTGCCTCAATCACCCTCCGACCTCCGGAAAGACAGTGCCTGCAAACAAGTCGCCCTCTGCCTGGTGCAGGTGGTAATGTTAGAGACCCTGTGAGCCACAGCTTTCTCACTTCCTCCGCCTTGTCACCTGCTGGAGTCCTTTACCCTTCCTGCCAGCGTAAGAGCCGCAGACCTGACGGCTCCAGCGTCAGTCCTGGCACGCAGGTGCTGCTGCCTCCCTGCGTGGTGGTTAGGGGCTTGCCTGAGGTCTACAGGCAGCAAATGGCAGGAGAGGGGCTCAGACAGCAGGCTGACCCCTCCTGACACACACCTAACTTGTTGTCTGTCTCTGCTTCCTAGATTGCAAGCTCCGTGGAGACGGGGATTAACGTCTGCTTTGTTTGCTGTTGCGTCCTTGCCTCCTCTTACAGCGCCTGGCACTCAGCTCGCAACGTGTTAGGTGAATGAATTGCACGAATGATCTGGTCCCTGCCGACTCTCTAGCTGCAATCCCGCCATCCCATCCCTCCATTCACCGACAATTTATCTTCTAGGAATGCCAACAGGGCCAGCCCCAGTGCGCATGCTCATACACACTTGCGTGCACATACCGGCTATTCCATGCCTGTGCTCCTATGCCCACATGGTCCTGTCTGCTGTTGCCGTGACCATCTGTCAGGCCAAGTCCTCTCAGCCATTCGTCAAGACCTAATTCAATGGCATTCCCTGACAAGATGGTCCTGGCCCTTGCCCAAAGGCAAAACTGGAAAGGCTTCGTTAGGAGCCTGCGTAACGGTAGCTGCAGCTGCCCTTTTTAAGGACCTGCTACATCCAGACTCCGAGTTCCTTCCGTTTCTCTGTGCTCATTATTGAAGGTGTGTTTGGTGCTTCTCAGTATGTCTGGAAAGCCGAGAAGCAACGTGGCAGAAGTGGAAAGTTAGTAAGAACTGGGAATAATCTTTAAGGACCTTGAGAACAAGGGAGATTCGGGTTCCAGGGAGCCAAGCGGAAGGGAGCAGAGGCAGAACTTGTCAGAGCAAGAGAAGGCACAGAGTAAGCAAGAAGAGTGGACATCAGGTAACGGGAACTCCTCTGGTCCCACAACATACCAACCTCCCTGCACACAGCTTGGCAGGGTAATGCTAAGCGAGGACAATTCAGTGGCCCTAATGTCCATGACGCATGGGATATCTCAAAATGAATATTCTGGTAAAGATATCTGCGCTGTCACACGAGGGGTGCCCAGGTTCATGCAGACTCAGCAGCTACATCCACAAATGCCATTCACGAATCACAAGAGGCACGTGGCCTCCGCTCACCGTAGGGACGCAGCATCACAGAGCATTTCCCTCGAGAAGCCAGTGGGTTCAGGGCACCCGGGGTGCAGGGCACAGCTGGGCAGCTCTCCTGGGAGGGGGTTCCCCACAGTGGTTCCCCTGGGCATTGTGTGTGGGGGACAGTGCCATTGGGTTTGTCAGGCCAGTGCACACCAACATGGCCAGCACAGTTCTTGTTCCCTCTGCAGAGACGCTCAGAGAAAGAATCTGTCCAGTGTGCAGGTGAGATCAGGGAAGGCTTCCTGGAGGTATCCTTGGTCAGCCCCATGAAGGCTGGGTCAGATTGAGGCAGGGCCCGGGAAAGAGGAGACTCAGCTGGAGAGGTCACCACCGAAGATAAAAGAATAATCAATGAGCATATGAAAGATGTCTAACATCAGTAGTCACTGGGGAAATACAAGTTAAAAATCACAAGATACCATTATGTGTGCATTAAATTGGCAAAAACCTAAAAGAAATGGAAGCATGTCTCTGCCCTTCTGACAACTTATACATGAATGTTTATAGTAGCTTTATTTATAATAGCACCAAACTAAAACCAACCCAAATGTCTATCAAAAGCTGCACAGGAAAGTGTAGAGTTACATAATGTGTGCCATGCGCGCCACCTGGGGATTGGGCTCGCTTGAAGCTCTGGCATGTGGCGGGGGGGGGGGAGGAGTGGTAGGGGCAATGTATGTAACCCTAACAATATTTGTACCCCCATTATATGATGAAATAAAAAAAAAGCTGCACAGAAAAACAAATTTTGGTAATCCATAAATAGAGAATTGCTCCGCAATAAACCAAAGACCTATGGGGACAGGTAACAACATGGATGAATCTCAAAATGCTTATGTTAAATGAGAGAATCCAGACAAAAGGAGTACATACTCCATGCTTTCATTCATACAATAATCTACAAATACAGTCATGTGCCACATGACAACGTTTCGGTCAACATGGGTCCACAAATGTTACGGTGGTCCCAAACATTATAATGGAGTTGAAAAATTCCTATCTCCTAGTGATGTCGTAACACATTGCATTAGTTATGTGTGTATGCTGGTGTAAACACACCTACCGCACTGCCGGTTGTATAAAAGTATAGCATATACAATTCCATACACTACATAATATGATAACAAACAAAAAATTATAAAAACAAACAAACATAAACAAAGTCTATGTACTTACTATACTTTTTATCATTAATTTAGAATGCACTCCCTCTACTTATTAAAAAAAAAAGGTTAACTGTAAAAACTCTAGGAATAGAAGAGAATTTCCCATAAAGAGTATCTTCACGAAGCCTACAGCCAACGTCATACACATGTCGGGGAATTATGGAAAGCTACTCCTTTGGGAATGGGCTCAAGAAAAGATGTTCATTATCACCACATCTACTCAGCATGATACTAGAGATTCTACCTGCTCACTATTCACGATACTGGAGGTTCACTTGCCTTAGTTAAATACAGCAAAAAAGATAAATGAAAGACGTTACGATTTGGAAAGGGAGAGAAAAATCTATTATTATTATTAAAATGGCATGATTATACATTTAAAACATCCAAAAGAATCAATTGGCTATTAGAAGTAATAAGGGAATCTATTAATATGTGGATCCAAAGTCAATATACAAAAACTGCTGTCCTTCTATATGCTGGCAACAAACAATTAGAATATAAAAATTTCAAAATGATACTATTTACAACAGAGACAACAAATATTACACATGGTTAATAAATAAGAAGATGCTTAACCTCATCAGGAGGGAGAAGTAAATTAAAAGAAAATAGGCAAACTAGCCCCACTATCCATCCATTGGAAAAGTAAAAGATTGAAAATACCAAGGTTGGCAAGGATATGGAAAAATCAGAATTCTAATATGCTGCTGGTTAGGGAATAAATTTGCACAACCACTTTGCAAAACTGTTTGGCAGCATTTACTAACGTTGAACTTCTTCATGCCCTGTGACACAGTAATTCTACTCCTAGGTCACAGCCGACAGAAGCACGTAATTAAATGTACCAAAAGACATGTGCACGGTGGTATATAGCAGCACTATTCCTAGTAGCCGAAAATGTCTATCAACATCAGAATAGGTAGATAAACTGTGGTGTAATCACATAAACTATTGTATGAGAATGAACAAGCTATTGCTGAATGCAACCACATGAACAGATTTTATAGATATACCGTTGAGTGAAAGAAGCCAGACATTAAAAAGCGTATCCTATAGGATTCTATTTACGTAAAGTTCAAAGCAGGACAGACGCATGGATAGTAAAACAAGTCAGGACATCGTTTATCTTTGGGTGAGGGGGCAGTGACTGAGCTGAGCCGCTTTAGGGGCTGGTCATGTTCCATGCCTTGGCCGGGGTGTTGGTTACACTGGTGTGTTCACTTTCTGGAAATTCATGGAGCTGTTCATGTAAGGTTTGTGCACTTTTCTGTGTGTATTTTATACTTTGATTAAAAAGGTACTTTTAAAAAGTTAAAAATTTGCCTGCTAATGGACCCTTTCCAGTTATGAACTTTTATAGCTTTCCTGAACTTCTCAGACTGCTAAGTGGAACGAAATGATGACTTTTCCTCCAGGGGTGAAGGCAACAGCTTTGCTTACATTTTTTGTTTTCCCTGCAAGGAGATGTTAAATTTAATTCTGGACAGCCTATTTGTTTTTCTAAAATAACCACTGCCAGGAAAACAGGCTGTTAGGTACAGAGCGATGTGTGTGTGTGTGTGTGTGCGCGCGCGCACAATTATGTGTGTGTAACTCTTTGTGAATTTGTGCGCACGCGTGTGTGCTTATGTGTTCCTTTCCTATATTGATGTTCTCAGACAGCAACAAAAATAGTCTCAAAGTTTTTCCAAAACATCTGGCTAGGTAGAGAACCTGCCCCGTCAACGTTCCATTCGTGTCTCGGGCGCATGGTGTGTGTTCAATAAATATTTGTTGAATGAATGAAAGACTGAAAAAAATCAACAAACAAAAGAAAATGGGAGCGGCTTGGACGCGTGTGTTTATTTGCAGGTAGAGTCGTAGCTGGAGGAGTCAATTATTCAGCTACATTCCCCCCTAGCTCGTCTTCGGGACGCTGCTGAGACAGGCGGGGAAAGGGACAGCTGACTCCTGGGTGCCGGGCTGGCCGGGGCCACACCCTCAGCTGCAGCTCAGCCTCGCTCCTCAGCCCCGGCTGCCACGTTATGAAAGTACAGCCCCGTCTGGGAGGTCCCCATAGTGTGGTGGCCTCAACATGTCCCTCTCCCTGGAAGGTAGCTAGCTTATAGATCACTCTGTCTAAATAATTAAATAATTAATGATAATTATTTCATCAGCATTTGTAACTTTAATAACTGAGTCAAATAGTCAACTTCCTCTGTTCTCGTTCCTGAGGCTGTTTACTGCCTCCCTGGGGGCCAGCTCAGCTCTCCCACCTTTAAATGCTTCTGGCACTTTCCAGGCAGTGGCCTCTGAAACTCCCTTGTCTAGCCATTCCCCTTGCCCACTGAACGTTGTAGCTCAGCTGCCCTGGACCTGATGCTGGCCCAGGCTGACCCTGACTCCGTGCAGGCTCTCTCCGCCTCCGTGGGGAGCAGCTCTCGCCACAGCCAGAGCCCTCCGGCCACCAGCCAGCCAGGCCAGCAGCCACAAGGCCCCACATTGCCGCTGGTCAGCCCTGGGGGTCCTCGGGAGAGGGTGGCACACACTGGGCATAACTGCCACCAATCCCCACTCTCGGGTTCAGGATAGACACCACTAACCTACCATGACATTCTTCCTCACTGGGCCTAGAGAAGAGCTTAGGCTCCTTCTGGGTCTAGGGCACTCAACAAGCACTACCCATCAGTAACAAAGGAAATTTGTCTGCGGTCCCTATTAGTGCGAGTGGCCACAGTCGTGGTGTTCTCTGAATTTTGCATGAGCATAGTAAGACCCACTTCTCTGTGGGGGACCGAGCTACAGATACATAGAAATGTTTGGTGGAAGCTCATCATTCACTAAGCTGTTATGTGTCCAGCAAGGTGCCAGGCAGGTTGGGGGTAAGATAAAGGACCATTCTCATAATATGCTGAAATAAATAAATTAAATAAATAAATAAATAAAAAGGACCATGAACTCTTTCTTTAAGCTGCTTATGATGAACCAAGGGAGGCAGGATGTAAATGAGCCCAGGAGCTCATGGGGGCCACAGAGAGGCTCTGTTGAGTGGCCCCCATCATGGGCCAACTGAGAGAGGAGGCAGAGTAGGCTAAGGGGGTAGGATCCTGGGGCTCGGGAAATGCATTTGGGAGGTGGAGGCTGTTGACAAGGGCACACATTAGAGGTGCCACCACTCTGGAGCAGGAAGAGTGGGCAGGATGGCAGAATCAGCTACAATCTAAAAATGAGCCACACACGGTCTTCTGAGCAGGGAGGCCGAGGGCAGAGGGGGCCTGGACGGCTGCAGGGGAGAGCGTCCGAGCTCCATGCTTTCCCATCTTTTCTCCCAGTCGGCCCCAAAGCTTGCTGGAGAGTGGGGCCGGCAGAGGGAGAAGGAGGGCAGGGACACCACAGGTGCTGGCCGTCTGGAGCCACCCCTGCTGCAGCGAGATGACTTGGGCCCTTTCGGAAGATACTATCGTCGTTGCTTAGGTTGGGGCAGTGTCAGGACTTGGGAACAAGCCAATGGTTTCTAATAAGGAAAGTCATGCAGGATCAGGGGCTTGCAGAAATGCTGCCTGGAGGCGTGAGGTTTGGGGGTCAAAATCCAATCAGTGCAGATTCAGAAGAAAATGGAAAAGCCATGGTGGTGAGAAAGACCCATGTGCCTGACGCTCCGGGGAAGAGCCCTGGAGTCCCGGCTCGGGAGTGCCATGGAAGGCAGCGGAAGCCACACGCCGTAACTCCCTCCTTCCCACTTGCTTCTTCCACGTTAAAAACACAGCTGCAGTGAATCACCACATTCTAGCTCTTTTCCTATCTCCCAGTGCTAAGACGCTTCCAGGACGAGAGCTGCCCTGGAGCCAAATGGCAATTTCTCCTGGTGTGCATGACTCACTGGGAAAAGTGTCTCATGGGCTATTAAAAGAGTGGGGGCGGGGGTAAAACATTTGGGTTCAAAGCAAATTATATAGAAACTGAGCAAAGTACACATAATTCCGGCACTGAGGACTACTTTCCTCAAATAACGAGGCAGAATAAAATGGGCTGTTTATAACATGGCACACAGATGTTCCAGGAACGGAGTAAATGCTTCAAAACACTGCCGATGAAACTCGGCTTCAGGCCGGGCGCGGTGGCTCACGCCTGTAATCCTAGCACTCTGGGAGGC
>VBSM01003143.1:257672-298576 GCA_008086735.1 Cheirogaleus medius
AAAAAAAAAACTCAGCTTCAACAGGTCGGTGTGCTGATTACTACGTGAAGACGTGCTTATCTACTAAACTCACACGTGCGGAAGAAATGGAGTGTCTTTACTTCCTTGAAGACACCTTATCAGGCGTGGACGCCCCCATTCCGGCTGCGGCGGGGAACAGAGCACACAAACTTGACAATGAACCTGATGCTCCCCGTCACTCCCAGTCCAGGGCAGATCCGCTGAGGCCACCGGGGACTGTCTTTGGCTACAGGTCATCACACTCCACAGCAGCTTGGGGGATGTGAGCATGTTTCACAACGTTGTCATCGAAGCTAAGGGGACACAAAACGGAGCCCCTCGACTACCCTTTCAGCCTCCCCCCAACCTGCTCCCCGCCCCACGCTCCCCGGCTGCCACAGCAGCTTTGCTCATGGGGTCCTCTCCACTGCAGACGGCAAACACTCGCGGGCAAAGACACAGGGGCGGGGCACAAGGTGCGCTGCAGGGCAATTTCAGAAGTCCTCGGCTAAGAACGACAGCAGCACTCTGAATCTCGAGGCAGCCTCAGGATCTTTCTAAACCCTGTGCCCAAAAAGCTGCTACTGAACCAACCTGCGTGGGCACAAGAGAGGAATCCTATCTCCCGCGCTAGGAACGGGCCGCAAAGCGTCTGGCACTTCAGCAGGTCTGGGTTCAAGTCAGGCTCCCTCCCTTACCACGTGCACAGTCTCTGACAAGGTATTTCATCTCTACCTTAGTTTCCTCATCTGTAAAATGGGAATAATAAAACCAGCCCCTTAGCGTTATGCAGATTAAATGAGATGACGAATAGATAGGGCTTATGAGCGACTGCGCTTAGCAAAGCATATTTAAATGGTGCCCACTGTTATTACTGTAATTGTTATTTTTCTCTTAGAATTTATAAGTTTAGAGAGTATAAGAAACTGGATTAACACTGTGAAACCTTTGTACATTCAAGTGCTTTTTCATTTGTCCAGAATTTTATATGCGATCTGGTGAAATATAGACAAGAGTGACCCGGTCTGATTTAAGTACATTTAAAAATGAAGTTTTTAAGGTCAGTGCAGTATGGTAATTTTCCTGAAAGAAAGGAGTACCTTTTGCATCATGCCTGTGACTGGACACACAGCAAGTTCCCAGAAGCATGTGATTATCTCACACTATAACACCTACATGTTATTTACTTTTCCAAGTCATTTAGTGGTTCAAAGACTTCCCACAGTCTTAGGCCCCATAAAGAAAGCTGCACTCTGGATGATGCTATGAAAAATTACATGCCTGATGCCTTTCCCTCCCATGATATTAGGAACAAAAAAAAACCAGTGCAAGTACATTTCATCAATCGACACTAAGTTGTGTTACCTGGTAAAAAATGCCAGCACGGTCTCATAAATCGGAATTGTCTGAACTTTGTTGTTTAGTTGCAAGAAGACCCACAGGAGTATTGTTTTCAGAAGATGAAATTCACTAAAGGTGAACAACCTGTCCAAAATAAAAAATTGAGAAGAAATACTGGGAATAGCAAAAAAAAAAAAAAAAAAAAAAAACCAAAGAAACCAAACCATGCCGTTGATAAGAAAACAGAGTTAAAGTGAGTTTAGGAGTGAGGCACCACCATGGGGTCTGCAGGTTGCTTCAAACAAAGAGGAGCTAAATGACTTGCTCAAGGTCACTCAACTGCTCTCTGATGGGGCTGGGATTTGAATCCTAGCAGCCTAACACTGGGGCCTGTGTTTTCATCCACCTACTGTATCCCTGCCAGAAAAGAAAGAAGAAAATATGTCATCATTTAATGAGCTCTTACTATATGCCAGGTCTTCCGAAGATGTTTTCTGTTGATTCTTTTATTTAATTCCACACAACAACCCTGCAAAGTTGGGATATAGTCCTTACTTTTATTAATGTAGAAATTGAGACCAACCCTATGTTCATTTAAAATTTTAATATTCTGTTCATCATGGTTTTTTGCACTTTGACTTTAAAATAATTGCACTAAAATACACTTTATCTTGACGATTGAGTTTTGTTGGTGCCCCTTACATTCGACACCCCAGGTGAGTGCCTCACTCACCTTGCCCCGGTCCTGGCCCTGACTGAAGGGCTGAACCCCCAATAACTTGTCCAAGGTCACACCATTCCAGGCTCAGACCTGGGTATGGGACAGGCTAGAATCTCGGTTCTGCCCCGTCCTGGCTGTGGAAGCCCCACAATTGCTTAGCTGTCCCGCAGGTGTGGTTTCCTCCTCCGTGAAGAATGATCACAGCAGCTGCTCAGAGGACAGTGGGGAAGAACAGATGAAGTGACATGTTACATGGGTTTCCTGTTGCTGCTGTAACAAATTGTCATGAACCAAGTGGCTTAAAACAACACGAATGTATTATCTCATAGTTCTGGAGGTCAGAAGTACAAGATGAGCCAAGATCAAGGTGGCAGCAGGGCTGTATTCCTTCTGGAGGCTCTAGGGAGAATCATGTCCTTGCTTTTCCCAGCACCTAGAAGCCACCCATGTTCCTTGGCTTGCGGCCTCAAGCAATGCTTCGCAGAGCAGCGTCTTCAAATCTCTCTGGTCTGACTTTTCTGCCTCCCTCTTCCCAATTAAAGGATGCTTGTGACCACTCGGGCCACAATAATCTAAGACAATCTCCTCATTTTAAAGTCATCTGATTATTGACCTTGGTTCCATCTGCAACCTTACTTCCCCTTTGCCATAGAAACTGACATAATCACAGGTTGTGGGGATCGGGACGTGGACGTCTCTGGGGCCGTTATTCTGCTGACCGCACAGAGACGAAGTGTGTAGCACAGTGCCTGGCACAGGGTCGTGTGCTCAGCGAATGGCAGCCCTTGTTCACGAGGGCCTGGGCTGGGTGCTGGCTCCCGAGCCTGCACGGTGCCTGCAGCAGCCTGAGGCCTGTCCTCAGGAGACAAGGGGTGCCAAGGAGTGGCTGCTGCCCCGAAATGTCAGCTCTGCACAGTGCATATGTTCCCCACATACCTCCTCTGACGACCTCTCATGGTTATCTACGAAGCCGTTTCGACATTTCTCAAACCTGTTGATATTTTTGGTCCCTGACCATGGACATAGCACCTGGGCTTTAAAATATGTCATAGCCTCTTCATTCACCACTTCCAGTGGTTGTGGTGGGTGGAATCCAAGCCAAACTGTGACTCTGAAGGTCAGGGGAAATGTCACCCACCTCTCATGCTATTTCTGGACGAGCAGCACCATCTCTTTCCTCTTATTTGGTGTTCAGGCCATCCGCAAATGCGTGCGCTTTGACTCTGGCCAGACAGGACCAAGTTTGTCACTGTCTGGGCAACCACAGTTGGCGGGAAGGGGGGACTTCGCAGAGCCTTTGGTGCGATACCCCCCAGAGAGCCTTGTCAGTGGGGCTGGGAAGTGATGTGACTTCCAGTGTAGGCTACACACTTGAAGTCATCAAACCCAGAAAGTTCTCTGAGATCTTACTACAGAGGGGCCGGCGGCAATGCGGGGGCCATGCATGAATCGGAATCCTGGTTTTATTTATGAAAGATAAATAGTGAAGTAGAGCCCTCTGCGTTTAGGCCAACATCAATACGTGAAAGTATTAGTTCCTGCAACAAGTAACCACACCAAGGACATTCAGCACATTTTCATTTATCTAAGAGCTCTGACAGCCTCAGTCAAGACAGAACTGACAGCAGCTCCAAACCCCCCTCCACCACAGGTGAACACCTGGGCTGCCGACTCTGTTCATTGGTGCTCACTAGTGGCCGTGGGAATGTAACTAACTGGTCTTTGCTCTTTAGGAGAAAAAAATGTTTTTCACAAGGCACTGTCCTCTATTTTTTATTGAGAGAATTATATATAAATAACAAAAGCCCCCTTTTGAATATAGACCGATAGAGGAAGCTGAGCCCATGTGAATAAGATATGAACAAGGATGCCCAGGGCAGTACCGTTTGTCGTAGTGAAAAAACAAACAAGACAAAATAAATCAAAGACCATCAGGAAGGGAATGAAAAAAGACTGCTGTGTATTCGTTCGGTAGAAACCTGTACAATAAAATTTTAAATGCTAATTAGATGTGTAAATATCAACATGGAGAGAACACAACACTGGATGTTAGTGAATAAGTTGCAGAATGTTACAATCACTGAGAACAATTATTTGAAGTTTAAACTTTTGCGAACCAACATTGCACGTTTTTAAGGGTGCACACATATGTAAAAGAATAATCACATGGATTGGATCCAAGCAAGTTCCTAACAGTGGTTTGATTGTCTTTAGGAAGGAAGGGAGGGAGGCAGAAAATGAGGAAGCGGACAGGATGAGGGGAGGGAACATCGGTGATTTCTGCTTTCTTGGTAATGTGTGATTTCTTTTTCTTTTCTTTTCTTTTTTTGTTGAGACAGAGTCTCACTCTGTTGCCCGGACTACAGTGCCATGGTGTCAGCCTAGCTCACAGCAACCTCAAACTCCTGGGCTCAGGCAATCCTCCTGCCTCAGCCTCCCAAGTAGCTGGGACTACAGGCATGCACCACCATGCCCGGCTAATTTTTTCTATATATTTTTAGTTGGCCAATTAATTTCTTTCTATTTTTAGTAGAGACGGAGTCTCGCTCTTGCTCAGGCTGGTTTCGAACTCCTGACCTGAGCAATCCGCCCACCTCGGCCTCCCAGACTGCTAGGATTACAGGCGTGAGCCACCACGCCGGGCCTGATTTCTTTTTAAGACAAAATGTTACTATTTGTTCATTTGGAGAAATGAGTACAATTGTATTATCCTATAATTTGTTTTACAATAAAAAATAATATCAATATCCTTATTGATCTTGACCATCAATAAGGAAAAAGAAGGCCTGGTGCAGAGCTCACCAGTGGGCTGGCAATGACCACGGGCTCTCAGGCCACTCAGCCCTGGGTTTGAATCTCAACTCTCCTGTTGCACGGGGAGGTGGGGGGACCTTAGGGTAATCCGTCATTTCCTATACTCTCCACTCCACAGGCAAATGGTAGCAGTACTCACCACATTGGGTTGCCATGGGAATTCGTCTGGATGACCCACTCAGCATGCTCGGTATACAACTAGCGTCAATAATTGGTAGGTACTGTATTATTAGTAGAGACGCTTCGGGAGCTATTACATTTGAGATGGATGCCCAGGGATATTCCCGACAACAATGGGAACCGCGACCCACGCTGGAGGGCAAGCTGTGGGACAGGTGTGACAATCGGACATGGGTAGCGCTTCTTAGGGAATTCCTGAGACCAGAGATTCCTTGAATCATCGACAGGAAGTCAGGAAGAACTGGAAACACGAGGGACAGAGTGCCCGGTTGCAAGGTAGCCTTCTGCGTAGACAGGAGCTAGACAGCCCTCTGAGGGCTCCATCCTCCTAAGTTCACAAGGAGCTTGGCTTCCAGGAATACTGAACTTGGAATGAAGATTTCTTAATATGAGCATTGTAGAACAGGGTAACCTAGCAGTGACATCTCAGAAGAAAATTAACTGAAAATCAAATGCCCAGGCAAATAACTTAAAACCAGAGGCTCAGGAGGTCAGGACAGCTGTGTATATTTTACCCCAGGTTGTTTATAAAATGGAAAAAAAAAACCAGAGGAAGATGAAGTCAAAGGATTTCAGACAGGGATGGCCCAATGGCCTGGAAGTGTAAGCATCTGCTAAGAAGTGGATGCTGTTCAGAACACCTGTGACCGCAGACTGAGGGGCTGGCCACAGTTGGTGGCAGGAAGGGCAACAGGGTGGGGCCAAGGGATGCTCCACCCCAGACGTGGGGATGTTGGCACGTGGCATTTCCATGCATCTGCGGCGGGGGCTCCTCAGAACCACCCAGTTCTCACTGTGTTCTTCCAGTCGCCGGAAGCCTCGGCCTCCCTCACGAATGAGGAGGGTGCAGCACAGGGGGCAAGACGTGGACTTTGGAGTCAGTGGAGGCCCCACCCTGGCCATTGTTGGCCCCTCTTATCTCAGGGATAATAATTGCACCTACAGCACAAGGTTGCGAGGATAGAAAGGCCAGTGACACACCACGTGCCCAATGGTGAGCTGGCCGGCAGGTACTTTCTGAATGGGGTATGGGCCGTGGCAGCCTGAAACTCAGCAAGCACCCTACGATGAGCAGCCCTGGCCCGGCTAAACTTCTAACAAGCCCCTCTGTTTCGGTGCCCCATCTCCCACCTCCCTCAAGCTTTAAAGCAGGTGGCCACTGGAGATCAACCTCAGATACGTGAGCCTGAGTGGGGGGCCCATCAGCGAGGGGACACAGGCGATGACATGCCCGCAGCCACACAGGGCTCTTCCCTCTCGAGCCAGGATAGCCCTGGACTGTCTGTGCAGACGGCTCCTGGGGAGGGGCCGGAGGAGCAGGATCCATTTTCCACATCGGTCATGTCTGCCAAGCTGCTGAGTCTAGACACTTGACACGTAATGTTCTTGACCTCCTTTCCTGCCCTGCGTACGCTTTGTCAGGCTTATCCCACCACGAACGTTCTGCTTGCGGTCAGACACTTCTTTCTCCTTTCTTGGTTAAATGCTACCAGCATGGGACAGCTCAGCCTTTCCAAGGGAGGGACAGTGTTATGAAAAGTCTAAGGGATGCCATGTTTATCTTTTCTTCTATGATTTCGTAACCTCTGCTCTGTTGGAGGGAGAAGCGCCCGAGTGGGAAAAGCAGAGAGGAGCACAGTGACATGACTCTGGACGCACCCTGCACCCTGAGCTGGGGCTTCTAGGGTCTTCTTAGGTGACATGGTCTCCCCCAACACCAGAACTCTGTTCTGCCACCCTCCCGTCTCGATAAGCGTGAGGTCGCTGCATGCTACTTAGCAAATTCGAACCAACAATAGAATAAATCTTTCCGGATCTAATTTCTAAAATCAGAATGCTTTCCATCACATAAACATGAGTAAACACTTATTTTCTAATATACCACTAACAGTTTTAGTAGCATTTAGTTTTCACTTTTGAAATTCCCCCTGAGGGATTTAAATCTTGGTAACTGGCAATGGGTACCAAGAACCTTTCTATAAGAGTCCTAAAGAGACATGACAATTAAATGCAACATGTGATCCTAAACATTTCAGGGAAGCAACATGCTACAAAGGACAGTATTGGATAAATGATGTCAAAGTGTTACATTGATGTTAAATTTCTTGAAGTTGATAAACACACTGCGGTTATAGTAAAAATTTCTTTTTCTTAGGAAATAAAGACTGGGGCATATGGAGTAAAGGAGCATGAGGTATAAACAACTTACCCCCAAACAGTACAGGAAAAAAAAAAAAAGATGTGTATATGTAAATGAGATGCAAATGAGAAACACAGCAAAATTGAATAGGGTGACTCAGGGTACAGGGTATATATTAATAGGTATTCTTAATACTATTCTTGTCATTTTTCTTTAAGTTTGAAATGATTTTCAAATAAAATACTTTTTAAAAGACTAATATAAACAAACACCAAGTCCTTCCGACTTAGTCATTTCACTTCTAGGAATTTAATGTGGGGAAATAATCTGAGATGAAGGTAAATGAACACTGAAGGATGTGCACCAACGTGCTATTTATATTGGTAAAGCGTTGGGAATGACCTAACAAGCCCAGCATCGGGGAATGGTTCCGCGAATTGCTGGAAGGGCGAGAAGGAGCGTGGCCGGGGCTGACATTTCAGGCAGGAGGGTGGGCAAGCACAGAGGCCCGTGCAGGTGAGGCTCAGCAGGGACGTCTCAGGAAGGGCCCTGTGGCTGCCACACGGTGTGTGAGATGCAGCCAGATCACAGAGGGAGAGCCCCTGGCTTGAGGTGTGATTGGAGCGGAGTCCAGACCAGAAGCGAGACAGAGTAGCAATCCCCATGGTGGGCCACCTGACACCATGGAGGTATGGCCTCTGGCTGGGGCTGGTGCCCATGGAAAGAGGCCCAGAGAGGCGGGTTCCATCTGGAAGTAGAACTGACCTCAGGGTCAGGGGCCAGAGGACTCTCAAGGTTCTCACTTGAGCAGCTGGTCAGATGGTCGAGGAACACTGGGGGAGGGGTGGAGGACAGTAAAGGTCAGGGCTCACCAAGAGTTGGGCTTAGGCTTAATGGCCAGAAGGGTTGAGCAGGCAGTTGAATGTCTGGGTCTAGAGAGGAGTTGGGGCTGGAGATATAAACACGTTTTATACGTATAATGAATGTGTATTAATGTTGTCAGGAATTTTTCTAAAAACTGCTTAGGCAATAAAGTCTTTCACTTTTTGCACTCAGGTAGGTGAGAGACAGTGGGAACCCAGAAGGTCCCTTCCCAGAAGGAGGGACGTGAAAGGAGCCCCCTCCCCAACCCAAGCACATTTCCCTGAGTTTGGGCCCCAGCCAAGGCCCAAATTCCTGGTCCAGGAAGGACCAGGCACATCCAGCAGGGGTGTGGCTGCAGCCCCACTGGCCACCTCCCGCCCCACGAGGCCCCCACTTCTTCCCGTGCCCGCCCCAGGCAGCACCCCCGGAAGCAGCTCTGACCTGGGGGACTTCAGCACTTTGTGGAGCAGGTCCTGTGGGATTTTCCGGAGGTGGATCTGTGTCCCCACCAGAGGGACCAAGTTCATCCCCAGCCAGTTCTCACAGGCGGTGGTGAGCTGCTCCTCCTTGTACTGAGAAGGCAAGAAAAGCCAGTTGATGAAGGAAGTCCTGAGCTCTTGGCGCCCTCTGCTGGCCGGCCACAATGCTACACACGTGCTCAGAGGAGCGTCCGGCTGCAGATGTGCTCAAACTCTACAAAATACACACGTGATAGCAGATACTGTTTCCTGGGTGCTTGCTGTGCTCAAGGCACTGCATTCGGTTGATTTAAATTGATACTCATTGTGACCTTATGAAGTTTGTTCACTATTATCTATTTTACTGTTGGGGAAACCGAGGCTCCCAGGTTTCTGCTCTTACCAGTGGTCACATGTAGTCAGAGACAGAGCTGGATACATACTCAGGTGGCCTGACTACAAGCCTTGTGTGCTGGCTAAAGTCAGTGACAGGGCACGCAAGGGCCCAAGGGCCATACCCCACGGGAAGTTCTGAGACTTTGGGGGCGCACACCCCAAAAGCAAGGATAAAAGAGCAAGGAAAAAAGTGGAAAAGGCTTCCTGGAGCCAGGGACCTTGAGAGGGTCTTAGCACACCTCGAATGTCCTCACGGCCTGGGTCCAAAAGTTGCCGAGAAATGCCAACAAGAACGCAGGTGCTACAGAGAGTGGCTTTCAAGTGACCACGGGCAAAGGTGAGGCTGTGGCGGCAGGAGAGCTGCAACATGCTGGCTGTGCTCGGACCAAGCGTCAGGAGTCTGCTTGCGGTGTGAGTGTCCCTCCAGGTCACTGCGGCCTCACGGAGGGCGCCGGAACCAGGAGGTGTGAAGTTTGGACCCAGCCCTGCCCCTCAAACGCTGTCCCCCAGGCAAGTTGCTGCCCTCCTTGGCTCTCAGTTTTCCCCCTTGATAATGACAACTGGATTATGTCATTTAATCCCAACACTCGCACACTTCTTGGACCCCAGTGGGGCAAGGTCTCACAACTCCAGCAAGAATGTGCTGGAAGGTTGTCTGCTATTTTGGTTAGAAAGGCTGTGCTGCTTTTTTCCTCACCTAAAATTAAAGTCTTTCTACATTTTTGATATTAAAACATCCTTTTAAAAATAATGTTTTTCTAAAAAAAATAAATGTGTTCACTTGGTAAAATAAAATATTGCTATCCTTCAGTTGGTGCCTTCAAATAGATTTTGGGGGCTGGGCCTGGTAGATGAAATCCCAGCATCTGGGGTGCTCTTGAAGGCCCCCCCAGGGCCACGTGGCCTGCCCAGGTTGTACTCACCTTGCAGCCTGCCAGGTAGAAGCTCTTGATGGTGCTTGGTGACAGCCCATTCATCATCACGACCACGCACCTGCAGGGAGAGAACTGCAGTTCCCGGAGCAGCCCGGGCTGCGCCCAGAGATGCGGGAAGCCCCAGAGGTTGTCCTTCAACTCCAGGACGGCAGCAGAGACCTCTCAGGTGGAAGGGATCCCCGCTTTAGGGATGTGGACATCTGGTCAGAGGACACGACCAACATGGCCTGTCACAAAGAGCTCTGGGCTAAGATGATCCTTATGTCACTTGGGGTCATCCGATGAAGACACCCATAGTAGCTGCGCTTCTCCCAAGTGACTTATTTTGTAAACTTTTATCTAATGTTACTCACCAAGTTCCTCTTTCATCTCAGCTGCTAGGAGGTTCAGAGCTGAATGTGGCCCACCTTAGCAAGAGTGTAGGTTGTTATGTATACAGTTTTAGCCTCTCCATCCTTGTTTTTAATTCTCCTTAAAAATAAACAGTTTGGTGTCCTATTGTTTTATTTTATGTATTTGCTTAAGCCACCTAAAACCTTTAATAGAACAAGGTAAGAAATAATAAATGAATAAATATTCTGGCCATGTCCAAGGAAGCTTTAGTTGTGTGTGGTTCAGACCTCAACAGCCATCTAGGCAATTTCCCACTGATTGGGAGCTCAGGTAGGATGAACTTTGGGGTCTCATCTAGGGCCTGGATGTTATGATGCTATGAGAGTGACCCCGGGCACTTCTGTTCCACTCCACACACACACACACGCACACACACGCACACACAGCCCTGCGTGCATGTACACGCGCGCACACACACAGCCCTGCGTGCATGTACACATACACACACACACGCACACAGAGCCCTGCCTGCATGTACACACATGCACACACACACACACACACAGCCCTGCATGCATGTACACACATACACACACAGCCCTGCATGCATGTACACACACACACACACACTCTGAGGCTCCTGCTGCCACGGCCCCTGCCAACCGCACCGTCTCATAGGCAGGCCAGGCCCAGCCCAACTGGTGCAGCCCGCCCTGGCCTCTGTCCTAGATTCCCAGTCCCTCCACAATTATCTGTCAAATCTCAGGCAGGTCCCGTCAGCTTCAGACAGGCCTAAATTTGCTCATCGGTGGAATGATGGGTTTGGCTCATTATCTGCAAAGCCCTTCCGCACTGGCGTTCAAAACAAGGTTGGGGAGGAGAAAGGAAATCTGCCATGCTTGGTTCATCCCTGGATAAGCCAGGACAAGCATTCGGGAAGTAAGATGGGACTTCCAACCTGGGCCCGAGGTAGGGGAGCTGAGGCTCGAGACAGAAGTGCCCGGAGGCCCTGCTTCAAGAGGAAAGCTGCTCTTCCGGCATACAGGCTAGGGCCAGGGATGTCTTCCTGGTCAGCACCAGGAAATAGCTGCTCAGAAATGCTCTGAGTATGGAAGCTGTGGATTAGTAGTTATTACACATCACAAGGCTATGCTGGGCTGCAGATGGGCAACATATGCAATGGAAGGGGTGTGGGGAACCTCAGGAAAACCCAGACTTTCCACCCCATCATACTCAGGGTCAAGGCCAGATTCCTTAGATGGCTCCAAGACCCTACACCAGCTGGCTCTGCCTATGACTGCTCACCTCCCGTCTGCCACGGCCACCAGCCCCGCAGTTCTGCCATGCTGATGTGCTAAAGAGCCTTTTCAAGGCTCTGGGACCCTCCTCCATGTGTGTCCTCTGCAGATAGGCCCAGGCTGAGCACCTGCATCCCTCACTCATGAAGCGTCTGTCTGCATCCTCGATGAGGCTGCCAGATGGTCCAGGGCCTAGCAGGGGCAGGGACCTGCCGCCTTAAGGCCACATGTGGCCGTCTAGGTTCTTAAGTGCAGCCTTTTGATTGAATCCAAATTATGCAGAACAAATCCTTTTATTAAAAAGAGTGCAGCAGAGAAAGATGAAGCTTTTCTTTCCGCCTTTGGTGCTTAAAAAAGAACAATTTTGAAATCAGAAGGCTGCAGGTTCCCCACCCCGGCCAGGAATGAGGCTCAAGCTCAAAAAATGTTTGTGGGATTGAAGCTGGATGTGTAGACTCTACAAAAAGTGAGTTGAAACCTGTAAGGTCCCAGGAGAAGTCCTGTCTCTGCCTTCTATAGAGCAGCTAATGTCCTCTCTTGGCTTGGACGGGATATTCATTCAGTTACTCAGGTGGAGAGACTAAGGTAAGATGTGAAACAAGCCAGACAGACATCTCCTGCCCTAGGTCTCCTCTGCATACAGAATTACATCAGGAATCAGGACATCTAAAGCTACGGAACGCAACCTCTGTCTTCAGGACATGGGTGCGGTAGGCACACATCCCTGAGAAAGCCCAGGAGAAGGGGAAAAAATTCTAGAAAAATGAATCCCATTAATGATTTTCCTCTTAATTCATGTACCCTTGTATAGGCACTAATGGAATGGAGGAATATTACACAAAAAGGGGGGAGGAGTCCCAAGAAATGTGCTTTCTTATCATAGGTGCTAATTTGGCTTGAAATTAATCACACATAGCACAACACTGTCCATTTGGGAATCCCCACCCTGCACGCCACCCACCTTTACTCCTTTCCAGTGTCTTGGAGACTGCTGGGCAGGAGGCCTGAGAGGGCAGGGACCCTGCCCACCTCGTCCCTCACTGTCTCCCTGACATCCTGGGGAAGCCCAAGAAATGGTCCTTGAAGGAGCAGACGAACGAATGAAGGTGTGATTGAATAAACTGACGAGCGAGTGCCCACCTGACCAAACGCCACTAGAGGGAGGGTCAGGACCACAAACGAGCAGGTGACGTTACCACCTCACCTGAGCAAAGCGGAATAGTACTCTGTTGGGGTACAGGTTCTTAGGCCCCTCGACCTCCTTCAAGTCCTGGCTTCTCTGCTTGGAAGCTGTGTGGCCTTGGGAAAGCTACTTACCTCTCAAAGTCTCAGTTTTCTCATCTGTAAAATGAGCATAGTACCGGCACTACCTCCCAAGGCTGCAGGGAAGATGACTGAGGTCATCCCTGCCAGGAGCAGAGAACAGTGTCTGACCGTGGCAGACGCTCCATCACGGAGCCCTTTGTGCCGACACCCCCAAGCCCCAGCAAAGTCCTGGGAAGTAGACGGGACAGAATTATGAGCCGCATTTTACGACGGAGACCACTGAGGTGCACGGAGGCTAAGGGGCAGCTTATCGCAGGGCCGAGCTCAGACCCTGCATCTCACGTGCAAGGTTGCTTCTGACTCTACAGGAAAGTCCAAGCAAACTGGGAGCTCTGGCCCACCACCCTCCTAGGCTGCTTGGACACAGGCAAGAGCACTCAGATGTCTCTCACTCCTCACACTTTCAGCGTCCACGAGCTCGCTAGGTGTCCAGGAGCACAGGTAGCCCTTGTCAGGATGAGGAAGCTTTCACATTCAATGCCAACCCACCTTGGATGCCTCCTGGTCCCGCCCCCCCGGACAAGCCCTCCTGACGGGCAGTCCAGGGGAGAGGCTGTGTCCCCTAACGGGCAATTTTGACTTTGATCCTTGCATTTTCCTCTCTTCCAAAAGATCTACAAGGGCCATGTGGAACATTTGTAACAATAAAAATATTATTTATAAGAAAAAAGGCTTTCTCTGAGCGAGCAGGCAAAGTAAGGCCTGCCAGTGCTGGGAAAAGTCAGCGTGTCCTCCAGTGGCCAGTTTCCGTGGCTACAACTCAAGGGGGAGAGGAGACTTTTCAGCCAACAACGGAGAGAGGTGACGTTGACAGACAAGCCTGGTTGGAGGGCTACTGGGCAGTCACCCTGCACAACCACAAAACCCTTCCAGTGGCAGAAATTCCCCTGTTGGCAGTTCATTCCTACAAGTGGAGAGATGGCTCACTTATGAACCTGTAACGCGTTAGTGTGAATTAGCAACTCACCTCTTTTCCAGGTTCGAAGCCATGCTTGATGCAAAGAAACCCGAGGTGTGTTAGCCCAGGGAGGAGGAATGTTCCATAAGATGGGCTGGGCCTCACGATGCCCCTCACCTTTGAAACAGGCTGCTGAACTGCAGGATGTGAGCGGACGCCAGCACCCCCAGCACGTTGTCCACGTAAATCTCCGCCTCACTCAGGTACAGGTTCTTCAGGGCCGTGGAGAAGGCTGGGGAGGCAGCAGCCGAGAGACCGTCAGCGTGGGCCCTGCACGCAGGACACTCCCGGCCCTCCCTCACTCTGCCGCTGCGTGGATAGAGGTGCCCCTAGGGAAAAGGCACCAGCCCTGACCTGGCTGCAGACAGTGCCCGGGAAGCTGGCAATCTGGGCGCCCGGCCTTCCCAAAGGTGCTGAGGACGACGCTAAAGAGAGCTGAGCCCCTGCCGAAAGAGTCCTGCTGTAGGCCCATCCTCCTCTGTGCCTTGGGGTCACCTCAGGGATGACACCGTCTGGGGCTCTCTCCTAACCTGGGGCCCGTGGCCCGTGCAAGAAGGTGACCTCCACAGTACGTGCAGTGTTGTGTGCAGGTAGGCGCGCTTTTCCTCTGGAGATGACATGGAGTTTACAGCAGATTCTCCTTGGAGTTTGGGGGCTTCAAAAAAGGTTGAGGACTCTTGGAAAGAGCCAGAATAATTTGACAGTTCAGGAAGTGAACTGCCTTGGCTAGGGGCCAAATGGACATGATCCCAAACAGTGCTGCCATGTCACTGCAGTGTGCTCTGAGGACAAATGGCCGATCCCGTGCTTAAGTGCATTATTCCCTGACCTAGCGATTCTTAAACCTGTGTCATCGTGTGACATCATGCATGCTGCATTAACACAGAAGTCTGTTTCTGGGTGGCTGGGAAGACATGGGGGCCCCTGGGGCAGCTTCTGCTGCTGGAAGCCAGCAGGGGTGGGGGTGGCGGTCCTTGGCAGGAAGGGGCAGTCGAGTGCTGTTTGGGAGCAAGGCTGGGCCTGGGGGCTGCCCGGATGGGCGGTGTGAGCCCAGGAGGGGAGTTGCTCGGTCGCTCCTCCGTCTGAGAAGCCTGCTGCTCCTTCCCATCTCTGCAGCCCTCACGCCCTTGCCAAGGACAAGCCCCTGTCTCTAGTAGTCTCCATTTCTCCAAGTCTCCCTGGCTTTCTTGCCCCATTCAGGCATTTCTGACACTAACAAGAAAGGACTGAACTCTGTGTACCGCTTGTTTGCTGTTGTTTGTTTGCTTTTGAATCTGGGAGGACCATTTGCTCAAAGGCATTCTCAGAATTACGAAGACGGGTGCATACATTACCAAGTTTAGTGACCTGCGGGTCGTTGATCTTCAAGGAAATGATTATCTTTTTTACAGGGTCTCTTTCTTTGGTCTTCCCAGGTGACTGAGCTAGTAAAGGAAGTTGGATAAGTGCGCTTGGTAACCATCGTGACGAGACAGCGAGAGGCTCCCACTACTCTTCACACGACCTCAATCTTGGCATGCATCACACTGTATTTTGTTTGTTTAGTGGATGCATTTTTAAAACAATTTATTTTGAAATAGTTTTAGACTCACAAGATGTTGCAAAAATAATACAGAGTTTCCCACATACCCCTCACCCGGCTTCCCCCAGCGATCTTGCATAGCCATTGTGCGTTGTCATGACTGGGAAACGGGTGCTCACACTGCACTTCACACACTGACTGCTAGCTCTCTCTGCCCTCCCCATGGCCTCCCCTTCCCCTCATTCAGCTGTGAGCGGTGTGGCGGCAGAGAGTGGGCCTCAGTCATTCCTGCACCTGGGGCAGGGCAGGCAGGAGGTGGGAGCACAGTGACCACCTGCTGAAGGTTGAACACGGGACTGAGGCATCCACCCAGGGGCTCTTGGCACTCTGCCCCTCAGATCTCCAAACTGGGGACCCCTGGCACCGAGGACTTCCAGGAGGAAGGGGAGGTAGCACGATTCATAACCAGCCAACCCTATCCACGTGACGCCGTCTAAAACGTGAGTTGAGCACAGCGCGGCTCTCAGGCCCCCCAGCACCCCACGCCCTTGGCACATTAGCCAAGGCCCCACCAGCGGCCCCAAGACCCACCTGCCCACCGCACTGTCCACTGCGCCCCAACACCGCCTCCTCTCGGCCTGCCCCCAGGACAGGGCGGGCTTCCACCCTCCCGCTCTGCCTCGTCAGGGGCCTGCTCATATGTCCCCACCTCCAAGAGACCTTCCCTGACCCCACAGGCAAGGCGGCACTCCCACCCCCAGCCCCCCGATAACTGGCTTTATTCGTCTTCATAGACTGACCTCAGCAAGAGCTGCTATAACACCACGTCTCTGTGGGCTGTTACCTGCGGGGCAGCTCAGCAGAGAGGGTTTACCTGCCGCTGTGTCCCCTGGACCCACCACAGCACATATTGGGATGCAGTCAATACCAGCTGAATACTGGAGTGCGTGGATTCCATCAACAGAAAGCCCAAGGTTCCAGGTAACGAAAGAAACGAAAGAGCCAAAAAGCACCTCACTCTTTGCAACTACAAAGACTGCAGGAAAAAAGAGAACAAAGACCCTTTTCCCCACCCTCCCCAGCTACCCTCTACCCCTGGCTCGGTGGAGCCTCTCACTCAGCAAATACCCACTGAGCACCTACTGAGCGCCAGGCTTGCTCTGGCTCCGGGTCACTGTCCCTACTCTCTGGCATGACCGCGTGGCCTACCATCTGCTTGGCCAGTCCCTCGTCCACCCGAGTGCAGGGAGTAAACAAGAGAACGCATGCGAGTGCCCAGCACATAGTAGGCACGCGGGGGTGGCAGTTAGTATTATCACGTGCCGTGCTGCTTATTGTGCTTTATCATCATTTCGGCGAAGTTCCTAGCACAGAGCCTGCCGTGAGCTAAGTGTCTGTCGGAGGAAGGGAGGAAGGTTGTCAGCTGGGCCAGGGTAAGTGGAAGACAGAAGTTCAACACTGCCTCCGGGTTAAGTGCGGCCCCAGAACTGGATAGAAAAGTAATAATGTGATTTTACACTTCTGAGGCTCTCCAAAGTCAATGGTTGGTTTGTTTTCGGTAAGGGTGCCGTTTCCTTCTTGGATTCCTTCCTAGAGGATAAACATGTCCTGCCCAAGTACAGCTGCCCAAGTACAGGCCCCCCCAAGACTCTCTGGGGAAGGAAACCAGGCGGCTGGGAGAGCCCGTGCCTCCGTGCAGAGCCCGCCACTGCAGGGCTCGCGCAGAAACTCCGGGACGGCGACGCGGGTGTTCTCAAGAACACGTAAGCAGTAATTGTGAGGTGTTCTGTTTTTAAAGGCACACGAAGGACTGTGCCTATTCACACTGAAAGTCCTGGAGACACGAGTCCCGGGGCCTGATCAGTCCGTGCTGTCTGCCGGGAGACCCTGGAGAGCAGTGGCAGTCGAGGGCACCGGGGTTTCATCTCTGCACTTTCCCGACGCCTCCTGGCCAGGCCCAGCCTCCAGCAGCGGGGCTTGCGTCAGAGTGGCTGTCATAGCCGGGCCAAATATTTTCCTTTAGGGAAACCGTTCTAGACACGTTCAAGACCATAACGTTAACAGTGACTCCATTTCCCCTTCCAGAGCCTCTTGCTTTTCCATGAACTCACCGTCTGGTCACCAGAGCCTTTCATCGATGGCCGGGTGAGCGCTCTGACCTGGGTACGGGGGAGACACGAGAGCCCACTCCCGCGTGTGGTCTGCGGGAAGCCGCGCCAGCCCCCACGGCCCACTCAGCGAGGAAGGGCTGAGTCAGAGGCTTTGGGGCCAGCAATTCCCGCCGCATCCTGGAAGTGCGAGCCCATCCTGACCGGCAGGCTAGCTGGCTGGGGGCCTTGAATTTTCCATGACACCTGCTCGTGAGTCAGCCTGAGGCGAGGCCAACCTGTTGCCCAAAGAAGAAGTTGGCAATATGGCCAGAGGAGAAGACCTATAGAGCAGCCGGGGATGGTAAGGATTTAAGAAGGAGATAAAGAAAGAAAGAAGTGACCTAAATTCATGTTGGAATGAGGTGAAGTTGGCGAGGCAAGGCAGGACAGTGAAACAGATGTGCACACACAGACCTCTAACCAGCACACTTGGGGCCAAAGAAGCCACAGATACCAGAGCTGCACCTTCCTTCCAGAAAGCCCTTCACAGCGCTCAAGACAGCCCGTTTCCTCTTCTCAAAGAAGCAGGTAGAGTCTGTATGTCACAGCTGGCCAGACGAGACCCGGGTTATCATCGGGACAACGGACACTTACTGAGTGTCTGCTGTGCCAGGCATTGTTCTAGAACTCCACACTCTTACCTCCTTTAGTCTTCAAAGCCACACCAGAAGAACTACTATCCCCATTTCACAGCTGAGGAAACTGAGGCTAGGTCATGCAATGAGGTCACACCAAGGAGCCTCACTTCTAACTGCCAGAGCGACCGGGGTCCCAAATCACATAACCAAGTGCCAAGCTGGGGCCTCACAAACTAGAGGGCACTGGGGCTCTCGGTGCCAGTGACAAAGTACCTCGCAGAAGCTTCTCCAGTTCCTTCAGGGGGCTTGTGGTGGCCCGCGCCAAGGCCGCCAGGTAAAGCTTGGTCAAGGTCTCAGACTGGAAAAACTGGGGCTGGTGGAGTTCCCACTTGAAGCCCAGGCATTCGAGAATCACATCTGCAGAGAGAAGAGGACGTTGAGCGGACACTTAGGTAGCTTCCCCACCCAAAGATGCATCGGTCTCCCATACACCTTTGCTCCATCACAGTTGCTAAGCAGACCACTGAGCGAGCAGGCGGCTTCCCAGGCCTTTCAGGAACAAGCAATGAAGCCTGGGCCTCAGGGGCTTGCTGGCTTGGAGGGGGACACTGCAACTGGGCTTATGAGGCCACACAGGAAGTGCTGAGCACCCCAGCGAGCTGCCGAGTAACAGCCGTAAGACCTGCAGGCACATGAGCCGCCCTCCCACGTGGGCAATTGGAAAAGGCTTCGTGGGGCAGGGAGGCTGGCTGGGACCCGCTGGGGCCTCACCCTGCCTTCCCCCATTCCCGCGTGTCTCAGCCTCAGTGCCGTTGCGATTTGGGGCGGGTAACTCCCTGTGGTGGGGGGCGTCCTGTACACAGCAGAGACCTGGCCACATTCCCGGTCTCTCCCCCGCCGGGTGCCAGCAGCACGCCCTCCCCAGCTGCGGCAACCAACGTTGTCTCCAGACATTGCCACATGTCCCCGGTGGGGCAAAATCACTCCCCAGTGCCCTGTTGAGAACCACTGGGCTATCGGCACCTAAATATCACCCATCATCTGAAAGGCAGCAGCGAAGTGCTACGCAGGAATGCACCCGTCAGAGAGCGCAGGGTTCCCGAGAGCCTCGCTGTCCTCAAGGGAATGGGGACCACTAGGAAGCAGGTATTCATCAGAAAGTCTGAAGGAAGATGATAGCGTAAAGAAGGCTTTTTGTGAACTGTAGAAGACTTTGTATGGGAGCGTCTAGCCTGTGGGTGGCATAGGCGGGCAGAGCCAGGGGTGCCAGGGCAGGTGAGGCACAGGAGGCTGGGGGAAGAGGGCTCAGCCCCTGTGACAGTGCCGAATGGAGGGCAGTGTGGTGCACGGGGCAGTCTCCCCAACCCTAAATCTCAGGGCCAGACAGGACCTGGAGAGCTACTAGCCCTACCTACTTATTTCTTGGCTTTACCATTAGTTTGACTGTGAGGCCTTGGGTACCATTTCTTCTTCCCTTCATTATTATTATTATTATTCACCAACTTTGCAGTATTGTTTGGTTCTGGGGTTCAGAACCTGGGTTCGCATCTCATGTCTTGGATAGCCTCAGGTGGTCTGGTTATGCTGGGCTAGAAAAAACCTCACCCATTAGGGTGATTATTGGCAGGAGCAGAATTGCGGATAAAGCATGGACGTCCGTTTCCACTTTCAGGATGGCCAGCGCATGGCAGACATCACCAGTCAATACCAGAGCTCTTTCTCCCATACCAGGAGATGGCTCTGACCACTTCTCCTGTTCAATCTGAATTCAATCTACTAGCCTCTACTTGGAAAGGAGGCTGGCTCTGATCCAGCCACATCATGGAGTGAGGTTTATAAAAAAAAAAGGCTGCTTTAAGGAGCTGACCTGTCTAGCCTCTTCATGAGGCTCAATGAACCTTTTTCTAGCTGGAAGGACCAATTCTGATTCTTGACCCTACCTCAGAAAAGTCCTCTTGGACAAGTGAAGATGCGGACTCCAAGTCGTGACGGGTTAGAGCCCAAGGGGACAAAGAATAGCCGCCCTGTGCTTGGTGGTGCCTGGTTAGCCTTCCAACCCAAAGGCTGTTCATTGATATCAACATATTTGTCTTTATCATGGCCATTAACATATGAAAATATGTTTGCCAAGCTTGGTTTCATTCATTGCACGTTTCACAGATAGTTACAGGGCACCTGTTATATGTTATATGCTAGACACTGTGCAACAGATAAGATTTGCAACTTACAGACTAGTGACCTGGCCTACGAGCTGGTTTCCATCCGTAAGGGTCACAAGACACCCCTGAGGTCAGCAACATTATGACTTGATCCTTGGGTGCCAAGCACTCACCTGCCTCCCCGGTTTGGATGTCCTTATGCTTCGAATTCTCAGAGAAAAGGTTCTGAATTTGTGCAATGCATAACCTCAAAAAAAAAATACAAACAAAAAATCCAGGAATGAATACTGACCTTTTTCTCCAACTGCGACACACATTATTCTAGTGCAAGCCTCCCTACAGCCTCCACTGATCAATCTAATCATGTCTCGCCTCTGGAAGGGTTTCCCAGGGTCACCACTTGTCTGCTGATCTGAAAAACTG
This sequence comes from Cheirogaleus medius, assembly GCA_008086735.1. NCBI lineage: Eukaryota > Metazoa > Chordata > Mammalia > Primates > Cheirogaleidae > Cheirogaleus > Cheirogaleus medius. Next base: position 278,269 of record VBSM01003143.1, read on the forward strand.
CAGGCTGTCTGCTGGCTGGCTCGGAATGTCGATTCCTGTCTTTGGTTTGAGGGTAGGCCTCACTGAGGAGGTATTTGAGGCCATACCTGGGACACTCCCTTTGGTGAGTGTCTAAAACAATATCTGGCATATAGTAGGTGCTCAATGAATACCTGCTGGAGAAAAGACTAGTGGGTTCTGCTCATTTCTGGGACATTAACTCACCAAACAATTTTATCGGGAGGTCATATGGGCCTGGTCTCAGCATGTCCGAGCGCTAAACTCAGAATCTGCCCAAATCCCATACTGCTCCTTACCCAGGGTCCTATTTCCGGAAAAGTCACCACCAGCCTGCAGTTGTCCAAGCCAGCATACTGAGTGTTGGCATATCTCATCACTTGCCCAGATGTGATGAAATGTCTTTTGAATGCATCCATCTCTCTTTGCCCTTATTGCTACGACCTCCGTCCAAGCCACCATCATCTCCCTCAGTTGCTGCCAACACCTCCCTGCCTCCAGCCCTGGATGCACACCCCGCAAATCTGGTCTTGCCTTTCTCTTGCTGAGAATCCCTTAGCGTGTTCCTGGGGGACAGCCCAAACTCCTCAGCACAGCCAACGAGCTCCTGCTTCTCTCTGTGGCCTTGTCCCTCAACGCTCCGGCTCCAGCCCTTTCCAACAGCCCGGAGCCCAGCTCCTGCTTCCTTCTCTTGCACGCACTGTTCCCGCTCCCAGATGCTCTCCTGCCTTCTCCCTTGCTGAGCTCCTGCTGGTCCTTCAGGATAAGCTTAGCCATTGCTGGGGTGGAGGGCGTTGCTGGGGAAGGACTAGGCCAGCACCCTCCCCCCACCCAGCCTGCCTTTACCCCATTAACACTCCTGTGCAGTGCCCTGCGGCTGGCTGCTAACTGGCACGTCCTCTGCAGGACAGAGCGGAGGTGTGTTTACTGCTGTGACCTCACACACGCCACCACGCAGATGCTCAGTAAACACTAGTTGAACGAACTAGTAGCAACAGAGATAAGAGGTTTTCCTATAAACACGATGTCCTCATCATGCCGAGCAAGGAAATGAAACTTGAGTCACATATTCACGGCTTGAAGACGGTCATCCCAAGAAAGCCAAGCGAACCAGCCAAGAGACACTCGACAACCACAGCTGGTCTGTGTCATGTGGCGTCACCTTTGCCAGGCTGTTTTCCAACGATCCCAGGAGGCCTTACCAGCCAGGGCACGCAGAGGAAGCATCGGGTGGGAGCCTGTGCCCAGAATTAATACCGACGACGTGCTGCCCTTTCCAAGGGGAGGGGGCGGCTCCGGTGGCCCAGCCAGGAAGGCCATGTGAGCGTGACTGTTTATGCAATGGGAGGGGTGGACCTGACCCAAGCCACCCTCGCTCCCTCCCTCAATCCCCCTCGTGGCTTGGGTGACATGTCTGGGAAGAGCTGGCCAGGGTCAAGGGTTCAGAATGTGACCTCAAAATGCAGCAGCAGACTTTGGAAAATATGGTGCAAGGCCCATGGGCCCCACCACCCTCACAAACATCACTGTCATCGCTGAGCCGGGAGGTGCCAGACAACAGAACCAGCCACACTGCCTGCTCCCAGGAGCCACGGCTGTGTGTCCAGGCTTATCACTCAGGCTGTGCAGGCCCCGAGGGCCGGGGGTCATTTGAGGACCGCTGGAAAAGCACCCGGAATAAGTGGCACCCGCTAGCCGTCCTCTTCACCGTTTGGGACTTAATGGCCCGAGAGGAAGGGGCAGGTGGGGAGGCTGGGACTGTGCTGTGGGGCTGCAGCCCACTGCCCAGGTCATGAGCTGTGACAGAGAAAGGGACAGGGAAATTCCATTAGTTTCTCATGGATGGGAGGACTTCCTGCAGCAAACCCTCCAAGGACTTTAGGGTTGACACTCAGAATGTGCAAAACTCCAATTTGATTAACTGGGAAGAGTTCCACGGACCCCAGTCCTGCCATTTCCTGACACGTGACCTGGGACCAGCCTCTTGGTCTCCGAGCTCCGTAAAATGGAGATAAGGGTGCCCACTCGGCAGCTGCCGGGAGCAGTGAAATGGTGAATGTTCGGGATGCCTGGCACGGTTTGCATGCAGTCAGCACTTGCTCTTTTGCTGCCTCTGTGAAAGTTGTCAGAATCAAAGTGCAGTTGTGATGTATTAAAATGTATTAAGCCCCTGAAAAATAGAGCCAGAAAAGCCTATAAAGGGAAGGTTCTCATGCACAAAATAACAAGAACTATCACAAAAGACTGCAAAAACCATAACCTTGCACAAAGGCCATTGCAACCCAACACAAAATGAATACTTCTGGGAGGACATCTGCCCAGCAAGCACCTGTCCAGCCTCAGCTGGTGCCACCCTTATTACTGAGCCTTGTAGCCAAAGGTAATTATATCAAAACAACCATGTGTCCTCTTCACTTTTCCTTTAAAAGCCTTCATCTTCCTCTACCTCCCTGAATACACACATAGTTTACTACGGCACAGGTATTCCCCTTGCAATGCCTGTTTTCGAATAAACACCGTTTTTCTTTTAGAGAGCCTCCCCGTTTGTCATTTAGGTTGACGCTTCTGAAACACGGATCATCAGTGTCTAGAGTTCTGCTCAGAGCTGCTCCCAGAGTTCTCCCAGAGCTGCTCTCTGGTAAAAGGTCTAGGGCTCCTTTCTTCACATCCTTGCCTGTCAGTGTGGCCTCCTCCCTCCCTCGGAGGGGCTTGGCATTGCAGGCATCATGGGAGAAAAACATCAGGAGGGGGGTGTCACCAGCCGGGGACAGGGAGGGCTCTGGGCCCCTTTCCCTGGTGCCACAGCCCCCTAAGCCTTGGTGGGGGTGACCCCAACCCCTGTGCGGGATCTCTGGGTGTAGATTACAGCATGCGGCCAAACACGCCCAAGATCCCCAGGGACACCGCTCGACCATGTTTACTGAGTATTTCTGTGTTCCAGACACTGTTCTAAATCTCTGCACGAATTATGTCATGTATTCTCATGGCACTCCTGGAAGGCGGGGTTTGCGGACAAAGAAACCGAGGCACCAAAAGATGAGGCTGCTTGGAAGGAAGTCAGCACTTCCCCTCTCCCAGCACGCCCGACCCCACCCCGTCCCCGAGGAGGAAAGGAAGACGAAGACAGCCAGCAGCCTAACAATCCGCCATGGCATCTCCGAGCCACTGACCGGGAGCTGCTGCGTGGTGGGACCCGCGGTCACAGTCGCAGCTGCCTGCTGGGCACCCCCAGGGCACCGGCCTCCCAGAGGCACAGTGACATACCTGCCACACACGGGAGGCCACCTTTAGATAACTAGTAAAATACCGCTGGTCCAGCCCTTGCCAAGGCAGACAGCAGACAGCGCCCCCCACCCCCACGGGAGAAGCAGCGGCAACGGCGCTGGCAGCAGGAATGCGGCTTGCCGGCCGGGCAGGCACGGCGGTCATGGAGCGCCGAGGGAGATGCACCTGCCCTGCACCGCACAATTCCGGACCCCCACCCACCTTGGGAGCTGCCACCTGACAGTCGCCTGATGTCTGAAGGTGCAAGAGTTACCAGGAATAGCCCCTCGTTACCTCAATTAAATGAAACCTTTATAAGCTTTCTAAGAAGTTTCTCACAATCCTATGGAACAAAACCCTATAGTGAAGACAAAGAAATCCTAAGTCTGCATTTGTCAAAAAAAATCAGTTTCTCCCACACTGTGGAAACTGCACCATTGGCCCCGATTCTTCGCGTCCCTGTGTGCACACCTTTTGCCTTAGGACTGCGACGTTTCTCTCAACAAAGAGACGAAATGTATTTTCTGGCCCTGGACTTTGAGTTTGGCCATGTGACTTCCTCTGGCTCATGGGACGTTAGTGGACATGATGTGGCAGGTTTGAAAAGCATTTGTGCGACTGGGCTTGCCCTCAGTGCCTTCTGCTGTCACCAGGGCAAGCACACGCGCAGGCTGGCCCGCTGTCTCGGAGGACAGGGGGCTCGCAGAGCAGAGCCCAGCTACCCCAGCAGAACCGAACCGGGATCAGCTGAGCCCATGTGCACGTGCGAGCAGCCTGCCCAGAACATATACTGGTGTCAGCTGCCTCTGGACTCGAGGTTTCCCAGCAGCACAAAGGAGAGAGGCAGATCTGTGAAGCTTCTCCCAGGAAGACAATGCCCGGACCAGTTCCCCAATACCTGCTGTGTTAGCGGCAAGGGGCTTTGATTTGAGGGAGGTGCAAGACAGAGGGAAATAATGGGGCTGTTTGTCAGCAGAACACGAGGCTGACACACCCCAAAATGAAATCGGCCAATTACTAAGACTGCTGCTCAGGCTATAAAGATAATAGCTATAAAGACATAATACAATATCAAAACCAGCGAACTATTTAAAAAGGTAATAACTGTTTATTAAGCACCTACTATTTGCCAGAAATAACACTAGATATTTTCAATATATTGTCTGATTTAATCCTCAAGGTAACTCTTCAAGGGAAGTGCTATTATCACCATTTCACAAATGGGGGAACTGAGGCTCAAAGAGGTTTAGCCACTGGCTGAAGGTCACAGAACTGGTAAGTAAAGGAGTGGGGATGCCAACTCTGCCCGATAGACTGCGTTCACAGTCCTAATGCCCACCACTAACTGCGTCGTCCTCAGGTTTCTGCCCCAGCCCTCAGGCCGCCACCTTCTGCTTAGTTCGGTGACTCCCGGAGAGCTTCACCCCTGCTGCCCAGCCCCCGCATCAGTGTTCGGGATCACTCTGCCTCTGTTCCCAGGCCCGGCTCCCGCACCTGCTTCCCAGCCTGGCGTGGCACTGAGGACCTGGGCAGCGGAGCAGTGGCCGGAGGTAGAGAGGGAAGGTCGGGCTTCTCGCTCAGCAAGCACCGGCCAAGCAGCTGCTCCGAGCCAGAGGCTGCTGCCAGGGCACAGCCCGAGCTAAAGTAGATGCCACTGCGAGCTCACAAGGCAGACGCTGCCAGCCCAGGGAGGGTGGTGACATCAGGCCAGGTCCCAAGCACCAGGGAAAGGAGATGTCCCTTCAGCAGTAGGGTCCCGCTCCGTGTCCCCAGGAGAGGTGAGAGAGAACTCAGAACACGGGGAAGTGACGGTCTAGCCTACTGCTCAGAATACCATGCGATCCAGGGAAATCTCCATCAGTAACTGGGTGGAATGGACATCCGTGAGGTGTCCAGATGCTGAGCCAGGACTGTGTTTTGTTTGTCAAGAAGTCAGTGGTCCCTGGATGATAAACTTATTATCCTTTTAGCATCCAAAGTTCCCAATGCGAGGGAAAATCTAGGAAAGAAATTGTCAGTCTCTCTCTCCCTGCATTTTTGTCACCAGCCACATTCTCAGAGGACGTGGACACTTCTGGCCCTGTCTGCGCCTGAGGGATGGTCCCAGAGGGAGCCTTCTTGGCAGCTGTGCCCGTGACAGCCCCTCTAGCCAATCACAGTGGCCTCACAGGCACCTTCCCTCCCAGGAAGGAGTTTCGCCCACGGGCCATTCCCCACCGCGGCCCTTGGTTCTCCTACCTGTCTGGGTTCTTCAGAGCTTCATCGAAGTCCATGCCTAAAGCCTTGAACCTCTGGGAAAGTCCCAGCAGGTCCCCGGAGAAAGAATCTTTGGGGAAACGCCACCGGTTGGTTGAGCCAACTATCCGGCGCTCCTGCCGAGCTTTGCGGTGCTTGAGAATCAAAGAAAGAGAAAAAAAAAAATCTTTTTTTAACCTCACATAAATGTCAGATTTTCCAAATCATATAGCAGGAAGGAAATCAAGATAAATTTTTAAATGCTGGTTAATATTCAAAAGTGGCCAGTATTTCTCACGGCACACCTCAAGGCAAAGATGCTGTGTTCATAGACCAAGGATCTCGAGCTACAAAGTAATTTGGAATTTAGAATCTGGGACAAGCAGTGCCAAAGCCAAAAGTTCAGGGAGAAAGATTGTTTCTTTGCAGGTAGCTCTGAAGAATCCGTGAACGGGGGTAGTATTAACATTATGCTTCAAGTACCGTTCTTTAAGTGCTTACCCTAACTTTTCATTCAGAGAGAGATTAAACTGTGGCCATCTTGGGCAGGGACTTTTTTTAATTGTGGTAAAATATACAAAACAAAATTTTATCCATTTTATAGCACACAATTTAGTGGCATTTAGTACATTTACAATGTTATGCAACCATCACCACTATCTCCAGATGTTCCGGAACATCTTTATTGCCCCCAAAAGGAATCTTGTACCCATTAAGCTGTCACTCCTGTTCCCTTCTCCTCCCCAGCCCCTGGCAACCACCAAGCTGCTTTCTGACTCTATGTTTCTGCCTATTCTTGATATTATATATATGTGGAATTGCATGATATGTGACCTTTTGTGTATGGCTTCGTCACTTAGCATAGTGTTTGCAAGGCTCATCCATGTATCAGTACTTCTTTCCTTTTTAAGGCAGCATAATATTCCATTGTGTGAACATACCACATCTTGTTTACTCATTCCTCAGTCAATGAACCTAGAGTTGTTTCTACCTTTTCACTATTGTGAGGGGATGCTATGAATATCTGCGTATGAGTTTTTGTTTGAATACCTGTCTTCCAGTTCTCTTGGTTGCACACCCAGGAGTGGAACTGCTGGGTCACTGGGCAGAGATTTTTACTTAGAAATTTTCTTGAAGGCCCAGGACAATTTTAGCAATTTCCTTAAGGGAGGAGGACAATACCCAACATGAATGTAAACCTCAGACTGATGGTTCAAAGAAAGCTGGCAAGGAAAAAGGCACCATGAGGGAACCACAGGAATGGGTGTCGTTGATCCCAAGCCACCCAGGTACCCACAGAGCGGTGGAGAGACCACAGAGCGGAAGATCTGAGTTCGAATCTTGTTACTGCCACTTATTACTTGCCCCACAGACTTGGGCAAGTCAGTTAACCCGTTGAGACTGTCAGTCCTCGTACGTGAGTGAATGGGAATGATGACAATGATGATGATAATGATGATGATGGTGGTGGTGATACCATCCTGTTTCTAAAAGTTGTTAAAAGTGTCAAATAAGATAAAGTTTGGGGAACATGCCCTAGTATAGTGCTAGAATGTGGGGGGGGGTGGAAAACTGCGGAATCTGGGTGCAGCTGTCGTCCTGCCGTGTGAGCGTGGTAAGCAGCCGGCGGCACACGCGGGGCTGCTCTCCGCTCTCCGCACGGCGCTGCCTGGGCGCGCTGCTCCTGCAGAGTCAGCCAGACGCGCTGGGCCCTCAGCGGCGCAGGCCCAGCCCCTTGGGGAAACTTGGCAAAACGACCACGACCAAGCTCTTCTCCCCCCACGACCTGCCTTCTCGCGCAGTTGATCTACTTACCGGATTCAGCATTTTCATGAATGGTAGTGGGGATTACACAGACGGAACAAGGTAAGCACCTGGAAGACAAAAGAGTTAAAGCTGAAATTTTCAGTAAGTTTCCAAAGGGTCCCTTCGGGATGTTATGTAGGACATTGGCCGAAAGAATCTATGATTTGCTAAAAAAAAAAAAAAAAAAAAAAGTAATAATGAGTAAGCCTCGAATAGGGGTTATTTATCAAATCAAGAGAATATTTAGTTTTTAAAAAACACATTAGTAGACAGATAGTTCTCTGCTGTTGTTCTGGAAAAGTGGCTCAGAAAAAGCAAAACAGGAGATAACCCATGATATTAATAACTAGGCCCACACCATGGTTACAGACCAGGGCCGTCCTGGAGCTCGGTGGACTCGCTCGAAAGAGGATGAGTGGAAGGATGTTCAGCTGATGGTGATGGGAGGAAGGTGCTCACAGAATCGAAGGGAAAACTAAAGACCTCTCTTTGGGGAAGGGCAGGAAGCAGCTGCGGAGACCTGGGCGGCAGACACCAGCAGTTAGCAGTTACCAACGCTGCTCTAGGGTGAATTGGCTCCCCCGCAGTCAGGCGATGTGAAGTTCTGTTCAACACAGGTTCTCAGCAAAAGGGCTCAACTGGCCTGGCTTAGCTCAGGGGCCTACCCTTGGGAGCTGGGTGGTTTCCCAGAGCAACATCGGAAAGGCAGAGACGAAGCAGGTGAGCAGGTCAAACCAGCAAAAGTCAAGGCACCTGTTTGACCAGAAACCTCAGCTGACTCCGCGCTTTGCTACCCAAATAGCGCCTCACCTGCATTGTAGCCGTGGCAGTGGGAAGCAGCTCATTCATTCGCCAATAAGCATTTACTGTGCAGCTGCCGCATGCAAAAGAGCGCTAGTTGTCTCTGGGAGACAGCAGTGAGCAAAATGGACATGACCCCTCCTCATGGAATTTCCATTCCACCTGGGCAGACAAGCTTTCTTTTCCTTGTAATTGCCTTAATTGGATTTTTTTAATTGCAAAAGTAATATATGCTCATTGTGGCAAGTGAGTCAATGCAAAGATAGGTAAAGAAAAATGTTAACAATAGCTACATAATATTTCGTACTGTGGGTAAGTTATTAGTATTCCACTGTTGAAAGTCATTCAGGTTGTTTCCTACGTTTTATCCCCATAAACAAAGAGAACAACAACAAACATGTACTCACACACATTAGGGCAGTTTGTATGCATGTGTGTTACATATATCTATGTATGTTACTTATATCTAAAATGTAGATATACACACACATATACACACACATATCTATGTGTGTTACTGCTTTAGATTTTTCAAGGTGGGATGTCAGAGATTTGTATTTTTTAATTGAAATAGGTAATGGCAATCCACTTTCCCAAAGTTCACAGCAATTTGCATTCCCATCACCAACTTATAAGTGATTTCTCCCCACACCATCTCCAGTACTACAGTGTTTCCCCAAAAATAAGACAGGGTCTTATATTTATTTTTCCTCAAGAAGACACCCTAGGGCTTATTTTCAGGGTATGTGTTATTTTTTTTAAGTACGGTACAACAATCTACATTTATTCAAATATAGTTAAGTCGTCTTCTTCTGGAACATCATCATAACTCTCCAAACCCCGAATTCCATCCTGAATTTCTTGCGACTGTATTTCCTTTAGAACCATTGGCTCCAATCTCTTGTGTCGAGCAATAGAGCTCTCATGGGGCAGATGAGAAGGGCTGCTCGTCTTCCTTACCCCTCCGCGACGAAATGCATGGGTTGTGCAGATACGCTGCGTAGCCACGCCCATCACTAGGTCTTATTTTCTGGGTAGGGCTTATATTACACAAATGCTTAGAAATCCTGCTAGGACTTATTTTATGGGTAGGTCTTATTTTCGGGGAAACACGGTAGGTATTATCATTATATTTATTTTTGCCAATTTGGTGAGTGACAGATGGTTTCAGATTGTTATTTTAATTTGAACTTCCCCTGCAACCAGTAAGGTTGCATATTCTTTTACATATTTATTGGCCTTTTAATTTTCCTTTCCCGCAAATTATCTAATCATAGGCTTTTCCCATCTTTCCACTGGGTTGCTGCAGTTTCCTTAGCATATTTAGGAGCCGTCAGTATAATAGGGACGCCAACCTTTGCCACATGTGTTGCAGAAGTTTTCCCCAGTGTATCATCTGTCATTTGACTTTATTTTTATTAAACAAATTGTTTGATTAGGTATGAAAAATGTCAAATATATATGTATATGTGTGTGTATGTATTTCCTTTGATAATTTCTAATTTAAAAACTTTGATATGGAATTGGTCCATCTGCCTTTATGGCTGAGTTTCCACCTTGCATAAGGAGGGTCCTCCCACTCCCAGGTGATTCGCATATGCTTCTCTGATCCCTTTCCACATGGGGGTCAGAATGACCAACTCAGCTTACAGCCCTTCACCGGCTTCCCTCTGCCCTCAATATAAACCACTGAATCCTCAACGTAGCCAAAGGGAATCTGAGAAGAGAGCAGAGGGGACATTCTGAAGCAGACCTGATCAGCACAGCATGGACCACACGCAGACAGGGCTCTCTCCACACCTGCAGGACATCTCTTCAATTAGAGAGAGAGGGAGACTAGGGTTTGCACTGAGTTACCCAAACTCCCATTTCTTTGACTCAATTATCCAAGAGTTTTTTTTTAGCTGATGTTGAAATCCAGGGATATCTCAATGGCCTGGAAATGTATTTGTTCTTTTTTTTTCCCACCAGGAAGTCTGCCCTTGGGTGGGTTTTGAGAGTCAGTTCCTAAGCCCCTCCGAGTGGGCAGGACCTGCTTCTGATGGTCTCCTGGCTCCAAGACTCCTCTTGCTTCCTCGCCTTGAATCCCCACAGCCCCGCCCTGCCGAGTAGACCAGATGGAGCCAAGTCCAGGCAGCACCGGTCACTAGGATGCCCTTCTTGGTCTCTGAAGTGGATGAAGGCACCGGCCATACTTACAGTTCTGAAGCCCTTTCGTCCACCACGGGTGTGTTTACAGCAGAAGCTGGCCGAGCGGAGGAGCTCTCATTGCACTGGTCTCTGAATTACCGGGCAGCTGGGGGCTGGTCACCTTCTCTGCCTGAAGCCTGGGAGCTCTCATGACATCTGGGGCTCACCCTTTTCTTCTAACGGGCCAAGGTGCTTGGGCAGGGGAGCTTGCCTTTGGTTTCCACGACGGCGTTGTGGGCACCATGGCAGCGGCAGGGAAGGTTCCGAGCACTTCCTGTGCCAGGGCCTGGTTTCAGCACAGGCCGGGGGCTGTGTCCCAAGCTCTGGCCACAGAGACCAACATGGCTGCCGGGCACTTCCTTTCCCGCCTCCCTCCATAGGGCAGCGGGGCGGGTCCTGCTGCTCACAGCAGCTGGGGCAACCCAGAAGCATCTCCAAAGGGCCCTAGTGAGAATCAACTCCAAACCCTCAGCCTCATCTGTAAAATGAGAAGATTAGACTAGAAGGTCCCCCGATCCCTCTGAGCCTGGCATTCTAAGGTGCTCTATCTCTGGCCTTTTCTATCCAGAAATGTTTTGATAAAAATATTTCAATACAAATCGAGTGTTTTACATTATTAAAAGCTATGCCTAATGAGCTACTGTGTTGATGATGATTTTTAATCTGCTCTCTCTGGGAGCTAAGAACTGCTTGAGAGTCAAGGACAAGACCAAGAGCTTTCATGCCGGGGACAGAGTGGTCTTGCAGTATCCAGCGACGTGGTCTGCACAGCGCATGCCCTGAACTGGGGCCGGGGAGGTGCAGGCACATCGGTCATGCCCACGGGAACCCTGGCCCAGCAAAGGCCTGGACCCGACCCCCAGGGCTCACAGAAAGCCCTGGTTACAGTAATAGGACCTTAGGGTCAGCCCAGCTTCTAAGACCTGAGACCAGGTTCCCTGCGGGATCTTCGTTTGCAATCTCTCTTGAGTCACAGAGATTCTAAAGTAAAAAAGGAAGCAGGTAGCTGCTCTGCCTACCTGCAGCTGTGTTCTAGAAACCATAAAACACTATAAATGGGAGGCACTTCTGAATTTACCTCCTTTTCAGCACTCAAATCCTATGATTCTACCCCTTCTGACACCTGTATTCACTTTGCAGAGTAGCGGGTTACTGTGGAGTGTTCTATGAGTGGCTCACCCATCTCCACCTCTCCAAAGCCCAGCCACCAAACGTGGCCCTTAGAAAGTGCTCAACAAACCTCTCTAGAATTGGGTAGTTGGATGTACTGGTCCATAACCACCGCTCTGCCTGTGCATGTGGATGAGCACTTCATGTGTGTGTGCACATGTGTTTACGCATGTATACTATACGTGTATGTCTGCTTCTGTGTGGTCACAATCCTGGTGTTTGTACCCAACTACCAGTGTCCTTGTTTGCAATTTCATCCATGTATGCATGTGTGTTAAGAGCATCTTTGGCTTTTCAAGTAACTTCCAAAAGTGCACATTGGGTCGGAACAATGTCTCTGGGTTGTACATTGGATTTGGGGTTTGGAAGTGAAATGAGAAGGGTTTCATGGTAGCTCACAAATGACCCTAGCAGCTACATCATGGGCCAACCCGGGGATGCCCTCCAGGTACCACGCCTGAGGCACTCCTGAGAGCAGGCCTTTGGGCTCCCTCTAGTGGTCACTCTAGGGAAGTGTCGCAGGGTGCCACACTCCTTGCTGCCCCTCAGCAGACCCCCGGGGCTGATGCACACTTTCTGCAGGTCGAGCTCAGGGATCAGGGCATTTCGTTTACCCCAAGAACCCTTAGCACGTACATCCCCCATAGAGCTCTTGGCACCTGAGCTATTAGCCAAAGTCAAAGACAGCAAATACAAATAAATGGAAATAGCCCCCAGCATCTTCCCCTGAATGCTCCTTCCTGGAGGTGCCCACTGTGCTCCGATGTGCAGGAACCCAGCCTCTTCCTGGGCCCAGCCCGTGAAGCAGCTCAACGAGCCAGAAATCCCAAGAGCAGAGGCCCTCAGTGACTCAGACACGAAACCGCATCGAGCACTGCCCTCAGCTAGAACCGCCTTGTACCAAAATCTCCTGTGTCATGGTTACAGGGGATTTTGGTGAGTGACCTTTTTTTTTTTTTGAATACTTCAGGGATGAAGCACTCACTGCCTCACCAGAAAGCTCATTATAGCGCACTCCACCCAGTCACCCTTACACTGAAAGGAACACCTGATTCTGACTAGCCCTGTGACCCCGGACACACCTTTAACCTTCCTTAGTGAAAAGAGTAGACCCAGAGCCCCGAGAGTGCACCCAGCTAAGGTCCAGGCTGCTGCCGGGGGTGCTGCCAGCTCCCCCGTGCACGAGCAGAAGACAAGCAGAGACTCCCATGAAGGAGAAGCCCAGGGAGGGTCCTGCCCTTGAACTGAGTCCTACACGGCAAAGGGGGTGATCTCAGCGGTAAGAAAGGAGAACTACAGTAGATTGGGTCAGACACTGGCCATGAACTTGCTGTGCACCTGAAGAAGTCCTCTCTTGGGCTCTGGGTTTCCATTTTCTTATCTGCAAAACAAAGTTTCAACCAAACAACTCCTCAGCTCCATCCACAGTTGATTCCCTTATTCCAAGATGTTCCGGACGGTGGTGATGACCACGGGGCCGCCCAGTGCTCGCTTCATGGACTCCTTTAAACAATGTCTGAGTGTCAAGGTTGTGCTGGGTGTTGGGGACAAAACGGGAGCAGAGTGACGGGTGAGCACCAGCTCTGCAATCTCATATCCTCACATCACCCGTGATGTCATTTACTTAAAATTTGTCCTTAAGAATGGACTTACATTTTGACATACAATTTTTGTTACTTACAATGTTTTTAAAGTAAATTTATCAGTGAAATGACATATTTGGTATGCTGGTTTATTTATAAAATACTTTAAAATTTTAAAAAAACTACATAACTCTTTTTTAAAAAGTCATATGTGAGCTTTCCTTAAATCTCACCCTTTGTGCCTGGGCACCACCTCACTTTTGGAGGCTTAACTTCTGCCCTGTGAGGCTCGTGGTATACAGGGGTGATGACAAACCTGCCCTAATCACCCCTGGGGGTGCTACTGGAGGAGAGACAGCCCCTATACACCCAAAGCCCACTGAAATTATTCAAACTAGACAATCCTAAACCTGATTGTACTACCTCACCTGTTCCTTCCCACGGAATCCACCATAAAGGCCCTTGCCCATGTTTTCCTCTCACTCCCTCTGCCTCCTAACCCTGGGGTTTCCCTACGTGCCCCCTCCCATCACGTGGTGTTCCCCCACCTCTTGGGAACTGTAACAACCTATCTTTTCAATGGCAATTATCTCCTTATCTGCTGGCCTCATCATACCTGAATAATAGTAAAACCTATATTTTAAAACACTGACCCAGGCCCAAATGTTCAAGGAGGGATGAAATGACATCAAGGATGAGCCCTAAGGGAGTAGAAATTAGCTGAGAGATAAGATGACAGGGGCAGGGTCGAGTGTCCCAGGCAGAGAGAACAGCATGTGCTAGGCCAAAGTGGACAAGTCAGGACGCACTGAAGGAATGGCCCATGCGGTCTGATCACGCAGTGCAGAGTGGGAATTGGGAGGAGGGGAAAAGAAAGGGCAAAGGGACCAGACATGCCAGGGCTCACAAAGGCCAAGAAGTCTGGGCTTTATCTAGTCCTATTCCTTTTGATCTCCAAGTTGCTTTTCCTGACTTCTAAAAAACTAAAATGACAGAGTGAATTTTTGAGATTCTGTTGTTGATGTTCCAGCCCAAAGAACTCAGAAGCCTTGCCCAGCTGGGCACTGTCAGCCTGGGGAGGTACCACTCGTCCACTGACTGTCCAAGGGAAACATGTGGCAATGAGAAAAGTGGAGCATGCATCCAAAATTCCAGTTTTCTGGGAATCTGCTCATGGAACCAGTTTCCGTGAGCCAAAGTCAAAGACAGCAAATACAAATAAATGGAAATAGCCCCCAGCATCTTGGAGCACTGATGAAGAACTGGCATATTTCGGATGCCTGGGAGTTGCTGAGAACAAAAGAGAGGTCAGTGTCATGTGCAATGCCTGTACTACAGACAGTACTATGGAGAGACATCAGAGGGAACAAGAGATCACAAGCTCCTAAAAAGAAATTGGAGAACCTTTCTGATTGGGAAATTATATGTACAAGCTCAGAGAAGACACATCCCCAGAAAAGGTGTGTGAGGCCCCTAGAATCACTGGTCAGGCTGATTGGTGAAGGCTTTTCCCTGTAGGAAGCCAGTCTATAAAGACTGGGAGAAGTGGCTGTTTTTTTCAAATGAACAAATCACAGCAAAATAACAACAACAATAACAAGGCACATTGAGAAACAGGGGAACATAGCCCAATTAAAGGAATAAAATATACCTCTAAAAACTGGCCCTAAATAATGAAGATCTATGGGTTACCTAATGAGGAATTAAAAATAATCATCTTAAAGAAGCTCAATGTGCTATAAGAGAGTGTAGATAGACATCTAAACAAAATCAGGAAAATAATGCATGAACAAAATGAAAATATCAACAAAGAGACAGAAACAATAAAAAAACTAAAAAGAAAATTCTAGCACTGAAGAATACAATACCTGAATTGAAAAATTCACTAGAGAGGTTCAACGGCATACTTGATCAAGCAGAAGAAAGAAACAGCAAACCCGAAGACAGGGCATTTGAAATTATCAAGTCAGAGGAACAAAAAGAAAAAAAAAGAATGAGGAAAAGCAAAGAAATCCTAAGAGCCTGTGTACCCCATAAGCAGACCAATACACACATGATGTGAGTTGCAGAAGGAGAAGAGAGAGAACAAGGCACAGAGGACTCTTTGAAGAAATAATGGCAGAAAACTTCCCAAATCTGAAGAAGGAAATAGACAATCAAATTCAAGAAGCTCACAGGATTCCAACTAGGATGAAGCCAAAAAACCTCACAGCAAAGAGACACATCAGAATTAAACTGTCAAAAGTAAAAGACAAAGAGAGAATCTTGAAAGCAGCAAGAGAAAACTCAATTAAAATCCATCATGTACTAGGGAGCTCCCATAACATTATCAATGGATTTCTCAGCAGGAATATTACAGGCCAGAAGGGAGTGGGATAATATATTCAAAGTGCTGAAACGAAACAAACAAACAAAAAAAACTGCTAACCAAGAATACTATATCTAGAAAAACTGGTTTTCAAAACTGAAGGAGAAATAAAGATAAACAAAAGCCTTCTGATTTACTTTTGTTTACCTTCTCAGATAAACAAAAGCTGAAGAAGTTCATCACTACCAGACCTGCCTTACAAGAGCTGCTAAAAGGGAACCCTTCAAGTTGAAGTGGAAGGACAGTGGGACAGAAGGGCACTTTCAGCAACATGAAAGTGTATGAAAAAACAAAGTTCTCTGGTAAAGGTGAGTATAGAATTCTGTAATACTGTCATATTATTGCATAAATTACTTGTAATTCTATTATAGAATTTAAAAGACAAAAGCATAAAAATGACAATAAAACCATAAAACTGTAACTATAAAACTATAAACTATGCTAAAGGATATAAAATATAAAAAGACATAATTTTTGATATTGTGATAGTGATAACATAAGGTGGGGGCATCTATACTGAAAAAAAGTAAAATTATCTGTTTACAGAGGATATGCTCTTGTATTTTGAAAACTCTAAAGATTCTACATAAAAATGCCAATAGAACTAATAAATGAATTTAGCAAAGTTACGGGATACAAAATCAATACACAAAAATCAGTCACATTTTTATACAATAACAATGAACAACCTAAAAAGGAAATTAAGAAAATTCTTTACAATACCATCAAAAATAATATACATAGGAATAAACTTAAGGAGAAAGACATGTACACTGAAAACTATAAAACATTGCTAAAAGAATTTAAAGAAAACGCAAATAAATGAAAAGATATCCCATTTCATGGATTGGAAAACTTAATACTGCTAAAAGCAACCTACAGATTTAATGCAATATCTATCAAAATCCGAACAACATATTTTGCAGAAATAGGAAAAAAACTTAAAATTCGTATGATACCTCAAAGGACCCCTAGTAGCCAAAACAATCCTCAGAAAGAAAAACAAAGCTGAAGGCCTTCATTTCCTGATTTCAAAACATATTACAAAGTTACAAGATTCAAAACTGTATGGTACTATCATAAAGACAGACATATAGGCCAATGGAACCAAGTAGAGAACCCAGAAATAAATTTACACACATACAGGCAAATGATCTTCAACAAGGGTCCCAAGTCTACACAACGGGGAAACAAATGATGTTGGGAAAACTGGATATCTACATGCAAGGGAATGAAGTTGGACCTTATTTTACACCATACACAAAAATTAACTCAAAACAGATTAAAGACCTAAATGTAAGACCTGAAAGTATAAAACTAGAAGAAAACATAGGAGGAAAGCCTTCATTACATTGGAATGACAATGATTTTTTGGACATGACCCCAAGAGCACAGGCAACAAAATCAAGAATAGACAAAAGGGACTACATCAAACTTTAAAACTCTGCACGGCAAAGGAAACAATCAACAGAGCAAAAACCTGTGAAGTGGCAGAAAATATCTGCAAATCATATATCTGATAAGGAGTTAATATCCAGAATATATTAAAAAAACTCATATAACTCAACAATAAAATCCCAAATAACCTGATTAAAAAATGGGCAAAGGACTTGAACAGACATTTCTCCAAAGATACACAAAAAGTCAACAAGCATGTTAAAAAATGCCCAATATCACTAATCATCAGAAAAATGAAAATCAAAACCATAATTAGGTATCACCACATAGCCATTAGGATAGCCACTTAAAAAAAAACAGAAAAATAAGTGTTGGTGAGTATGTTGAAAAATTGGAACCCTTGTGAACTATTGGTAGGAAAACAAATTAGTGCGTTTGCTATGGAAAACAGCATGGAGATTCCTCAAAAAGTTAAAAATAGAACTACAAAAAGTTAAAAATAGATCAAGCAATCCCATTTTGAGTATATATCCAAAAGAATTGAAAACAGGATCTTGAAGAGATATTTCTACTCCCATGGTCATTGTAGCATTATTTACAATAGCCAATAGGTGGTGGAAGCAACCAAACATTCACTGACAGATGCATGCATAAAGAAAACATGGGGTCAGGTGCGGTGGGTGGCTTACATCTGTAATCCCAGTGCTTTGGGAAGCCGAGGTGGAAAGCTTGAGGCCAGGAGTTCAAGACCAGCCTGGGCAACCAGATGGGCAAGACCCTGTCTCTACCAAAAAAAAAAAAAAAAAAAGAAAAAATATTAAAAGAATAAAAAAAATTAAATAAAAAAGAAAGAAAATACATGCAATGGAATACTACTCGGCCTTAATTTTTAAAAAAGGAGATTATATCATATGGTACAACATGGCTGAACGTTGGGGACACTATGTTAAGTGAAACGAAGCCAGCCTCAAAGAGACAATTACTGCTTGATTCCATCTACACGAGGCAGCGGAAGCAGTGAAACTCTTAGACGCGGAAAGCAGAAAGGTGGTTGCCAGGGGCATGGGGGAAGTGGGAAGGAGGAGCTGTTGTTCGCTGGGTATGGAATTACAGTTGTGCAATATGAAAACATTTTAGAGATGGGTTGTGCAATCATGTACAGATAGTTCATACTGTATTGTACATTTAAAATGGTTAAAATGGTAAATATTGTTATGTTTAATACCATAATAATAAAAAAGTATGACAATATTGGAAGAAACGTAAGTTGTTAAATAAATGCTATTCACATTTCAAAAAAGAAACTTCAGCATCTCACCAGGGCCAAAGATTAAGTTGCCAGCGAGCCAGGCAGTTCTTCCTGTCCCTGGCTCTTCCTTCACCTGTTCCGTGCAGAGCCCCGATGGCTTCTTTCTTCAGGACTCAGCAGCCTGGGGTGGGAGGGGTCTGCCAGGGGACACTCCCTGGCGTGGCCATGGGCCCCTCAGATCTCACAGCCAAGGGTCCGAGCCCTAAACGTGAATGGAAAAGAAATCCCCAGGAGGCTCTCTCCCATCTCCCTCCCCCTGGCATCCACTCTGTCCTCACAAGACCTTACTTAGTACCTCAGGGACAGCACCAAGGAAATGCTGAGCCAGGGGGGAAAATGTTAGAAGCTCAAGATTTTAGCTGACTTGGCAAACAAGTTCCTAAGAATGCTGAGAATCCCAAAGCTGCCGGGGGAGGGGAGCCTCAGATGGAGGTCAGGTGTCTGCTTCTCACCCAGCAAAGCAAAGTAACGTCCTCAGCAGCCTCCCAAGGACGAACACATGCAGGCACACTCAGCAGGAGACAAAGTAAGTGTGAGAGAACAAGCAGGGCATCTCAACCCACATGGGTTCCAAGGCCAGGCTCCCCTCACAGTAGCCCTGTGGGTACGGAGGGATGCTCGGCCTCGGGCCCAGAGAGGGTGAGTGACCTACCCTGATCACACAGCCGTAAGTGGCAGAACTGAGATCCTTCAGTCCAGCCCGTGTGGAGGTGTTACCTCTAGGCACTGTGGGTGAGCCTTCCCCTCCGCCTCCCTGCCAAGTTGCCCACGGGGGAGTGAAGGGAGAAGAGGGTGCAGTCATCTCCAGCTCAGCCCTCTCTTGTGGGGCCTCCCCACCTCACACCCTTGCTCTCTGACACAGCCCCACAGGTGTCCAGGGAGCGGCCAGGCGAAGGACACACACGCTGCCCAGCGCCCATGCCCACGCGTGCTGACCATGGTGACAGGTCTCTCTCCTCCAGCCCCCCCAGGGGCAGAGCCGTGGGCAGTGCCGGGTAAGGAGGGGGCCAAGCACGGAGCCTGAGGCCAAGCCCTGGCTGGCGCTGCCCACACCAGGCTGGGCTGCCGGGCGGACAGAGCGGCCCAGAGCCGGGTCACACACCCCAAAGGTAGAGGCTACTGAGCGGGGAGTGAGGGGCTGTGCGTGGTGCAACCTCAGTGGAAGGGTATTTGGCAATGGGCTTCCCAGATTGCAAAATGTGCACACGCTTTGAGAAAGAAGAAAGCTGCCCCTCACGGCTCGGCCTTGACCATAAACACCTTCACGGAACATCAGCTCCAGGCAGGAGCTGTGACCGACTGTGACAAATCAGGAAAACAGCACGCCCGCTGCACACAGACAGAACGTGAACACCAGGCCAGCCCCACACGGGCCAGACGTATCTCCACCCTGTTGCTTCTTTACCAATTACAGCTTGGCCGCACTCCAGTCCTCGCTTCTTCCCGTGCGATGTATTGAGATACCCAGTCCTCGAATCTCCTGTGTCCCGACAGCACCCAGCACAGCGCAGAGCCGGCTCCTTAAGCCCTCCCAGAGTCCCCTGCGTCCTTCCCTGACCATCCTACCAAGGCCTCGACGGCACCCCCTGGTGTGTGCCCGGCCTCACTGCAATGAGCAACAACCCCCAACTTGCTCAACCAAGGGGTGGGGGCGGTGGTCTTTGGCTAGAGAGCAGTGACACCTTTTACCCAGGTGACCCACTCTTAAGAATTTAATCTAAAGAAGTGCTCACGTTCATAGACGTATAGATACGTACGTGCAGAATGATAGCAAAACACTGAACGTGATATAAATGCCCGTCGGCAGGGGGCTGGCATTTTGGTACGATAGAGTGCTATGCGGCCATTCAAAGGGATGATGAAGAGCTGTATTTATTGATAAAAAAGTTTACTGTCATGTGGTGGTCACATTATAGTATCAATATTAGGTGAAAAAGTTTATGAAACTTTACGTACACTGCAAATGGCTGCAGGGTATGGTGCTGCATTATCTCTCGATGATCCTGCTCTTATAAATACTAAATAAAACATTTCAGACTGAGAAAAAAACCACAAAAATACACATAAAAACATTAGTAGTTTCTTGGTTTGGGGATTATAAGTGTGTTTTACCCCCTTACCTGCTTTTTTTACTTTTTTAGCAATGGAAATGTTTTAAATAATAAGAAAAATGAAAGCTTCCCAGAG
>VBSM01003143.1:298676-311508 GCA_008086735.1 Cheirogaleus medius
GGAAGAGGGACAGCCGAGCTCAGGGCCATCAGGGCCTTGGGTCTGCTTTCAAGCTGACGGCCCACACCCCATACCCTGCTGGCACAGGTGTTCCCCCGAAAGATACATCCACATCCAATCCCCCTACCTGTGAACGTGACCTTATGTGGAAATAGGGTCTTTGCAGATATAATTGAGGATCTTGCATGACATCATCCTGGATGTGGGATGGGCTCTGGATCCAAGGACTGGGGTTCTCGTAAGAGAGGAGGGGCCACGTGAAGACAGGCAGGTTGGAGTGCTGCAGCTACAAGCCCAGGGACGCCAAGGAGTGCCAGCAACCAGCAGAGGCTGGGAGAGAGGCCCAGAGCAGAGCTCCGCCTCCGAGTCTCCAGGTGGAACCAAGCCCGAGGACACTTTGATTTGGGGCTCTGCCCTCCACAGCTGCGAGAGAATCAATTTCTACTGTTGGAAGCTGCCAAGTTTGTGGTGATTTGTTGCAGCAGCCCTAAAAAACGGGTGTAGATCTGCCCACCCTGCACCCCGGGACCCCCTAGCAAGTCAGGAGCAATGAAGGACTCTTAGCACAGGCACGTTGCTAGTTTAATCTCCAGAGTGGCTCAGTTGCCGGCCTCCCACCAGCAATGGCTCGCCCTTTCCCAATCCTTCAGCGGGGGATGGGTGTGTCACGGCTGACCTTCACACATGAAGGGATTGGACGGGAAGGGTGACAGCCTGCTACTTCCTTGACCCAACAGAAGGAAATAGATTTAGATTTGCCTCCTAAAGTCAAAGAGGCTTTGTAAAAACTAAATCTAAGCTAATGCAATGCATTCACTGAATTATTAAAGCAGCAAGTCAATATTTCTCATTGGTTTCATCCTACAAACCCAGCCAAGCTAACGAAGGAAATGTTATTTAAATCCGTGGGCAAAGAAATGTTATTTAAATCCCAGGCAGAGAAAAGGACAAATCTAATATTTCACAAAGGCAAGAAAAGACTCAACCCTTCCCAGAAAAGAAATCATAGCCACACTTATTGCCAAGATCCAAAGAAAAAAGTTTATTTACAATAGAGAATTTTATTTGAAACATGCATTTTTTTTTAAAAACAAATCAGCAAATGCAGATCAAGTTTACACTCCTTAAGGCAAGAGTCCCTATGCACGCTGTACATGTTCATATTAAATCCAAAAGCTGCTCACCCTGGGAACTTGTGTACAAAGGGCAAGGCCAAGGTCAGCAATTTGTCTTTTATTAGAGAATCAGACAATCTCCCTGATACAGGAACTCTGAGGTCAACTTGCTATGAATTATACTAGGAAAATGCAAACCAATAGCAAGAGGTTCTGATAGTCTCCTTAGTACTGCATACAATCAAATCAACTTTATTTAGAAAGGAAATACAGTAGTGCATATGAAAAAGTGAAAACAGAACCTGCCCACGTGATCGGAGGAACAGCAGTGTGCCGACGGTCATATTGCACGCAACAGTCAAGTCCAGACATTTGGTTCAGAGTTAGCTTTTCCCCATCTTCGCAATCAGTTCGTCACAAATCTTGGTGAGCTCTTCTATCTCTTTATTCTGAAAGCGAAGACAAGATAGAAGTTACTGATGTTTGAAGTCTGGCCAATCAGAATGGACATTGGGCTTTTGGGAAGGATGGGGTCCACTGGGCCACTTGGTGCCCCCAAAGCTATCTAAAGCAGTGAGAGAAATGACTTGGAGCCAAACGACCTGAGGATACATCCCAGCTCTAGCTGTGTGACCTTGGCCAAGTTACACAACCTCTCTGAGCCTTGGCTTCCTTATCTCTAAAATGTAGGTGATGAGGGATCAAAAACTACCTATCAGGTACAATGTCCACTATTCTGGAGATGGTACACTGAAAGCCCTGATTTCACCACTATACAGTTCATCCCCGTAACAAAAAAACACTTGTACCTACTAAATCTATTAAAGTAAAAGTAAATAAATAAATGTGATCTGTCCTTCTGATAACTAAATGAGGTAAGAAATGTAAAGTTCCCTGGCACAGGGACCAGCACAGAGGAGAGGATTAACTGGCATGGTTCCTCTCCCTTTATTTGCCTCTGAAGGATGTAATCAGAGGTGACAGGTGACAGTGGTCTGGGGTGAGCCCTTTGGTGGCCATTTTGAGAACCGGCACAAGGAGGGTTGAGCAGTTCCACTTGGACGGGGTCACTAGCGTTGTTTGCGGGACGCCAGATGGATGGTGCTGTGGATACTGGGGTCACGGAGAGAGGCAGGAGCAGACGCCAGGTGGCTTCAAGGTGATCCTCATGTCACACCTTGGTGACCGCCCAGGGGACTCTTAAGGCTCAGCAGATTGTCTGGAATGGGGCTGCCTGTCTGGAAATACCCCCTTTCAAGAATGCATGCAGGGAGAGGGCCTGGCCCTCACTCACAGGACACTCGTGGGCTAAAGGAGCTTCTCATCTGGACACCCGGGGAGACAGTGTGCACAGTGGATGGAGCGCTGGGTTCAAAATCAGGAAACCTGGGCACGTGGTAAATGACCTCAGGAAGACGCCCCCGGCAGTGAAACTAGAGGACCCTTGACACTGCCCATTTTCTGCATCAGCGGCCCATTTTCTGCCGCTGCCGGGGGCCTGGTGGGTGCCCCGTCTACTTTCCAGTAAGCACGCTGGATGCAGAGTTCAAGTCCCACACCTGGCACACCATAGGTGCTTAATAAATACTTGACAAATGAATGACTGTTGAAAACGAATGAAAATGGCAATAAACCCTCCTGCGGGCTGCAACTCCAGGAGAGGTGGAAGGGAAGCCAGTCTCAGGGTCAGCGCTCAACTGGAGGGAGACAAGGGTCTGCTCATGATGCACGAACTTGACCTCGGGAGCGGCAGTGGGCCAAGGACGCCAGGAGGCCGCCCCATCCTGTTACCTTCTGCTCCAGCGTCCTCTCGAGGGCGTCCACTCGCAGCTGCTCCTTCCGCAGGCTGGCCTGGTGCGCGGCCTGCTCCTGCTGCGCCTTGCCTCGGACCTGGGCGATCTCAGCATTGGCCCTGGCGGGAACAGGGAGCCCCAAAATTATCACCCTGGCTTGTAGGTCGCCAGAGGCCCCTGCTGCCTCCCAACTCCGGGCAGGGACAATGGTCTGGCCTGGCCCCAGCTCCCATCAACTGGAGCCAGAGCGCAGAGGCCCAGGAGAACCCCCGCACCCAACTCCACTCCCGTGACGCCGGGGTGCTCTGGGTACCCCGGACATTACAACGTGCGTCCTCCACTTATCAGAATGATGCCGAGAGTGTGCCCTCGCACGCGTCTTATCGAAAAGTGCACATGGATTGCCCGCCCTTGCCAAGCCAACGTCAGGGGTGCCTGGGTAGGGGCTGCTGAGTGGCCCGTGGGAGCAGAACCCGGTCGCTTTACCTGTCCAGTTTCTCCTCCGCGTGCACCTTCAGGGCCTGGTACCGCTGCTCCTCTTTCTTCACTCGGGACAGGTACTCCTGCGCACATCTCTTCAGCACCTCTTCATTCTGACACCAGGGAGGACGGGCTCGAGTCCGTGAGGAGAAAGGTCCAGGAGCGCTGGGAACCCCACGGACTCGGACGCAGGTTTAACCCCAGGCAGCCGCGTCTGCCTCCCCGGCCTTGCAGGACCCCGCCTCACGGGTGCCTCACGATGACTTCACAACCTTTAACCCCTGCCCTTGGGGAGCCCCAGAGTCTCTCCCAACCTGCTCCCCCTTCTCCACCCCACACGTCCAGCCTCCTGCTCGGCCCCCGGCCCCACACCCACCTTGCGGAAGCCTTCCAGGACCTCCTTCATCTTCTCGTATCTCCTGAAAAGGTCGGCCAGAGACTTCTCCACGGAGTTCAGGTCAGCCAGGGCCTGTTCCTTCTCCAGAACCAGCTGCTGCACCGTCTGGTGGGAGACCGACTTCTCCCTCTGCTCGTCCTCTGGCAGAGACACAAGGAGCCGGACGATGGAGCCCAAGAAGTCAGAACTGGGTCCCTGGGGCTGGCAGAGGCCTCAGGCCAAGTCAGCCCGACCAGCGGGGGCATCACAAACCCCGGCTTTTCCTGGGACGGACCCATGCCCCGGAGCCCTCCCAGACCTGGGCTCTGCAGTCCCACATGGGGTGGAAATTAGCCAATAGTCTTTAACCTGATCAACGTAGGCCCTTACAAATCTATAACGTAGCCCCCAGGGATTCTGTGCGGTTGACAGCAAACAGATCCACAAGGTAAAAAGGAAGACGTCATCACTGAATTTTGTGTTGGGGAGAGAATGAAGGGTGCTGGGGTCTGGGCTGTGCGTGATGGGCCTAAGAATTATCAAGACACAGAGCGGGTCTTCGGAAATCCTTAAAACACCCCGGAAATCCAAAGCCCACAAAACTGTCTCCTCTGAAATTCTATTACATTTCACACAGAAACTGACAGCTTCTTTGATACAGCAAGTGTCTTAACTCCAAGAAGCATGGAGCTATTTCCTTCAAAGTGAGTTTCTCCATGGTGTACAAAACAATGAAATTCTGGCCCAGTTCAGAGCAGCTCTGTCCTCCACCCCACTTTCTGGCCCTTGGCCAGCCCAAGCAAATAATCTGCCCCAAATGTCTAGAAAAATCATTTCCATATTTATGAGAAAGGCTTTCTCTGACTACATAAAACAGCCCCCCTGCTGCATGGCACCCTCTGCGCTCTCTGTGCTGATCCGTCCCCGGCCCAGGTGCACCCAGGTGAGCGAGGAGTCATTTGCTCTCTTGGCAACAACAGAGGATGAAAGGGAGAGGCCCCCACTTGGAGCTCCTGGGGAGGGAGTTCAGCAGACCTTTCTGTCAACCCCAGGTCACCTGGGAGTGGGCTGCCCACTGCCCAGGACCGACTCTGAGGGCTGGCTGTCATAAGACAGATCACATCTGGAATTCGCCGTGACAAGAACAGCAGCAGGTGTTCACTGGGCCCTGCCATGTGTCGGGGCCATGCTGACCACTCTACTCATTGACTGTCCCTAAGCCAGCACCCAGCAACCAGCCTGAGCTCCCCGAAGTGCAGACCAGGCCACCCCACTCCTGTGTGGGAAGGAAATCCAAACCCTCGCCCACCTGCTTGGCCTCTACTCTCCCTGGCCACTCCGCTCCAGCCACCAAGGCCTCCAACGCCCAGGCAGTCCTGCCATAGGGCTTCCTAGGGCTCCCTGCCATTCACTCAGGTCTCTGATCCCATGTCACCTCCCCAGAGTCGGGAACGCCTCATCTCCACTCTCTCTAGTCCTGCGTTTCCCTCCTCAGGCAGTAGCCACCCCTTATCAGAAGCGCACGTGTGCACACGTGCCCAGTCAAGTGTGCATGTCAGCTACTCAGCTCCCTGATGAGGGCAGACACCGGAGTCTGCTCTGTGCACTGCTCTGCCCCAGGGCCTAGGACAGCGCCCTGCACACGGGTGCCTCCATACGAGTCCGTGCACTGAATGAACCACTGAAGCCTCATGACCACCCGGCGGGGTGTCTTCTCATCCCCATTTAGGAGAAGGTGAAGTATGAAAGGTTTGAGAAACTGTCACCGTTCGGGGAAGTGGCACAGGACAAACCCAAAGCTGCGATTGAAACCGCATCTCTACGTGGGCCTCTTGTAATGACAGACCTTGAAGGACGCGGCTCCCTTAGCTGCAGGGAGATTTTGCCACAGGTTCTTTTCCCCTTGGTTGCAAGACACAATAGACCAGCATCTTGCCGCAGCCTGAAGTTAGGCACATTCTTACCCCTGTGGTGTGGTGGGGGGCACATTATGGGTTTTAGCTCCGGCCCTGACATAAGCTTGCTCAAAGGTCCTGACCTCTCAGGGCCCCAGGGCCTTGTTTCCAAAAGTTCTCACATGTGAGTGTGCAGCTGCTTCAGCTAGGGAACCCCGCAGGTTCCGATTTAGTAGGTCTCGGGACTCTGCCTGGAGAGCCACAGGCCTAGAGGCTGCCTAATGTCCCCCCAGCTCTGCCTCTGGGATCGCAGGACTCCCAAGAGCTCTCACTACCCTACCCGCAGCCTGGAGCTGCCCAGGGCAGTGGCTAAGAGGCGCCAGAGCCTGACTGCCCAGGCTTGAATCCTGTCTCAGACACTTCCCAGCTGTGCGACACTGAGCAGGGTTTTTAAACTGTCTCAGCCTCCTCACCTGAGATAGGGGGCGACAGTATTTATATCTCACGACATGTGGGGGGATTAAATGAGTCTGTATATATACAGCCCTAGACACCTAGGAAGAGCACAATATCAGTGACCCATTATCAATAGCATCATTGTCCGTAATGAACCCCGTGACAGTCACCCCTGAATCGGTATGACAGTGTGTCACAGAGACTAGTGAAGGAGAAATTTTTAACATAGAGAGAGATAAGAGTCACCAGCCATCTGCTTGCTTCATCTAGACTCCTAAAAGAAAGGGCGTTTCAAAGTCTCACTAGTAATCAAATGATTGTCTTTATTCTTTGAATTTTAGCTGCTTCCTCGGTTCCCAGAACGCTGTACAATGTACATTCTGGGCTGACTGGAGCCCATGTATACATTTCACTTCTCTTGGCAAAGGAGCCATTTATCAAACCAAGTTCATCTGATTTCCTGGACCTAAGACTTTGCTCAGGTTTCCTTTCCTCCTGCCCCAACCCTTTTAGAAGTAGAACTGCCCAGGTCCCAGGAGACTGAGGAGGCAAGAATGCTTCACAAACCTTTTTGTAAATGACAAATGCAGTTAGGTTCTTCAAACGAGGAAATCAGCCTCAAACCAAAGGCAGTCTAGACTTGACAACAAAACAATGCCCCTGAAGACTTTTCTGGCTTTTCAGGCAAAACATCATTAAATAGCATGGGAAATGCGGCAAATACACAAAAGCAAAAAGAACAAAAAAAGAAAAACAAACAAACAAACAAACGAGGGTTGCAATGGGCAGGTATTGGATTAGGGGGAAAGCGTTTACTTACCAGGCTTGCCTGTTTGTTTTGCAAGCAAAGGGCAAGCAGCAACAGAAAATGGAAGCAAAACAGATAATCAGGGCAGTTGTTAGGAAAGCAGAAAAAAATCAATTGCAACAACCTGGAATGCAGAAAGCACAGAAGTCTCTTTTTGTTTTGAATGCTAAATAATCAATATGTGAGCTTAATAAGACATATTCTCTTTAGTAACCTTTGATGAGAATGAATGACAATGGCAAGATGACGTCACCCTGGGGTGGAGCATCTCTGAACGTGGAGTGGAGGCCCCGGAGCCAGGAAGAGCTAGCAGGTGTTGGTGGGACTGGGACTGGTTTTAACTTCAAGACGCTATCACGTTCACTCTGGTCCTGAGCTCTGCGGGCCCGGGTTTCCCTCCCATGAAGGATGCTGGGTAGGCGCGTGAAAATGGGAGGAGAAGTATGGATTTCAGACAGGGCTCGTGAGCGTGGTTCCATGTATGGAGAGACTCAGACTTGCCAGAGAGAAGGCACGTCCTGCCCACAGCTACCGCGCCTCAGCCGTGCCTCAGCCCTCTGCTGTCTTCCAGAAGGACAGGAGGACCTTGAAATCTACAGTGGCCTCAGTCAGTGGTCTGCAGCAGTGACTGAGGATGACAACCACAGACCTGCCACCTTTCTGATGAGAAAAGCTCTGGAGAAGTGGATGACGCAGAGGGTGATGAATGGGTGAATGAGGAACAGAGGCGCAGTGAGACCCCACCCTGCATGGTGATGCTGCTCCAAGCGGGGATGCTGGAAGGGTCCACCTGCCCACCAGAGAGTGCTCCCCAGGACAGGAAAGTGCTCAAAGGGGTGGTATCCACGCTTTGGATTGTCTAGGATTGAAAATGTCTCAACTGCTCTCACTTACAAATATTCTTCGAAGAAAGTCTGAGAGTCGAGTAATCTTTCTGTCATGACAAGGACAGGCCATTTATGCCAACCAGAGAGGTTCTCACACTTTTAATTCTCAGGAGGGAACATCTGTTTATATCAACTGTGCCAACTGAGCAATGAAAGATGGCTCTGGGCGGCCTCTCTCCGAGCAAAAGCTCACAGCCTTTCCCCGACTTCAGCATTTGCTGACATGTCATCACCAAGGGCAAAAATAACAATATACGACCCTGAGATGGAGCAGGAGGTTTCCAGATGAGCCATGGTAGGTCTAAGTGATGTTGTCACATCCCAAGACTCCAAGGAGGCCACAAGGTTGTGCTCCACTTGCCAAATATTGCATATTGGAAGACGTAAATCCTTCATCCCGAACATTTTTACCAGCATTTTCAACTCCAAGAGTTTAAAATTTTTTTTAAATCTCATCCATGTGTTCATAAATTTTTATACCAATTTAATAAAGAAATTTCATTTTGATGGAAAGCAGGCACCATGAAGTTCAACCTCAGAAACACCTGAATGGGCTTCTCCTAGAGCTCTGGATGGAATGGCCTTTATTATAATAAATCAAAATGAAAGCTCCTTTGGGTGGAAGGCACTCAGCTGTTGGCCTCTTCACTGTTCTCGACGCTACTGTTACATTTATCTCGGGACAAGCTAGAGGTGTGATGTGACTCACACATCCAAACGTTTAAGAGAGGGGCACGGTGTCAAACTTGGCCACATAAACTGTGGTATCTCCTTAGGAGAAAAGGATCTTTAAAAAACTGATTATCATGAACCCTAAGCAAATAAATAGAGAGACAGATGGATAAACAGGCAATCTTCCAAGAATCATAATAACATCATTTCTGAACAGTGGTCACTAGCATAAAACCCTGGGCTTGGAACTTCTGCAAAGATCTTTCTCATTATTAAAAAAAAAAAGAAAGAAAGCAAAGCAAAGAAAAGAAAAAGGGAAAAAAAGGCCCAGGTGTGGGAAACATATAACTTGAGCCCTTTTTTTTATTGAGGGCCAAAGCAATCTGTCAGTACTGGCTGCCAGGGGTGCTGTGTTAAGATGGGTTCTGAGGCAGCGTCCAAGCTCAGAAACAGTGCTGTGACTCGTGAACAGGGTCTGCAGCAGTCAGAGGAGGAGGGGGCCGGGCAGTCACCCCATGGTCCACCATCCTTGCCATAGACCCTCATGCAAAGCCTGAGTGGAGTATTTTGTCACTTGAGTCTAAACTAAAGTAGGGTCCAGGAATTTGATTCCTATTCTCTCATAAGCAAAAAAGGCCTCCGAACATCCCAGGAACCAGCCCAGATCTCTTTGCCCACGAGGTGGACAGTCCATGGCTGGCTCCGATGGTAGCTACCGAGCTCACTGCCACGGTTTCCCACAGGCACGAATAACGCCAGGGCACGTTCCAGCAGGTGCTCCCAGGAGGCCCCAGGCTCTGTGCCCTGGAGCAAGGCCACGTTTGCTGAGATGCTTTGGTCCCTCTCTGAAGGAGGTCATGCTCTACAAGAAGCCCACCTGAGCTCCCATCTTCCAGGGCCTCCCCATGGTCTAGAAACGTCACGGAAGGCCCGTGGACACCCACCTATCATCTGAGCGATGGTCTTCTCATACTCGGCCACGATTTTCCTGTAAGAGAAGTAAAAACATGTTGGAGCCATGACAACAGGAATGGTTTCAACCTCACACAGGGGCCCCAGTACTGGACATCAAGGGCCTGACCAACGTCCAGCAGGACAGGTCTTATCTGTCAAGGTTGGGCTCACACTTCCAGGGTCACCTCCACCCTCGGCCCTCTCCCTGCGCACCTAAATAGGTTCATTTTCCTAGTGCGTGGCTCTAAACACACCACCCCAGCAAGATCTTCAACATCCCCCACTGCCCACTAAGGAAAAAAAATAAGGCCAAACCTACAGCCCCACAACTGAAGCCTTCCACAGCGCCTGGGCCCAGCCACTCTCATCAGCCTTACATCTTTCCATGCCATCTCATGTTTGCTCTCGGCTTTCTCACCCCCATGTCTTTGCCCATGTTGTTCACCTCTCCTCTGTATTTCCACCTCTCATAGTCTGTTTCTCAATGTCCACTTCAAATGCTATCTCCTCTAGGAAGTCTTCCCTGATTTCTCCTAGGAACTCCGTAACATTTTATCTGCATCTTCTTCCAAAGCATCTCATATATCTGGCATCACTGAACATGAGTCTTATCTCCTACTGGAGTAGAAAGTCCCCTACCCCAGAGACTACTTCTTATTTGCGTCTATAGAGCAGGGGATGGGCCTGAAGTAGCACTTCTTGGGTAGCCTCGATAAACAGTAGCTACACAAAAGTACTAAGATCTCCTGCTTGTAGTATTGCCTCACAGCTGCCCCAAGCGAAAGCAGCGACATGTGAAGAAGCCCTCCCTCCAAGGCCAATCTTCTGGAAGCAACCTCTCAAACAGACTCATGGTTTCACCTGCATTATCCAATAATTGTTCCCCACAAGAGAACCGAGAGCTGCTCACTGCCAGAGATCCAGGACCCTGATGACAGAGGACTACAAAGTCCCCAGGGTCAGGACGCCTGGGCTCCAGCTGAAGCGCCTCTCCCGGCTGTGTGCTCCGGGCAGGCTGTTCACAACTGTGGGGGGCTCCGCTGACTGCTTGGCACACTAACCCAAGGCCTTGGGGCCACTTGTGGCCTTCTGGATCCTTGACTGTGGCCTTTTGACTGAATCCAAGTTTTACAGAACAAATCCTTTTATTAAAAGGGGCGCAGCAGAGAAAGATGAAACTTTTCTTGCCTCCTTTGGTGCTTAAAAAAGAACAATCTTGAAATCAGAAGGCTGCAGGCTCCCCACCCTGCGTGACTTTCAGGGCTGTGTGGGGAATTCAATGAGGGTAAAAGGGCAACAGACGCGGAACGCACTCTGCAAAGTCCAGAGGCCGCACAGCTGCTGGGTATCTGTCCCTGGCTTCTCAAGCTTGGTCTCAAGGGCAGCAACTCACCCAAGGACAGACTCGCAACAAGAAAGGTAACCACGACACGAGCCCACTTGGGTTCTTCCCGAATCCTACACAGAACGCTTCCGTGTTTTCTGTGATTAAACACCTCCCTGCATCCCATATAATCCCGAAACCATGATGGATCTCTGAGGCTGCGTTATCTAAGCCCATCACTGCCGAGGAAACAGAGGGAAGGGGCGTGTCCTTTCAGAAGTGTGGGGAGACCGGGGACCAAAAGTGCCTTGCCTGTGCTGTCTTTCCACTTTACCCTCACAGTGACCCTGCAAGGAGGCACTCACTGTCCCCAGCAGTACTACTGATGGGGACACTGGGGCCTCAGGTGCTTTAGAAACTTTCTAGGATCCCAGGGCTACCGAGTGGCACAGCTAGGATGTGAATCCAGGCATCGGACTCTGGAGCCTTTGTACATAACCCTATGCTCTATTTACCCCCATTTTACAGACAAGGAAAGTGAGGCACAAAGTTAAGGAACATGGCCAAACAGCTGGGAAGCAGCGCCTGACTTTCACCTGGTCTGGCTCCAAGGCCAACAGGCTGACATCCGGGCCGTCCAATGCCAGTGCAGCCGAACTAGCTGGTGGCATCTTGAAATTCTACCACATCCCTTAGTTCACAGCACTCCCTGGGCCCCCATGGGTACAACTTCTCCCAGGGAGGCCGAAGGAATCAGAGACAGAACTTCCGGCCTTCCCAGGATGGCCTACTTCATTTTCAGTGCAGGTAAAACACTAGAGCCACCCATCCCCCCAGAAGAAGAGAGAAAAGAAAGGTGTTTAAAAATAATGCCACTGCAGGGCTTCGATTTGAACGTGAAACGGCACACTCCAAGATTAACCTCCAGAAGCAGTCACGGGAAAGTGTCGGCAGAAAGAAGCAACTAACAGGAGAGCTTTCTGGAAGATACTACTGGTAAACAGGGGATAGAACCTAGAAAACAGGGGATATGATCACCTAATAGTTTGCTTGCTACGTAAAATGGTAGCCACAAATGCAACTGATTTCAACAACAAAGGAGCACCCACCATTATAATTAAGTATACTTTAGGTGGTAGCTACTGTGTTTCTATTACAATATCCAACAAATGAAAATAAACAATTCAAGCAAAAGTCAGGAAACATTCTAAACGTTCATCCACAGAGACTGGTTCAATTAATTATGCTAGATCCATACAATGGACCATTAAGCACCTGTTAAACACAGGAGGTAGAGACGCATGAAATATGTCAAAGATACACTGTTAAGTTAAAAAAGAGTATAGACTAATGTATGCTGCACTTCCTCATTCATTTTGGAGGAAAAGGGAGGCTGTAGAGATAGATACATTCACACATTTGTGTCGAGGAATGGACAATTCTTATAAGGATCCACCAGAAACAGGGGACAGCAGTTACCTGCGGGTTGTGGGACTGGAGCTGGGCGGGGAGGGATCTGTTTTGCATCCTATGTATATTTATTTGAACCAAATTCTTTAACTCATGTGCATGCTATTTTAATAATAGTAATACACTAAATATACTTTGTAGAAATATGAGCCTGTGTCATAAAGAAAAGAGAGCTTCTTCCATAGCAGACGCTATCCCTCGGACCACGCCAGCTCCGGCCATCAGCAAGCCACAGGTGAGCATCCCCCAGGCACCAGGGTGGCCGAGCACCGCAACTGACCTCATTTCCATCACTTCCCGCCTGCTTTCTTCGTATTTGTCTTTCCACTCCGTCACCTCTCTCTCCTTCGTTATGATCTAGTGTCGGGGAGAAGAAGAGAAAGGTTAACCCCAAAGGAGTGGATCTGGATCTGAGCAATTCACAGACCAAGACCAGGAGACAGGGAATAAATGTGGAATTAAAACTTCCTACACCAAACCACAATTGCATTCAGAGAACCTCCCTGCACGTGAGAAGGAAATAAGCCAGATACCAGACTTTCACGATGCCCCTGGGGAGCAAATGAAAGGAGTATGCCTTTTGTTAGGAATTCATTAAACAA
>VBSM01003143.1:311608-324613 GCA_008086735.1 Cheirogaleus medius
AAAAAAAAAAAAAAGGGTTAACATTCATCATAGGACAAAGACGACTACATTCATCTCCTCATGAATGGGTTGGTTGTATGGTTTTGAAACAGAGAACATCAAAAGTATGAGAAAATGCAGAGACTCATGAACAGGGAAGTGCCAGGTGGAATCTGCGGAGATCTATCACCTTGTACCTGTGCCGCAGACAAAGGGGCTAACGGCAGAGGCCCCTGCGACCGTGAGTCCTTGGAGTCAGGTGCCTGCATATCACTGCCATTTATCAGACGCCGAACCACTTAGGCGTAGCGCATAAGAACGAAAGTCTCTACCCAGTAGTCTCCACTTGCAAAATAAAATCTTGATGGTGACAATATTGAATTCTAGTCTATTTTTGGCTAGTTTTCAATAACCACAGATCTGATCAGTTTTGTAAGACTGCCCACATTTCAATTTTGGGGAGAGTTTGTTTAGCTCCATTTGAAAGGATGCGATTCACACGCTTAAGGCTTCCTGTGGTTGCTAACCGAACGTGACCTTCAGCAAGCTAGAGTTTCTGGATGTGAAGAGTTACGTTGCCCTTAAGTCTGTTACATCAATGGAAAAATTTAAAACTGGGTAATGACAAAATGTCCCTATCTGCTGATCAGACCCTGAGCAAGTAGTACACAATCCACGGTCCTACTTCAGCCCACTGACACTGGTTTGAGGCTCTACAGCCTTCTGTAGAGGACACTAGCCTCCTGGGGGCGAGGAGGGGTCTGTGGTCATTCTCTCCTTTGCACAAAATGCTGAGCAATTTGCCACACAGTTGAAATGCAGTGTTAGGAGCACCATCAACCAGCACAGCGGGTTGTCAGTCTACTTCTACCGCAAAAGAACATCAAACCAACCGCACTCTCAGTCCTATGCATTAACCTCGGGGCGCTGCCATGGTTGCCAAGGTGAACCCCTACCCTCGTTACTAGAGTCCAAATCAATGGGTGGCAATGGTGGTCTAAGAGGCAGGGTGGGACTGCTGCCTGGGAAGCCATGATAATAAATTGAGCGGTGAACAGAACTCCGCAGTGTAGCAGAGATTTGAGGAAAGCGTGATGAGGACTCAGCAAGGGCAACAGCTTAAAGAGCCGACAGTAACCGGGAAGGGTGCACTTGATCACACTCGGCAGAATTTCTCTCTTCGATGACAGGAACAGGCGTGCTGACCCTACTACAGCATCGGGGGAAATGCACTTGAGATGGAGATAGCTTAGGAAACGCAGGTAGAAGTTTAATGGATAGGACCAGAGATGACCGGGTTAGGAATGGTTAGTTGTGCACATGCAAGGTGAACTACATGGTTTAGGCGGTCCTGGAAGAGAACTCAGAATGCTTGGATTTCACTGCTCTGCGTGGCCTTGAGCACTCAGGCTGACCCTGAAGAGGGACCCAAATGATCCACCAGCCAGAGACGTGAGTGCACAGCCCCTTCAACCAGACCCCAGAGACTCACTCGCTCATGTGAACACAGAGCATCACACTCTTCTCAGTCTCAGGCCCTCAAGAAACCTCTGTTGACAGGACACGTGACCAGGAAGAACACAGGTCAACAGCCCTGAGCAGAAGGCACCACAGGCCGCAGGGCCAGAGCCCTCGCACATGATCTCTGCTGTTGGGAAATGGTTTTCACAGTTCTGCGTGTCACACGGGGAACTTCTCAGGAAGGAGCTGGAAAGTTATACCAAGAGACGGAGACTCAATATTTGTCCTTACAGAGAAAATTCATAAACACAAAATTCTGAAAAAGTTTTTTTTTTTTTTAAAAAAATAACTGTTCCTATCACTCTTAAAGTAAATGTGTTCTTCAAAAAATGAGAACAAGAAAATCTCAAAGTGAAAAGAAAATTAGACACCATCAAATTCAGCCCGGTCCTTCTGAAGATGAAAAAAACTGAAGATCTGAGAGATTTGGCCAAAAGTTCTCCCAGAATGAGATTCAATTCTGACCCAAGATCAACTGGCTCCCTACAGTGCAAAAGAAAACGGATTTAATTAAAACTAACTTTATCATACTGGGCAGAAACTGAATATGATCAAGGAAGGAATTAATGCTCTTTAAGCTGCCCACAGTCCTTTGTAAAACAAGAAAGGGAATGAAAAAGTCAATAAAATACTGAGCTTTCTAAGTAAATGCAAGCGGACACCACCCTATAGAGTGCCTCGCTGTTCCCTCCACCCCAGCCACCTGGTGTTTTCAATAAAGAAACAGATGACTTCAGAATCCACTTGAATTACTGCCTGAGTGTCTGCGTGTTAATGAAATTCATTGTACACACCCTGGTTTTTTCTTACAACCAAGAATTGTTAACTGAAATTAATAGGTTTGTCTATCCCTGATATTTTAAGATCAGATATTTTTAGATTAAGCTTTGTTTCTCTCACATAATCCCCCACTTGCTACTTTACGGGGGCAAAAAAAGCCACTAGAATCACAAATTGAAATGTAAAACGGCCACAACCCAGAAAGCATGTGCCTTGCAACCAACTTCCAACCTCCAGCTCACTCCTTAAGTCCTGGGTCCCTCGAGAGCCCCTGGCCACCGTCACCCCCTTCAGATATGCAGGCCCGTGCCTGGGGTCCTTGGTCCTTCTGGCTGTCAGGGGGAGGGCACTGTGGCAGGATTCCTGTCCCCAGGAGCCATCAGAGGCCAACTCTGGGGGTGCACCTGCAGATCTGAGGCTGGACAGCCGGGCCAGGAGGGGTAAGGACCAGGAGTCTTGGTTAGCTAGGGAGACGACAGCCACCTGGGCTAAGGCCACAGGGCATGGACACAGGCTAGGTGCATGGGGACATGTCTGGGCCATGTGCTGCCTTCTGGGCAGGACAGTGGGTGCCACCCTGTCCCAACATAAGTGCCCAAGCCCAGGAGCTGCAAACATGGGGAAGGCACGCAGCACCGCGCCCTCTCATGGAAGGCCCCGCCAGACACCAGACACCGCCTGGCCGCTCCTCCCCACCCCCCACCCCCGGTCCAGATTCTGGGCAATGGCCACAGATTCTCCGGATGGTCAAGCATGTGGATGCTCAGGAGCTGGTCCCCTGTCACTCTTCTCGGGCTGTTTTCATGGCTTTCAGGTGTCCGGTGTCCCTCCTTTTGAACCACCATCAAATGGGGGAGGGGGATTTGTGGACACGGCACACGAGGGAGACATGGAATGTGGTGCCAGGCTGCTCGCCAGCCACACGGGCTGCCCCGACCCAGCTCCTTCTCCCACTCCGGTAAACCCAGGCGTCCGCCCCCAAAGCCGGGACTCACACCCTTTCCCGCCCAGGCTGCCTGTCTCAAGGACTCGCTACCTTCCTTAAGCTTGTTCGTGTCACCTCATTCCCCAGTCTGCTTGTTGGGTCCCCATCATCCAGAAAGGCCAGCAGCTTCAGGGATCACGACCAGTATCTGTTACATGCACGAGTCCTTGTGCCCTGCCCCTGCAGAGCCACGCGGGCCTGCCGCTCAGGGTCTCTCCAACCTGGAGAGTGTCCAAGTCATCCGGCAACCCTGGCCAGTCTCACCCCTAGGAGGACCCAAGCAACCAAACTCAGTGTGTCCAGAAGCACGTGGAAGGCAAGTGACGATGAGGCTGTAGCCTGACACCCCTGCCCCTATAGACTTTTCCTCATTTCTAACGTCTAATGAGACGGAGAACACCCCGCTGTAGTTCCTGGAAGGCTGGCCGGGCTCTCTGTCAGTCTAGAGAGAAATGCAAGTTGAAGCTGCTCTAAAGAACAACGAGCAATCCCCCACTCTTTTTCATGCAGGTTTTCATCCCCTCAATAGGATATTTTTCGTACAAAGTGATTTCATTTGTGCGTGAGCAACAGCCTATGACCACGCTGCCAAACAGGCTGAGCTGTGTTGCCTGCAGCTGAAATATACGGGCAGAAAAAGGGCAAACTGGATACGTGGCTGCTGGTCTCTGTGTGCGCAGTTTCCAACGCAGCGCAGGGCAGTCAGGGTCTGTGTGGAAAAGGAGCCCAAAGGAACACGGTGGGGTTAGGCCAGTCGCTCAGCCTCGGGCTGCTGAGCTGCAGGAACAGCGTCTAGTTCCCACGGGCCACAGTCACCCGATAATGTACTTTTGACAAAGCGATACAAGGTACTAAGGTAGAGAAAAACGTCTTTACGTTCCAAGATGGTTCTAGCCAACAGAACCTCTCTCTCTCTCTGAGCACGCACTTGTGAAGTGCAGAAGGTGGATTGCACCGTCTCTCTGATCCACACTCGGTGGATCAATATGACATTATTTTCTAAATCAAAATCGGGACACATGGGCTGAGAACAAGTTGTGACTGGCAGGAAGTCATCTCCTGGCTGATATTTGGGGACGGCTGTCTCTTGCAGGCTCCCAGAGGAAGGAGGCAGGTGCACCGAGACACTCCACACGCCACACATCATACCCTGTCTCCATTACTCGTCAGAACATGCTCAGTTCTGCCTCAAACTTCGGGACAGGAATATACCATATTTCTAGCAGCCAAACTTCAGGCAATTCATTCTGTCTTTGAGCCACTCCCCAGGGATAGCAAGAAATAAATCTAGTAGGAGTAAAAAGTCCTCTCTGCTTACTGCTTTCCAAAAATCTCACTTTTATGGACATTCAACCTAAGTTTATGGTTTGGCAATAAGAACAAGGACATCACCAGTCTGTGCTTACATTCTTGTCCCCGCCCTGGGTCCCCCTGTCCCCAATCTGGACATCCACAGTGTGGGCACCTTCTGTCTCTGGGAGAGGTCTCCCTTTGAGCTCCAGCCAGGGGGACAACAAGTGGGGCCCCCCAGGCAGGAGCAGCAGCTGGAACTCCTGCTCCTGGACCAAGCACAAGAAGTGGACACGCCACTGCCCCCTCTGCAGATGAGCTGTTTCTTGAGACAGGCAGGTCGGGACTCCCATTTAGAGACCCAACTTCTAGTCCCCACCAGGCTGGTAAACTGCCAGTACCTGGCTCCATTTCCCATCTGTAAACCGGGACCTGGCTTCAACTACTGAGGAGAGATGCTGTACGTCTCTGATCAACAGAGGCAAAAGTGCAGTGTTAGCCAATAGCAGCAGCTTTCTTCCATTGCACACCTACTATGTGCCAGGCACAGAGCCACTCTCCACACCCTGGCAGTCTGCAGTCCTCAAGGCAACCTGCAAACTCACTGTTATTGGCCTTATCTCACAGATGGAAAAACTGAGAGGCTCAGAGTTTCACTAACTGGTTCAAAGCCACACAGCACAGGTGGGTCCAGCCCTGGTCTGACACTAGGCTCGCTGGGCTGTGCAACTCAGGTAGGGCAAGGCCCTGGGAATGACACACACATTCTGCGCGTCAACAGCAGCAGCCACTCAGACTGTTAAGAAAAACGACCCCAAACTTGGAAGCCAGGCAAAAAGATCTCCGCACGCCCTGTCAGTATCACACCCAAACTAAAAGCAGGGTTTGGCAAACTGGGGTCCACGGACCAAACGCACACTGCTCTTTTTAGTAAAAAAGCAAACAAACAAACAAAAAAAAACCCCAAATAGTTTTACTGGAACATCGTCACACCTTTTATCTGCATACTGTCTGAGGCTGCTTTTGCACTACAGTGGCAGAACTGACTAGCTGTGACACAGACTTCGGCCAACAAAACCGTAAGTATTTACTCTCCGCCCTTTACAGAAAGGCTTGCTAACCCCAGGTCCAGAGCAACACGTCTCGGTTTCACTTACTATTTATTATTGATCGGGGCCTACTCTCACTAAATTTACATGTTACCTTGTAGAAGGTAGAAAATTTGCAAATTATTTTTGTTCAGCAAAAGGTATCTGTATCGGAAAAAAATAACCTCAAGGTTCTGATTCTTTTTCCGCTCTGCTAAGTCAGCAGTAACTAGTTTTACATCTCACCTTGCAACCTCACTCTCGCCTCCTTCACCGCACTGACTCTGAACACTGGTTTCCCATCTTCTCCTCCATCTAACCAGCTCCACCGCCCTCCCGGGTCCCCCGCTGTCGAGTTACACAGATCCCATTAATGGATATGTGCTCAGTGTGTATTTACACAAGAGTTCCGCTTGCAGCATTTTGGAAACGGCACTTGGTCGGACACCGACGACGCCTGCCCGAGGACGGTTAGCGAAGCAGCTTCCCGAGCACAGCGGCACACACGGCATTCTCGGGAGGCAGCGCACTGCAGCGGGAAACCGGTACCTTGGCGTCCTGGCGGCTGCGGGCAGCCAGCGCAATCTGTCTGGCCAGCTTCAGGGCTTCTATCCGCATGACGGCAAACTCTAACTCCTCCTGCCCGCGGGCCGGACACGCGCAAACCACGGGGAAATGCATCAAGACAGACGTCAATGTTTTCCGCATCCAAGAAATGAATGTGCCACGTAAATGAGTCATGACAGGTACTCGGGGAAAAACACACGCTCCACCTTTCGCTCACAATTAGCACCTCAGCAGATCATGAAATTAAGTGTTTAATTTCCTTTTGTCAAAAATCGCCCTTTTGAATGCATGTCGGGAAGTATTACACAGTTGAATATGAAATGATTTTCACAATGGGATCAAAATTTTTCCGGTACTGTTTTCTTTGATTTCTTTCCTCTTGTTTTTTTTAATGTAAGGTTGGCCAACAATTTCCATGAATGAGTCTGCGTCTCTCAAATGGCTATTAACAATCTCTCTAGGTTTGCTCTGAACGTCCTAGTCTAGGGGATATCAAATTAAGTTGTCAAATTTAAAGCACAGAGTAGATCATTGTTTTTGGTCCCATATGTGAGACCGAGCCCAGATGTTATCTCAATGGGAGTCTGAGATAGCCTCATATATAAAAACAGATTGGCTCCATGGTGATCTAATATGCTTGGTTCAGTGAATAAATCGCAGAAACTGCTTTTGGGGCTATCAATACTTCTAAAAAAATGACTGTTTGGGCCCAATTTCCAAAATGAAATAGAAACCGTTTGCTCGATGCGTAATCACACAGTTTATATGATGTCGGCGTCTTGGGTAAAGAACACCACATCTATCAGCCTTCGAGGGGAAGATATTAACATTTCACTGGGAACATTCTCAGCAGTTCCCCATTAAATCCTGCCTCATTTCATTTCAGACTCAGGGGTTCATTCTCTACTGAGGTTTTGACAAACTCCCCAAAGGTCACACGTGGGCTACAAACCTGGAGTTTCTGAGCGAATACTGGGGGGTTCTTTTCTGCTAAGTCGGGCTCCAGGTAGTCAAGTGCACCACAGAGGGAGCCGGGGCGAGCCAGCCTGCTGAGCAGGGCGTCAGCAGACGCAAAGGCGCCCTCGGGAGCTGTCTGAACGCCGGCCGAGAGGAGAACACACAAGAGAAATAGAGGAGAAAAATAGAGGAGAACAGAGTGACATTGATTCCACGCCAGGGCCACGCACCCATTTGTTGGATATCTCTGCCTTCATGCTAAAGAGAGTATCAACTAGCTGCGAATTCTTGTGTTTTCATCTGGACGAATCCCCACATGCTGACAATGGACATCTTTTTTGTTTTGAGACAGTCTTACTCTGCTGCCCCAGGTGGATTGCAGTGCTGTGATCATAGCTCACTGCAATCTCAAACTCCTGGGCATAAGCGATCCTCCTGCCTCAGCCTCCCAACTAGCTGAGACTACAGGTGAGCCCCACCACGCCAGGCTAATTTTATCTATTTTTAGTACAGATAGGGTCTCACTCTTGTTCAGGCTGGTCTCAAACTCCTGACTTCAAGCGATCCTCCTGCCTGGGCCTCCCAGAGTGCTAGGATTGCAGGCGTGAGCCACTACACTCAGACAACAATGGACATCTTGAGAGTGGCAGGCCCACCCCCCGCCCCAAAAGCAGGAGTCTTCTGTGTCCTTCCCCCACCCCCAGGCCACCTTCACTTCCCAGTCAATGGGTAGGAGCCACGTGACCATTGGCTTGTTTATTTGAAAATCTCAGCGGGTGGAAGGCTAGCTAGTTGAGGAGCTTTCCAAACATAACATAACTCATCCAGAAAATACCTCCACGTATATATCTCAAAGGAAGTAAGGCTTTGGTAAAGGTCACTTTCTAAATAATAGAAAGATGATTACAAATGAAAAAGTATCTCCTAGTAGATCAGCAAGACTTCAAAATCAGAAGCCAGCTTTGTAGAAGGTGACCCATGTGCGAGTCTTTGCTGGTTATTTATTTGACAGACTAACTCACATTTAGACACTCTATCTGCTCACTACTGTTTTTCCAGCATCCAACTGCCAGGCACATAGTAGGAGCTCAACAAATATCTGATGCATGAGATAGTTAAATGTTTTGCTAATATAGAACAGCAAAAACAACACACTAAGTCAACAGCTTCAAACTTGCTTGGGGATTGCTAGCAGAAAGATAGAAAAATAAAATTCACCTAGAAGGCTGGTCCCTTTTAGATGCATGGAAGACCTGGCAGATGCACCCTATACTTTAGGGAGATCACAGGCCACCGATGGACATGTGTAACGTGCAGGGAGTGTGGAGGTTCTGCGAGGCCTCGCAGGGGTTGGGAGGGGAGGGGTGATGGTCCTGGTCTACAAACGGAGAAGCTTCCCATTACTAAGTACCAGGAAAACCAACTGTTCCTCAAAAAGAGGGTGTCCCCTGCCTTTGCCATCAAGCATGGCAGAGGACTGATGACGGCTCCAAAGCAACAGTCTAGTCCTAAGGGGCTAAGAATGGAAAAATTAAAAAACCCCAAAGGCAAGCAAAGCCTGTAGGCAAGAAGTGTAAAGCCCCCTAGTGTGAATGGAGCGTCTCACCCTCGTCCTCCCGGTGTAGGGTCTCCTAGGCTGGCTTCTGAGGTGGGGCCACAGCAGGAGCCGGGTGAGTGTTGCTCTGAAGGCCTGGCCACCCTCCCCGCTTGGTGACAATACCCAGGCCTCATCCCCCGTGATCTGGGGCCCCTCTGACTCCACTTACAATTTCAATCGCCTCTGAGGGGTTGCCCAAGGCCAGGGGCCCCAGCTCCTTCTGGGAGGGTTTCTCTGGCATCTGCAAGTGTGGCTCTTGGCTGGGGGCCAGCGCACGTGTGACCGGATGCTGGATTTTTGCCGCAGCATTCACGAGGGCTTCAGTCTCCTCGAAGCTTGACCTGGGGGAGCAAAGAGCATCTTTAGGGTCTTCTCACTGGGAACCCCACGGAAGCCCCGACTGAGTCATCGCAAGTGATGCTGCACTTTCAGAAGCACAAGGACCGGGGCTTCAGAGGGCCAGCCCCACCCCTAGGGCCGCGTGACAGGGGAGGGGCAGAAGCACAGAGGCCACTGGCTATGGGCACGAGCTCTGCAGTTGAGCAGAGGGCCAGTGCTTGGTTGCGTGCTCTGGGGGAAGCGATTCGGGTACCGTGCCTCAGTTTCCT
This sequence comes from Cheirogaleus medius, assembly GCA_008086735.1. Classification (NCBI taxonomy): domain Eukaryota; kingdom Metazoa; phylum Chordata; class Mammalia; order Primates; family Cheirogaleidae; genus Cheirogaleus; species Cheirogaleus medius. Next base: position 320,981 of record VBSM01003143.1, read on the forward strand.
TTTCCGTAAGATGGAGACAACGTACGTCTCTGCGAAGATTAAATGAGATGCTGCATGTCTGTAAAGCACGTCACACAGTCCCTATCGTACGCCACTACTGTTGTTGTAAAGACATCACCATCAGCATCATTTTTGCATCTCCCCGGGCAGACTCTGCCCTGCAGAGTCTCTGTAAGTTTGAGAGTCACAGCGAGAGCTTTTACTCCTGCTCAGTGAGAGGGGCAGGTGCACAAGGACAGCAAGGCCCAAACCTTAGAGCAACGCCCCACATTCACCTGATGAAACATCACACTGCTCAGAGCAGGAACCCTGCTGATGCAAATATTCATTCCCATATCGACAATGCACGTTCATCGGGCACTTGGCGCGTGCCGCACACGCTGACGAGAGCTTTCCATATAGCATCTCTTTGGAAGACAGGCACCCTGCCCCCATCGCGCGGTCGGGGACACACTGGAAGACTGACAGCCTGCTTTAATCTTCACAAAATCCGGGAGGGGTCTGTTTTATTATTACTCTCACTCTGCACTCAAGTAAACTGAGGCTTGTGGGGGGGCGGTCAAGTGACCCACATCAGGTCACACAGCCAGGAAGGGGTGGAGGTGGGATTCAGGCTCTGCGTGCTGAGCCGCGCTGCCCCCCCATCAGACAGAGGACAGAACAAAGTGTGCGTGCCCTGGGGGAGCAGGGGACATCGCACAGTCTGCTGTTAAAGGATTTCGCCCGGTCCCAAGGGCAGCCGGTAACAAAACCAACCCGTTTACGTCCCTGTGGACATTCAGACACTGAACCGTGGGCTGCGCAGATCTGCGCAAGCGAAACGAAGTCAGGAGAACAGCGAGTTGGAGGCAACTCGCCGTGATGGAAGTCATACCCGGAACACGGCGTCGGGGACTCTGACATGCAGACGGGAGGAGACTTGACCGGGCTCTCCTGAGAAGTGTCAAACATAAGGTACAAGGCCTGCTTCTTCGGGGTGTCGTCGTCCTGCTGCAGGGATCAAAGTCACACGTCAGCTTGGGTACTGCTGGCCTGAACGTGCCCCCGAGATGAAAACCAGAGCACTCTTCAATAGGGGACAAGTAACCCATCGGGGAAAAGGTTCATTTTCCTTGAGCCACCAGGAAGAGAAGAGAACGGGGGCAGGGCAGGGAGGATGGGAGGGAAAGAGGAGGCAGAGAAAGCTCGACTGGGTGCAGGAGGGAATCGGCAAGGGGACAATGAGCTGATGCCATTGTTGCACTGGACCCATTTGATCCGTCAACATTTACTGACCACCCTCATGGGGCCAGGAACCCACTGGCCACGGAGGACACGCAGAGGGTAAGGCAAGATCCCAGTCCAGAGCTGTCCACAGTTGGACAAGCCCAGGGCAGGGTCTAGGCCTGGAGGGCAGCTTGACCGGACTAGTATACAGGGACTGTGCCATCGAGGGTGCCAGGCCCGGAAATGGGGACTGGCATCTGTCAGTGAAGGGAAGACCTCCACACGCCCGGCCAGGGTCTCCAAAGAAGCCACTGCAGTGGCCAGTGAGCACACGCTGCAACACCGTGAAAATCTGAGTGTCTCTGGGCTTCCTAATCAGGACACACTCTTCATGAAATTCATCCACGAGGCCTGCCCACACACCAGTCAGGAGACGGCGCCCAACACGCACGGGCACCCTGTGGCTTCAGTCCACTTAAATCAAAGCTATCAAAGCACAGGGATGCTCCAGTGGTAAAACGTCTCGCCCTCGGTGTTATGTATGTGGCCTCAACTCTCTGACCGCAGAGGTGAGCTCACACCCTTTCCGCAACACACTGGGGGATGATGGCAAAGCCCATGCGCTTTACTCCGGGAGCTCTGACTTTACTGACGTGGCTCTTGAGTTAGGTCTGTATATGGGCACATTTTCCTGCCCAACCTTCAGGTCTAACTTACAGCAACCTGTGGTTTAAAAGCAGCAACCCCAGCATCTACAAACGATGCAAAGAAAGATAAAGATAAAAGCAACATGTCCAGGGCTATTTAGTGTTGTGAGCAGCCCCTCCTGTGATGTCTGAGGGCATCGAGGGACAACAGCGAGACCTCACCCATGGCACAAAATGCCCTGGGGCAGCAGGTGTCGAGCCAGGGAAGACAGCCGCCCATTGTAACCACTTAAAAATGGGAGGAAAGGCTTATTGCCCAAAGAGACAATATTCCGTTACTTAAAAACAATTTGTCAAAAAAAGCTAATAGCACACCTTAAAAACACCTCCCACCCATTTTAAAGAAATCTATCACTTTCTCCCTGAAAATGCCAAACGAAGTGGACTGAGCACAAACCTCCAGCCCCAGCCCATCATCGCCGGGATGCCGTGGGCACAGAGAGTGCTCGATTTGGGGCGTGAGCTCCCAGAGATGCCCCGCACAGGAGAGCAGGCCCCCCACCCCCCGCAGACAGGAAAGTGAGTCCCAGTCTGGCCCTGGCAGAACTTACAGGTAAGGAGGTGCCAATTTTCTCCATATATTCGATTTCATAGGAGTTTCTGTAATCATCCAACTCTGCAAAAAACACAGAAGGTGAGGTTAGTGCCCGAGAAAGAAAAGGGAAGATTTGGGCCGGGCAGGGTGAGGCCTAGAACAGGGTTCTGGGTGGCTGAGGCGCCCGTTGACCAGAGACATGCAGTACAGCCAAGAGGGGGCTCAGCTCAGCTGCTTTCAGACCACCGGTAAACCCCCTGCTGTAAAGGGACTTCTGCTGGTAGGGAGTCTGAGAGTCCCGGGGACATCCGACAGCATGATCACACACAGGTCTGAGTGTGGACAGATCTACACACTCTGTACCGAGTTTCCAGATCAGGGAGAGTGCGCACTTAGGGTGTGGGTCTTCTCTGTAGCTCTCACACGCAGCATGTGAAATGACACATCCTGATGACATCTGGGAACTGGACCCAAACTGCTCCCTCTCAGGGAATTCAGCTGCAGCCGCCCTCTGAATGGAGGGAAGAATGACATTGCTCCTCCGGTATGGCTCATAAGAGAAGCTTCTCAAGTCCCCCCGAACATTTCCCAAAATTCCACATTGCCTACAGGGCTAGTTCAAACCAAATTTTTGAACGCAAAGACTATTAAAGTCCAACTAGGTAGAGAAATGACCTATTTCAAATTGATTTGGTGACGTGAGGCTGCAAAGACTACACCAGACATTCAACAGAGACTAGAAACCCCACTGCCTGCTTCAGGGAACCGGGCGGCCCCGCATGGAAACAGCTCTGACACTCGGCGGAACTCGCCGCCCAGTAAACAGACTGCACACCTACTACGTGCCTGGACTGCACACCTACTACGTGCCTGGTACGCAGTGGTGAATGAGAACACAATGGACGTCTGTCCTCATGGAAGCCACAGCCTAGAGCTACCAGATGCTTCTTTTCTACTCAAAAAGAAAACCAAGATATGATGAACAACATGCTCAGAAACCAGCTGTGAAAAAGCCTTCGTGGCAATCCGTACAGCTGACTGCCTCGGTTGTTTTTTTTAGATGAAAATAAGCATAAACAGCAGTTCTGGTTTAAAGCCCCTTTATTTCTGCATAATGTTGAAAGCATCACTGAAAAAAAAAAAAGATTCTTAATATCAGTTTAGAATGAGATATTTCCTGGAAGA
>VBSM01003143.1:324713-339340 GCA_008086735.1 Cheirogaleus medius
AAAAAAAAAAAAAAAGTCTACATCCAGTTGTGCTGTCACACACTTGGAAAGCACAGAGACTAGCAACAAACCACACCTGCTGGGCTAGAGTGCAGAAAGTGCATTTGCAAACCGCCATGTAAGCCGTATCTTGGGGTCTACCCCCGTGTAAGACTTAATCTCCTCCTCACCTTTAAAATGAGAAGCAGGAGGGAAACAGTAATGGGCAGGTGATTTGGGGATTCTCTTTCAGATGTCTCACTTCCTAGGTGCAGAACCCCAGGGCCATCGTTTTGTTGTTCTATAGACTGCTTAAGTGGAGAAGATAATAGTGAATCGGCTGCTTCCCCCAAGGTATCATTATTCTTGCCAAGGCATTATACAACCCGAAATTATTTAACAGAAACCTCTCAACACACTCCAAAACGGCATGGAGCACCCAGGACAAGCAAGGGACCACCAGAGATTTTCCCCAGGTGAGTGCCCAGCTCTGGTTGCCAGCTCGCTTCCGTATAGTGTCCAATTGCAACCTGAACTCATCCTGGCAGCTGAATCCAGCAAGTTTCAGGTCACCCAGCTCACTCACCTGCCTTCTTTCCTACCTGCCAAAAGGGTGTTCCTTCCCACTGCCCCGTGTCCCCCATTCCTCCCTTCAGAAGCAGCAACCGAGGGTACAACAATGGGGTCTTTGACCCCCGGAGAAATGTTTCCATGTATAAGACTCCTTGTTCTAAGAGCCGCCCACCCACCCCCAGTCAATCCCAGGTTACGGACACCTGGAGATGCCCCTTCTGAATACGCCCTGCTCCTTCCAATCATAGCCATTTTGTGCCCTCGTTTATCATTTACAAACTGGTCTGGAAAGGAAGTAAGAAAGATCAATATCTTTTCCTGTCATCTTGGGTGATTGCCCATAATTTGAGGAAACATCCTCCTGAAATTGGTTTTCGACATCTTACTTGTCTGCTTTAAATGCTAAGCCTCAAAGGGTAGGCCTGGGGGTGATGCCACGTCCAACTTTAGCCCCATTTTCACATCATGCCACACGCGGCTGGCAGGCCTGGGTGATGTCAAGGTCACCAAGTGGCCCATCTCCTTTGCAACTAAAGGAGACAGTCACTTGCTAAAGCATGTGGCTCCTTCAAGTTGAAGAGACCCAGAGTTATTTTTAATGGGTCCTGTCATCTGACGGCTGCTTTTGGTAATGATTTTATACCGGGACACCGCACAGCGAGAGGGCTTCGCTGATACTTTCCTCCAACTCTAAGTGCTCGAGGTTTGCCAGGGGACTGCAAATAGCCCTGCGCAGAAGCCAGAAGGATGCAGCCGAGTCCAGGTCATCATTCCCAGGATCGGGAAAGCCAACTTGCCAGAATTCTCCATGCCTACTGACTTACCAAATGGAGCTTGGGGTACTGACATTTTGTAGGATGAAATGAAATAACATAAGACAAAAGCCCTACGATAGGTTATACCAATGTAAGGGACTGGGATCAGGAGTTATTGCTTATTGCTAACATTTCTGGAACTTTTAATGTAAGTGACATTCTGTTAGGGGAGAAGAGCAGAGCCCTTTGTAAAGGGACAAGGACGCTGCTCCTTACTCCCTCGCCCTCTCCTTTCTAAATGTCTATGACAGCGATGGTGTCCCCTTACAGAACGGACGAGGCTCCCGAGAAGGGCGCTTTCTCTCTGTCGGAGGTGGGAAGCGGGGGCTGACATAGCTGTGGTAGGGAGACAAGTTAACTGGGTGACCACCAAAGGGCCACCCAAAGCTGTGACTCTAAAAACAACCGCTCTCTCAGGGTCTCTTGCACAGAGGCAGGAGAGGTCTCAGGCTGTGTAGCCCAGTGGTTCCTAATATTTTTATCCCTAGGGACCACACGGACCAGGGTTTCTGCCCTAGCACCACACCTTTTAAAAGGGTGCACAAGAAAAGAGCACTTACTAAGGAGCCATGCAAAGAAAACCATTTATAATTGTCAGTCCGAGTTTTTAGTCAGTGGGAGATGCAATTACAGCCCAAACATGGTATTTTAATCACTGGGGTATTTTTCTAAACTAGTTCCATTCAGGTTTTTTGAAACATTAAAGACAACTGGAAGCTCCCCAGCACTGCTCTTGTGGACCCGGGTGGGAAGCAGGATTTATCTGACACCCGAGTTCCACAGGCGCAGGCGGGAAGCCCACAGCTGTGAGGCAGACCTGGCGCTCCCCGGACTCCCCCCACCACCCTGCGGGAGTCACTCACAGCCCCAGCCCTCTGTCTCCTCATCCTTAAAATGGGGAATAGCAGAAATCCACTCTGTGGAGCTGAAAAGATGAAATAAATTCGTGTATTTTGTAAAAGGTTTCACACAGCTCAAAGTTAAGTGTTCAACAAATGACACTTCCTGTTTTCTTATTGCTACCTGTAGAGTTAACATTATAATGAATATGGGTTCAAATAGCAATTATTATTTCTAGCCCCACATCCCCTTTTCCTGTGGCTGGTGACTCTGATGTAAGAAAGTCTCAGATCAGGGCTGTGGCCCTGCAGAGATTCATCCTGAGAATCCCATCAGCACCCCGGGTGAGTGTCTGGCAGAGCTGGGCTTGACCCTGTTAAATGGACGGGAAACATGATGGGACAAAAGAGCTCTGCGTCCAGTTTCTACATCCAGATGCTGGAGGGAGCTGGGCATCTCAGAGGCGGACACAGCGGGGCTGGCACCTGCCGTAACTGCTAACGTTTTGTCTTCACGTTGATGGAGTTTTGATTGCCAGCCAGCTAAAAATCATAGTTGTCACTTCCCAAATCTTCAAAATCATTTTCCAAGGAGACAGATTTAACAGAGTTCTGTTCCAAACTTATACCTATCTGTTGAATTTTTCCAGAAACAAACAATTGTCAAATGTGTTACTGAGCTAGTGTCTTGTGTCGGTCCAATGTTAAAGATGAATGAACGGATGTTACCACTGAATGAGGTACATATTAGCTTTAAAAGTGCTACCAGGATTTTTATATTTTCGAAGAAAAAATTGCATGTATTTATTTGGTCCCTGATGACAAAACTAAATGCACACACATATCAAAATCATATGCCTTTTGATTCTGACCTACAAGTCCAAGCCCAAGTTGGTTTCTAAATACTTTTCTCTGACATTTAGAAATTTCTTATCAAGCTCATAAGATGTAACCCACCAGGAAGCCACAGTTCTTATCAAAATGGCCAAGCCCAGTGCTTGTGCTCAAATGTCCTTTGCTGCTTCTGGAACATAAAACCTCTTCCGCCTCAGCCCCCCACACCTGGCGCAGATGATGCCTATTGCAAAGCTCAGATTGAGTTGACACTAAGCTGCCTGACCTTGTACTACCTTCATCTCACAAACCTGTCTTTACCCCCTACGATGTTCAGGCTGCTGTGGGAACACAAGATGAACTAGACAAAGTTCTTGCTTTTAGGAAACACACAATCTATTAGGGAAGCAAGAAATGCACACAAATCATCAATATGGAGTTAAGTGTCCCAGCTCGGCCCAGACCAAGCACTAAAGGCAAGCAGAGCCGGGAATGGACATCCAGGGAAAGGCCGGTAGGGCACAGGACTGGGACAGGCACGGGTGGGAAACGGTGGGGTGAGAAACAGTGGGGAGGGAAATGGTGGGATGGGAAATGGTGAGGTGGGAAATGGTGGGGTGGGAGGGGCCTCGAGCAGCACTGCAGAGTCAGCTGAGCAAGGAGCATCTCAGGGGAAAATGAGGATCGGGGGGAGGCTGAGGCCAGATATTAGGGTTGCGGGTGTCAGGTGAGATGGTCACTTTTAGGCCTCTCAAACCCCAAGCCAGAGGACCAACAAGACAATCAACTAAAAGGCTCTATTTTACAGAAAATAAAATGTCAAAAAGTACAAGTATAGATTATTTGGATCATCTTTTCATTGTCAAACTTAGAAAGGCAACTTTGTGTAGGCAGAATATAAGCATCTGAAATTCTGAAAAACATGAGATGGATCTCGCCATAAATGCACGCTGGTGCCATCCCGAGACCTCATGGGCCTGACCAAAGAAAAGCCTCCGGAGGAGAGAGGTGCAATCAAAACCTGCCGCGCCTACATCACACCACCACCGCCCGGTCGGGGCGGGGGTGGGGGGGGCATTCAACGATCTCAGTCCCTTTTTAGCAGCAAAAAAAGTAGAGACAAGACTTTCATGGTGTGTGATCATCCTCGTAGCAATTTTACTTAGTTTTAGAAAATTGCTAGAAATCAAGATCTTAGGAAAACTCAAAACCATCACAAAAGCCAGAGTGTTGAAATGCTGACGCAGCGCTAGACTCAGCAGCCTCACAAGGGGGTTGGTGGAGGGAAGGCGTCCTGAGGACTGGGAGCAAAGAGAACCGTCAGATTGGGAAATGGGCAATGCCTCATAAGAAAGGCTCCAGCTCTCCTAATAAGAAAGGAAATATAGGCTGGGCGTGGTGGCTCATGCCTGTAATCCCAGCACTTTAGGAGGCCGAGGTGAGGCAGGAGAATTGCTTGAGCCCAGGAGCTCAAGACCTGCTTGAGCAACATAGCAAGACCTCGTCTCTAAAAAATAATAAATACATAAAATTAGCCAGGCATGGTGGCGCACACCTGTAGTCCCAGCTACTCAGGAGGCTGAGGCAGGAGGATCACTTGAGCCCAGGAGTTCGAGGCTGCAGTAATCTATAATGATGCCACTGCACTCCAGCCCAGGCAACAGTGTCTCAAAAACAAAAACAAAAAGAAAGGAAGTATAGAAGCCAAGATGTAGGGGCTGGCGGGGAGAAAATCAACCCCAGTGGAGCAATATTTTTAAATTTTGATTTACCCAGTCACACTGAGCGCATGTGTGAATATTTCAAACTGAATACACACAGGAGGAAGGAAGATATCAATGAGATAAGCAAAGGGCCTGGGGCCCGTTCCAAAGGAAGGGAACATGTCCTCCTCAGCAAGCCTGGGCTGAACCTCTGGCTTGGGGCCTTACTAAAACATGTGGCCACATTCTCTGAACATCCTGTGGGGTCTAGGAATAACACTGGCACCAAGAGACCCCAGGTGGGCTGACTGACAGTGAGAGTTTGACTTGGATGACACACCCTCAGAGCTGTGCTTAGCCAAATCACAGAAGGGACAAAAGCCATAAGCCAAGACTGAGCAAAGCCTGAGCGAGTGCTCAGGACCCAGAATTAAGGGTTGGTGCATGGGTTCTGAGCAGGAGGCTTGGGGTAAAGGGACGGCCGGTGTCAATCTCAGGCCATGTGACGCAGCCTTCGTTCCGAGCGCGGTGGGAGCCGTGCAGGCCATCCCACAGGAACGACAGCCTGGTCACCCGGCTGAGAAGTTTCTTTCCTGGCCTTTTGCTCCTTAGGGGCAGCATTCGCCAGGGCAGGGCGGGGGTCCGGCTGGCCACCGGGTTGCTTACCCTCCGTGGGTGAATTGAATTTGGTCTCGTTGACAAAGGTGGACAGGTCCGAGGGCTGCGGGTAGTCCTGTTTGTCAGCCTCCAGGTCCACCGTCATGCACGTCCACTTCTGGCTGGTGACCGCCAGCTTTTCCTCGTCCGTCGCATGGACCACCGCGGAGATGACTGGCGGTGTTTCTGGTGTGGCGGCTGGAGTAGGGTCCTGCAAGGAGAAGGGCAGCTTCTGTCCTCTCATGCAGACTCTCAGCCCGAACCACCCCCTACCCCTCAGCCCTGGGGCTCCGTGTAGCTGGGACAGGTCCCTGTCAAAACCCTCTGCATGTTCTTCTTGGAATCTGCTGCAAAGGGTCTCTCTCGAGGACAAAAATTCTTTGTCCTATGACTATTCTCCATTTATGATGGTTTATTTCAGGGAGTGACTGTGGGCTTAAAAAAAAAACAAATCAGGATTTTGTGTCTTGGATATTTGAAACATTTCCTGCTAGTTTTATGATGACTGTTTTATGCACATAGAGTGCTTCAGGCTCTCACCTGACAATCCTCATGTGAGTCCCCAGAAGTAGAAAAAGGGAGTCTCATCTCCACTTCCATAGGAGAGTGTGGAGCTGCCTAGGGCAGGGTGGGAACTCAGACATGTCAGGGAAGAGCTGAGAATAGGGGCTCAGGCCCCCTATTCCTGGAGCTGGGTACCTCCCCACTTGCCCCCACCCTGGCCAGGGTCTGCCAGCAGGGACTTTGCTGGCTCGGACTTGGAGGGGGAGGGGTCTGCTTGTTTTATGATCCAGAAATAGCCCCGAATGTTATGGCCTAGTGCCCGAGGACCACCTTCCGTGGTCCATAAACAGGGCAGAAGAAATGGCATATATTTGGTGGAGGAACCAGTGAGAGGGAAACAGGGACTCGTATAATGAGCCCAAGCCCCACTTCTTTAGGGGAGGGGCTCCCTTTTCTTCCCACTCCCAATTTGGCTGCATAATTCAGTGCTCTTGACACAAAAAGTCAGAAGACTTTCTCAACTTGATAGTCGTATGTAAGTTCACAGCAGATGAACTGGCCAGAGTGGACCAGAATGATTCTAGAGACTCCAACTAACATTATTCCCGAGCGTCTTCCTACTCTCAGGAACACTCTGCTCTTCCCCAAGTCAAAGGGATCAGTATAATGCCTTGCAAATGCCGAGGGACCCTCCACAGAGGAGGCAAGGAGTTCCGGAAAACGTGAGCAGGACTGAAGTTCTGCTGACACGGGAGAAAAACCACCACAGCGTGAAGTCCCCAGGCGAGCAGTGCAGTTATAGAGATCAAAGGAATATGTACCTGAGAAGGTGGATCAGAGAGAGGAGACCGTTTTGGCGACTTTTTCACCCTAAAGGTGTCACTGGAAACAAAATGGAAAATGTAAACACAACAACCAGAGGTACAGGACACTCCAGAGCAGCAGAGTGGACGGAAGCCACTGCCCTGCAGAGCTGTCGGGCCCGACCACCCTCCTGTCCACGCGGCGCCACGCCAGCGGAAACATGTCCACACTGACAGTCCCTTCTGACTTTTTAACAGCTATTATTTTTGCCCCCAAGGGAAAGATCCATCAAGCTGGAAATCTTTAAAGAGATGGCATTTTGGAGAGCTGACCCAGAAAATGAAGCTAAATTTAACTAAATGTTCTTATTTTATAAAGCAAATTTTGGTGAGCAGATTAATCTATCTGGACCCTTCCATGAATGTCTGAACCAACTAAGGTGGGGGGAGGGGCCCTAGGCTCCTGACACCAATTAGTAGGATCCAATTTACAGACTGGCAAAAACTACACAGCACTTAATGACACAGCACTTAAGGAACATCGGAAGGAGCCCGAGCAGAAATAGAAAGTTCGGGGTCCTCGGGGAGAATTTGTCGAATCCCTCCTACTCACAGGATCTTTTGAGTTTAATGGATTCCTGTGCTCTGAAAGCTTATGGGGTGGGGGGTGGGGAGTTTGACTAAAGGCAGGGCTGGGGTGAAATGAGATGATTTTTTATGTCTTTTCCCACAATGGTTAACAGAGAAGGTTCATGACTCTTTGCTCCCTTTCTTTCTGCTTCATATAAATAATGGGGGGAGGGGCTGTGAGGCTAAGGAACCATCAGCTCAGATGCCTGAAGGGCCAGTAGGCAGATCCCAGGAGGAAGGGGTGACTTTTAGCATAAACAGTTCCATTCAACCCATGGGATGGCAATGGGGTCATTTCCATGGACACAGTGGAGGTCTTCTCCGCCCTGCAGACGGGCCCCTGGCCCCCAGCTCCTCCTTGGTACGTCCCAGCCTCAGCAAACCAAGGGCTTTGGGGGGTGGTCCCTGTCCTTGCATCCCACCCCACCCCCACCCCCCACCTCCGCTTGGCACATTAACGGGATGGGAAGAACAATTTGGCACTCAAGTTCCTTCCTTGTGTTCTCTCAAATAAAATGCTCCAGCAATGGCAATAATAATGAAAAAGAATACTATAAATGGCTATTTACAGCATTTATGGCATTTGCCATAAAATAATGCAATCACAGCTTGAAGCATATATTTATTCATGCATATAAATATATAACTGGATATCCTGTAGTCGTTAAATGGCTTGAAAATACTAAAGAAATCCCCTGGGCAGAAGAGAGCCTAAGAGACTCCACCCTATCCTGGGGCTGCGGATGCCTGGGACCAGGCCAGCTTTCCTTGTAAGGACAGGGAGAAGATACATGTCTTTGGACCCCTGAGAGCCACCCACAGATCCCTCCTGGCCAGGGGAGGCAAAGCACCTGTGACCCACAGATGGCAGAGGAGGCATGCTGACACCCAGCCTAGTCTCGAGTGACCAAAGCCCCAGCCCAGGGCAGCCTGGCGATGGCTCTCAGGGCCGTGTGCTCCACTCCGAGCCGACCCTGCATTGCAGGTGCTCTGCGGGGCCCCATTCGAACAGCCCAAGCACATCAGCAAGAACAAGCTACGGCAGTTGCTGCTCGTGGTTAGACTGGGTGGTTATTTTAACGTGAAGCCACAGTACTATTGAAAGCAATCGCCCACTAGCCCAATTTGAAATGAAAGAATGGAATGAGGAGTTATAAAAAAAAATGTATGGGTTTCTGATGAAGATGTCCAATATGCAAGGGGGGAAAGCTCCATTCCTGACACGCAGGCAGATGTTGGATAGCCACGTTTTCACAGCCAAGCATTCTCACTTATGCAATCACAGAAAAATAACCTCCGCTGCCGGGAGCCCCATGCCCCACCAATCCCAGGCCCACCACAGAAAGATGTCAGTAGCAGCCATGGAGGAGAAACAAAAAGGACTTGGAAGCAAAAACAAAAGGCAGAATGAAGCACATTTGGCATAAGAAGCAGATTCCATTAAATTTACTTACAACAGAGAACATACAGACATCACATCTTCAACCATCCTAAGATAAGAAGACAAAGAAAAAGAGAGACAGACAGAAGGAACTGACAAAAAAGATAAATCTGCAGACAACTGGTTATTCGTGGGTTAGGATGCAGCAGCCATCGCTGTAGCGTCTACGTCCAAGGGTGGCAACATCCCAGCTGTTTGGAAACGGGCTATTGGGGAACAGCTTCTCTGGGTTCTAATCATCCCACAAGGCGCTGGTGTCCAGAGAGCTTTGTGACCCCACTGTAGGGTCTTCCAAGCCAGCACCCCCTGTCTGCACTAAAGTTGAGAGCACAGATGGGTCAGCATCCCCCACCTTTGTTGGCTCTGATGATCAAAGGAGAATGTGGCTGGGGACAGACTACGATACAGAGAGAATGTCGTGGGGAAGTAGGCGGTGGTGGCTACAAGTTGACTCTCATTCCAGAAATGAGGGCGCATGGCATTGAGTCCAGGCATTTCAGAGTTTTCCTGTTCCATGCTTGAAATAAAGTTTCCAACATGGATTCTGTGGAGTCTCTAGGCAGGGCCTAGCTGGGTAACTGATCTAAGAAAAGTCTACATTTCTGGCCAGGAAGGCCTCCCAGCCACCCCTAGACAGCAGCAGGGTGATCCAAGGCCAAAGCCTGCTACAGAGAACTTCTCAGGAAGCCCTGGGTTCTTCTCAGAAGTTCGAGGCTTAAGGGAGCCCATGTGGGAGGGACACAGGTCACCCTGCCCTATTCACGCCAGGCAGACCCAGAGGGGCCAACACTGTGGCCTGCTCCGCTGCGCTGCCCCCCGGAGACTGATCTCAGCCCGGTTAAATGATGGGCGATACTTCCCCTAAGAAGTCTCCAGGCAGTGAACCGCACCACACTTGGCCCAGAGTCCCGAGAACAGACCTGCAGTCACCCACATTGGAGCTGGTCTTGGAATGAATTCTGGAAGTCTGGACACCTGGTATCCAAGGGCGGTGCTCTTGGCCTGGGTAAGTGTGTGTGGACCATACACCCGATTATTAACGGCTCCCTGCGGATCGTACAGATCGCTCGTGCCTTTCAGTCCCACTTATCTCTTCTGAACTCACAGGGCCTTTGGACTCTGGTCTATAAAAGACCACTAGAGAGGGAGGGAGACAAAGAGGGGTGCTTCCTCCACACTGGTCAGGGTGCAGGGAGGGGCCCGGGCCACACTCCTCACTCATGGGCCTCCTGGAAGCTCCTGCCTATTTGCCTCCCTGGGCTGATGTCTCATGAATGGCCAGAAACAAATACTATAAATTGTAACAGTATTTTAAAGGACATCTCTCCTGGCTTCTCCAAAAGGCAATTCACATGCTAAACAGGGGAAGAGGTCAATCACCGGCAGGGAGGTGACCAGGTCTCTAGGGGCCCGTCCCTCTCTTTGTGGATCTCCCACACTCCCCTGGAGTTGAATGTCAGGTCTTAGGCTATAAGTAACTAGACCACTGGTTTAGGAAGACAAAAAATCAAGGACTCTTGACTCCAAGGGAGCATGTGGATGGGAAAATGCACCACCGTGGCCTCAGAGAGGAAGGAAAACATGCATCCTGCCTGGTAACGTGGCCGCAAGCACAGCGTCATCACAGCAACCAGGGGCGAGGTGAGGGCAGCTGCAGGTTATCCAGGTACGTGACCTTGAGTCACACCCACCTCCAATCCTTACGCCCCCGACCCCTGAACTTACGTCTTCAGGGGCGTCTTTTTCTTCTTGGCGGGCTTGTTCAGCCCGTCCCCATCCACTCCATTGGTTTCCATAGCACTGGCCGGGATCTCAAAGGAAGCTGGGGATTTAGAAGGTGAGCTGGGGGTCTTAGAGGACGTCTTAAAGGGGTCAACGGACTCGTCACAGGCATCTGGGTCAAAGTTGTATGATTGTTGGGGCAGTTTGGGAGACTCCTGCATTTTTGAGGTGGAAGAAAAAGGGTTAAAATTGGGGTCATCCCACTTGTCAATATCAAAGGTGTAGGTACCTTTCGCGATAGGGATGTCATTGGGTTCAGCGGGGGACCTGGGAGGTGAGGCAGGAGTGTTGTCAAGTTTCTCGGGTGTCTTTTTCATCTTTGGCCTCCTTAGGGGCATTTTGACAACCGGCTTTTTGCCTGGCTTTTTGGTAGGAGGAGGGTTTTCCTGCTGGTTGTCCCAACTACCCTTGTCCTCAGAATAGTCAAACTCCAGCCTCACTGACAGCCCCTTGGCCGGGGAGTCCTCCTGCCCCCCGCTGTCTGACAGGGTCACCTCCACTGCCTCTGGGACCGTGGTAACAGGCAGCGTTTTCCTCCCGACGGGGGGCGAGTTCTGCACTCTGCCGCCTCCGGAAGCTGGGGGGACGGCCCCTTCTGCACTCTCTGCGTCCGGGGGGCAGGCAGCTTTGGGCACAGCAGCAGGTTCTAGGGGTGTCTCCTCCAATAAGGCTGGGCCAGAACCTTCCGTCTTGGCCGATTCTGTTTTTGTCTCAGACACCAGATTCTCCTCACTGGCGACAGGACTCTCCTCGGCTGGCTCCTGGGGTGTTTCTTTCACTGGAGGGGTTTCTGTGGGTTTCTTAGTGGTCTGTTTCTTTTTTAAGGAAGGCGGTCTTGGCTTTTTAGTTCGCTTAAGAGTGCTGGAAGCACTGCTGGAGCCCGTACTGTAGGCATCTGGAGCAAGGGCCACGGCCTCGGGGTTGCCTGAGCAAGAAGCACCATCAAAGTCACTGGCTTGCAGGCTAAGAGATCGGGACAGCGTCGACTTAGAGATCGGGACGGAGTCCGTGGACTTCCTCCGCGTGTTCACCTTGCACTCCTGATTCTTAGCGTCGGAGGTGCGAGGCTCTAAGGTCTGAAAGTTATCCACCAACTCGATGTTGTCAAAGTCTAAGTTGTAAGTCCCGCTGCTGGCTATCGGCTTGTCTTCATCGAAGACGGCAGAGAAGGAATGGGACGGAGGGCGGAAAGGACTTCCTTCCACCGAGTCACTCTGGGGGCCATCAGGAACGGAGACCGTCTCAGACCCACATCCTGAAGAGACAGAAGAAAAGCCATCATTTAGGGACACAGGACACTTGGAGGATTGACCCTCTTGTGCCAGATCATCACCCTCCAGAGCAGAGGTCAATAAACTGTAGCCACAGGCCACCCTGGCCCACCACTGGGCACCCTGCTTGGGGATAGATTCTGAACCAACCCATTATTAGCTCCAGACCCCAGACAGGCTGCTTGCCCTCAGTTCCCTCACCTGTAAAATGGGAGTAATAAGGGCTGGTTAAGGGATAGCTCAGATAATTTATTCAAAAACATTTACCAAGTGCTTAATCAAGACCAGGCTGGGGATTCAACCAGGGACAAAACAGACAAAATCCTTGTCTTCCTGGAAGTCACATTCTTCAGGGAGAAGACAGTGAATAAACAAATAAACAAGTAAAACATTACAGTCAGAGGGTGATATGTACTAAGGAGAAAAATAAAGCCAGGACGGGAGAGTTGCAATTTTAAAATAAGGTGGTCAGGCAAGGTCCTCTGAGGACCTTGAACAAAAAATGAAATCAAGGTAAAAGGCATGAACCAGGAGGATTCCTGGGGAGGAAGCATCCCAGGCAGAAGGAACAGCAAATGCAAAGGCCCTGGGGCAGGAGCACCCCTGGTGTGTTGCAGAAACAGCAAAGAAGGCAGTGTGGCTAAAGCAAGGAACAGGAAGACAGAGAAATACTGCAGGTAAAGCACAGTAAGCCTTGCAAGTACTAGCTGCTGTCTCCCGCAAGCCTGTTCCTGAACACTCAGAGCCTTTGTGAGGAACAAAGGGGCCCCCAGGCAACTGCAGCAGAACTGAGCTTGTCTGCCACCTGCCACAGGCACCACCTGTGAACTCTCCCTCCAGTCCCGCCTGCCTGCCCTTGGCCTTGCCTCCTGTCTGTCCTCACTCCTCTCTGGGCTGCTGCTTTTCCACCTCATTAGCCACTGCCAGCCAAGGGGGCTGCTCCTTATTTCTCAACATGCTGCAGATGCTCCCAACGTCAGCCAAATGACCCTCGGGGATCTCACGAGCCCCCCTCCCACGCCACCTGGGGATCTGGCCAGCCCTGGTGTGGCTACTCCGAGTTCTGCTTGCACCAGGCGGCGTCTTTCGTGCATTTCTGGGTTCACAACCGTTCCAGGCAGTCAAGGATGCCAGAAAATGATTTGCCAGAAAATGAAAAACATGTCACCGGACAAAAGAGGGCAACTGTTGTAAAGTGGTCTACAGCGCTAAGTACTGGGAGAATGCAGAACAAGGAATAAAAGGAGCTGGCATAGATATGGCTTGGGATGGCGTGCCCAAAGCGTGCTTCACTGACAAGCTTTATGTCCCTCCAGCCCTCCTCGCACCACCCCCGTAGTCGCCAGATAAAATACAGCATGCTCAGCAAAATCTGAGTTCAGATAAGTGTGTTTTTAAATATAAGTATGTCCCACATCCCAATTACTCATGGCTTATCTAAGATTCAAATTTAATGGGCACCCCATATTTTTATTTACTGTATCTGGGAGTCCCATCCCTCACCCCAGCAGACAAGGCTTGGGAAATGCTTCACTAAACCCCAACTGGTCTCTCACTGCAGGTTTTCTCAGAACAATTCACGCCCAACTGCAAACCTCCAGGTGGTGAGTCTTTCACCTGGCACTTACCAAACTTTGCTCACAAGCAAACCTTTCTGCTGGAGCACATGGCAGAGGACCGCAATTGATGAAGCAGGAGATGACAACATAAGGAAGCTTCTAGGCTTTGAGTTCAGGAACTGGTCTTAGGCATCTTGGTTCCCCCTTGACTGGCCACAAGTTTCATGCAGGCTCAATAAACACCTCTTGGAGTGAGAGCACCTTCTGGAAGCATGTCTATGAGCTAGTGCTGGCTTCAGATCTTTTCCTCCCCCCTCTTCTCCAACCAGGACCACCCCAGACCCCACCCGGAGCAGAGTCCTAAACACGAGCACCTTCCTGAAGCCTCTGGGCACCGCTGGTCCCGCCACATGATTTCTCCATCGTCTTCCAAACACTCCTGCTTCCACGTGGGCTCAAAAGAAAGGTGTTGCCTTCCTTCTTTCCAAAATCAACTTCCTCTTTCTTCCCTCCAGGCCCTAGTGCCCTTAAGCACCTCCTCCTCCCATCAGCAGTGACCTTGCCCTCCTGGCCTGTAGCTGCCCCTGGGCACACGGTGTAGAGGGCACAAAGGCCCAGGGGACACTGCGGAGGACCCGGCGCTGTCCAAGGCGTCCTGCCAGGAGCCTCATTCCCAAAGCAAGGCCCACACATGCCAACCTCCTGGGCCTCAGCAGCCGGTAGAAGGAAGTCCTTGGAGGCCCTTCAGATGTGGGAAGTTCTCCCTGAATCACGCAGCAGCGAGCAGATAATATTCAGCTCAACTAGAGGCTCATTTTTTTCCCCAGAAGAAAACGCGTTCTCTCTGCTTCACGTGGCTTTCCTGTTTAGAACTGACATTCCCTCATAAATCATCAGGGACCAAGAAACCTCACCTTTCCTAACTTCGGCACTATAGATGTTTCGGGAAGGTCAGTTTTTTATCACTGGGGTGGGGTGGGGTGGCTGCCTGTTCACTGTAGGATGCTCAGTAGCATCCTCAGCCTCTACCCACTAGATGCCAGCAGCACCCCCCAACCCCAACTGTGACAGCCATGAATGTTTCCAGGCATTGCTCTGTCCCCTTGGGGGACAACGTCCCCCGTGGCTGGGAAGCACCAGGGGCTGCTGCTCCACAGGGTCCACCGGGGGGCTAGGAAGGCTCTGGTGGTCCAGGTGGGCTCTGAGTCCCCACCTCCTAACTGGATTTCTAAATGTC
>VBSM01003143.1:366291-401335 GCA_008086735.1 Cheirogaleus medius
AAAGGGAAAGTACAGGACTACGAATGGCCCTCACCCCCACCCCGCTGCACTACTGAACGGAATGAAGCTGTCAGCTGGGGCTACAAAAGCTGCCCAGCGGCCCCCCCACAACCTGCAATCTGAAGGAAAGAAATCCTAAAACTAAAATAAATAAATAAATCTTTCAGTCACTTCCAATCCACTCTTATGCTCCGGCCCTCCTTAAGCCAACCTCTCACAGGAAACCACCAGAGAACAAGAGAAACATTCACTCTAGGTTCCAGTTGTCATGGGCTGTAACTTGGGGCAGGTGGGCACCCTGTGTTCCTCTCCATCCCAGCAGCCCTGACAGCATCGTCTTACAATAGAAGCTCCTTCCTGCCATGGCCCCCAACCCTGTCTCGTGTATTATTCATGTGCATGCATTTTTAGGTGCATAGAAATACGTACTATTATAAAAGACTTATGCCCATGCAGAAAAGAAAGAGCTCTCTTAATACATTTTTTTCAAGCCTCAAGACTGGAAAAGAGCACATCTGTAGTAGAAAAACAAGTCCTAGTTATTCAGACAGCAGAGATGGGTTTTGAAGAGGACAGATGCTAGCCATGCCAAACATTTCTTCTCTCCATCTTTAGAACAAAATTGTTAGAAGATGGACAATGGGATTCTATGAACAAGCAAATATAATATCTTCAAGATCTATATTTAGAGACATTTCAGAAGTAGCAGTTCTAGGGAGAGAAGCCTCAGGCGGGTGCATATGGACCAACTCGACCATGAAAATATTTGATAAGCAGCTTCCATCACAATGTGATTATTCAACCTGAAATTTTACTTAAATATCACTATCCCCATAGGGCATAACCTTAAGGGACCTTATCCAAAAAGGCACAGCTACCTATCAGAAGCTCTCCAAACTCGGCGCTCAGCCAGCAGAACACTGATCATTTATCAACTCAACTGGCAAAGGAGGCGGGATGGCAGGGGCTGGCGAGCTGCATTTCCAATGGCTGAGGAGCACGTTTTCCCAAACGTACGGTCACATTTCTGTTTCTTAAGCTCTTTTGTAGGTCTAAGCTGTGATAGCCAGCTAAGCGCCTGTCACTGATTAACTAATTTCCAGTTTAGAGGCTTTCAAAAATTGGGTTAAATTGTACTTTTCTGCCCAGGCTCAACGTATATTTCCATGCACCTAGCAACACTATACAAAAAGAGAAACAGGGCAGGCATAGTGCAAGGTGCGTGGCATTAAAAAAAACAACAACAAAAAACCCTCAAACACAATGCGACTCCATTGTAAGATGATGCTTTCTCGAGCTACAGGGATGAAGACAAATGATGGGTACACACTTGCCCCAGAGAATGATTCCTTGCTAAAGAGCAGGAGCTTGGAAAACCATGAGGCTCAGCCTGGCATGACATCACCACACGGAGCCAGCTCCTCACTGAAGCCCAGGTGTGGGGACCAGGGAGAAAACCTGGCTTGGAGCCCCAACCCTACCACACACACCAACCCCAACAATCTTTCAATCTACACATCAATAACTCTTAAGAACCCACTGCCTAACCACCCTACCCCCACCCCCCAAGTCTCCAGGAAATACTCTTCTCTGAAATGCATTCTTCTCTTTGGAAAAGGGGAGCAAGTAGGGCTGAGAGGTCCACTTTGGAAACAAGCCTGCCTAACAGAAATACGACCCGGCAGGCAGACCTATTCAACAAGCCCCATCCTCCAAACATGCCTGGGTAGGTAATGGAGCCGACCATAACAGAAACAGCAATTCTAATAAACACTCATCCAGCATAAAGGCCACTTCTGAGCACATTAGCTCTGTGGTTTAGAGAAAAGATCGGATTCCTGGATCGATGCACAGTCAAGTACTGCCTCGACCAATGACAAGACTGTTCCGCTGTCTTTACTAATAATAGCAAGCGGCCTGGGCCTCCAGTGTTCACCAGAGTGAGTACATGGGTGATGCTTAGGCTACCGGACTGAACATCCACCAGGGCACTCCTCGCCCTCTGCCCAGCCGCGTGAGTGTCTGCCGGTAAACTGGTCTGTCTCCAGGGGCACGGTGCTGCCACACTCACTGGTTCTTCCTGGGAGAAGGCCGCCTTTGACGCCCGGCTGTTCCCTTGCAGGAAATACCACTGTGCCGGGCGTGCAGAGGAAAGATGCCGATGGCCCAGGAAGCCCCCAGCCATGCATCTGCAGCTGAACAACCAAAACCAAATTCCAGGGAATCATTTCCATCTACAACAGTATCTTGGGGCTGCCAGATGCTCATCCCAGAGGGGGTACAAAATGCTAGAAAGAGCAGCCACCAGGTAAAGCCCTGTAAGCCTGTCAAGAGCCCCAGGCCCGCAGGGGCACCGGCATCAGGAGAGGTGACACTAACAAAGCCCGGCAGC
Source organism: Cheirogaleus medius (assembly GCA_008086735.1). Lineage (NCBI taxonomy): Eukaryota > Metazoa > Chordata > Mammalia > Primates > Cheirogaleidae > Cheirogaleus > Cheirogaleus medius. Next base: position 368,684 of record VBSM01003143.1, read on the forward strand.
TTTTCCTCCCTGGGAGGCTCCGGGCGGCCTGGGTGGAGCACTTACATTGCCTCGGAAGCCTCCTGGTTCAGGTCGCTGGCTGGGGCTGGCTGCAGGGACTGCGACCCTCCCATCGTCGCTGTGCCCTGGCGCGCAGGCTAGCTGCGAGCGGGGCCAGCGTCCTGGCGCGATCCTCCAGCCGGGAGCCCGGGGCGGGCCGGCCGGCGGCCGGGGCTGCTGCACTGCAGAGGGGACCAGCTGCGGGCATCCGTGGTGGCGGCGGCGGCGAGGAGCTGCCCGGGCCCGGGGGGCGAGCGCCGCGGATGTGTGCGCGCGAGGGTGCCCGGCGCGCGCCCAAGTGTGCGCGCGGCTCTGCCCGGGGCCGAGAGTGGGAGCCTGAGCACCGGTGAGGTCCGATCGCCTCTTCTCCTCCTAAACCCCTCGGCCGCGGGCTCCTGTGCGTGACACGATGATGTCATCATCACCGAGCAGCCCCGACGCCTGCATCTTCACAAAGCTCCAGCGCTGGCTCCGGAAACAAGGCTGGGGGAGGGGGGCGGGCGAAGACCCTCCCTCGGCCCCAGCCTCCGCCCGCCTCGCTGGGACCGCCCGCATTGTGTGGCTTTGAGATGCAAATGAGCCGCGGGCGGGGAGCCGGCCCGGGAAGGAGGGGCGTGGTGGTCGGCCGGGCTGACCACCGAGAGAGAGGGGTCTCTGCTGGCTCATCCCTGCTCGAAGAAGGAAATGGTCTCTCCCGCGGGCCAGGGGATGGCTGGAGGACAGGTAAATGAGCTGCAGTGGGGACGCAGGAGCGTAGCTGTGAGACATGCGCGCCCTTTCCCACTGCGCGCTTCTCTTTCTTCAGGCCCCAGGCTCTGGAGGCGCCGGCCAGGCCTCCAAGGACACCACCTCCGGCCCCCCCCAATCTGCAGGGGCTTGCGGCAAGCTCGGGAGAAAGCCACACAGGGCTTCCAGGTCTGCAACACCCTCTCTGGCCACCAGATGAGTTCTCCACAGAGCCAAGCCCTGTGCAAAAGCTCACCCTAAACAAACAGAAGGGAGGCAAGCTGAGCAGTCCGAGTCAGGCCCGAATGCAACGACAAGCTGTACAGGGAAGAGGCAGCTCTCCGTGACATGCAATGGCTCAGGGCTGGGCCTGCAGGAGTGTCCCCCAGTGCCCAACCCCATGCCCCTGCCAGGCAGCCATGCACACCTGTCAGCAGCCGAGTCCCCATCCCTGGCTTCTGGCTGGCTCCAAATCCCTCAAGCCTGGAGCTCCTGGACCTGCCGGGTGAAGGCTACTAGAGAAAGATTTCATCATCTCCACATAGGTGCAGGTTTAGGGGCACATCCTGGGACCTGACCGTCCCCTCCTGCTCTGAATTCAATGCAACCACTTTCTGAGCGCCAAACACAGGTTCACAATGGAATCCAAATGGAACCTCCAATGGGTAAGTGGAAGACGTCTACGTTTTCCCAGGATTTCTTCACCCATGAAGCAGTAAGTCTAAAATGTACCTAAATTGTGGCCAAAAGAAAAATTAAATAAAAATAAAACTGTTCAAAGCATTTTAAAATTTCCTCCAATACACCGAGTGTTTTCTGGAAATGTGGCCAAGGATGTTTGGATGGGCACTTTCGGGACTTCCACTCATGATTTCAGGATAGTTCTAAAGCTTCCAGCGGGCTGACTTTTCTCTGTTCATACTTACTATCAGTGTCAAACAAAATGCCAATCAAAACTGTGTCCCAGGATGCAACAACATGAAATTTCCAGGAAACACTGAGAAGGCTTACTTTTGCATTTATATGAAAATAGCTACTGATTATGTCAATCTCGCAGGGAAGGTAACTGTCAGGGGTGGCAGGATAAGGCTTGCTCTGGAAAGCACCTCCTGGGGAAGCTGTCATTCATTGTCAGCACTGGGTGTCATTTGGTGGCAAGGATCCTGCAACCTGTTCATCCTATCACCATGCTCAACACCCTGTGGGTTTGTTTCCATATGCAATTGGGGGTCCAAAGAACCTTACCATGTGGAGCTGAAAAATTTTAAGCACTAACCTAGACTATTAATATTTTGAGGAAAGTAACACTTTCCCTGGGCACCTAGGGAATGCCCTCCAGTCAAGCCTGGTACTAGGAAAATATGGGAAAAATATGAGGAACCACAATTAGAACTCACCTGCCAACTTTTTTCTTTTTTTTGCAAAAGCACAAAACCATCCAAAGTGTCCTTACCCTTAGTACATAGGAGTTTTGCTGCAATAACGAGAGAGCTTTGAAATGAGACCAGAGTTCAAATTCTGACTTTTCTCTCATTATCTGTGTGGCCTAGAGCCACACACACTAAGCCTCCATTTCCTCAGCTGGAAAAAGAGAAAAAACATCTAGGATATTGGAAAAACTAAATTAAATATCATCCATCTATGAATACCCTGGACCAGGATCCTTCTTTATAAGGAACTTTTTTCCCTATGTATAATACCATAAAAGAAATAAGGTGCATTGACATGAAGTGCTTTTACTTAGAATCCCAACAACCAAAAAGTTATGCCATAGTGATGCATTACTAATCATCTGGAAAATCAACACTAATCATCTGGAAAATCCACGCACTGGTTGCTCTTCTCTCCTTACCACCCCACCCTCACTTCCGACCCACCCTCACTTCCGACCCGCCCTCACTTCCGACCCACACTATAGACTGCCCAGGCCACTCTGCACGGGACAGATGCCACTGTAGCAGAGCATGGCCTCTCTAGATCTCACTGATGTTAAAACACGGTCAGGGACCAGGGGAGAAACCAGTAGAATTTGGGGACCATTGCAGTCGATGCAACTAAAACCCTACACATGATTAGTTTGTGTAATTTACTTATGGGAGAGGCCTCTCAGACCCTCATTTAAAACATTTTGGTGCTTATGTTACACACAATTTAAAACAAAGTTGGTGATCTAGTAACTCAGCCTACAGAAAATGTAAAGAAGAAAAAATCAGGAGGGAGAATTGTTAGAGAGGAAAAGGTCTGTTAATGTTTGTATTCCCCCAAAATTCATCTGTTGAAAAGCCCTAATCCCAGTGGGATGGTAATTAGATTTAGAGGTAGGGCCTTTGGGAGGTAATTAGGATTAGATTAGGTCATGAGAGTCCCCTCATGATGAGATCAAGCCCATATAAAGAGAGAAAGAAACATGAGATATCTCCCCACCCAAAACTCTGTCTCTGCCAAGTGAGGATGTAGCAAGAAGGTGGCCATCTGCAAACCAGGAAGTGAGCCCTCACCTAGAACCCAACCACACTGGCATCCTGATCACAGACTTCCAGCTTCCAGAACTGTGAGAAATAAGTGTTTTCTACTTAAGCCACTCAGTCTATGGTATTTATGTTATAGCAGCCTGAACTAACTAAAACAGGCTATTTAGGATACAGCAATAGTACCAAGAACGGCTAACAAAAAGGGAAAAGAGAGAAAACTACTGAAGTCACACCAAGGAACCCAAAAGTGACAGCAGTCCAGGGCCATTTATCACAGCTTAAACCTTCCAGACAGCCTGAACACACACTGCCTCCCCTGGGCTACGATTATCCACAATAACATAACTGCTGTTAATACAGAGACCTCCCTATCTCACGCCTGCCTGTTTTACAATTTCCCCTTCCTCCCTCTCTCGCCTCATCCCCAAATCCTTCCACAAAAGATAAGTCACAGAGGTGCACAATAATGAAGCACAGATTTCATCTGAAAGTACTAAAATGCCCGCAGTTAGCATTCCAACCACTCACGCCCTCCGTTATTCAAACACGCACTGAGCAACCACTCGGCACCCACTGAGCACCCACCCGGCACCCACCACGGCCAGGCTATGGGCCTGGGCTATAAATGGAGAATGAGTCTACTCGCACGTTACTTACTGACACCTACCAGAAAGATCAGCAAACTTGACAAATCTCTGTAACTAAGAGATAAACTGCGTGGTACAGGCTCTTAATTCCTACAGAGGTTCAGGGACTAAGTACAGTTTGAAGCACCTCTGACACCCCAAGAAAAACAAACTTGAACGGCTCCACCTTTGCCTCCAGCCTCCGGGAAATCTATAGTTGCCATAGCAGCGAGACTCTCCAAACACTGCCAGTGGACCCCTGAGCTGCTAATTAGCCCCAAGCACATTCGAGAAAGGAAAGTAGGTCAGATCACAGAAAAACCCATCTGGAGAACGCTGAGAATGTAAACACAGATGGAGAAGGGACTGGGGCAGGTCCTGTTCCTTCGAGCCCAGGCCCTCACCACCACCCCGTACACCGAGGCAGGAGTGTAGGGAGGCTGGACAAAACCGCGGGGACCTTGTCTTCTAGAGGGAGCCGACCTGCAGACAGGCTCTGGGCTCTGCAGGGATTACTTGTTCCCCCAACTGAGGCCCTGCATGCCCAGGGTCACACAACTCTGTGACCAGCACTGTCTGAATACCCAAGCAGTGCCCTGAGCTAGACATGCTCACAGCCTTGTCTAAAATTCTAAGAGCTAGGACGCTGTGTGGACCGAGTACAGCGCCTACACGTCAACACGACCAGCCAGGCAGACCAGCGAACAGGGAGAACACCCGGTTTCGGGTCAAGAATGGCACGTTGCTGGGCTTTCTCTGCCCAGGTGTTTCGATCCTTGATCCTCTTTCCTGGGCTTTTGGAGACAGGCTTTCACGACACTCAGCCTTGCTCACAAAGCTGTCCACTGCCTTCAGGAAAAAGTCCCAATTCTACCTCCTGGCTTTGATCCCCTTGGTTGCCCCATCCTGCGTTTGAGCAGGGCCAGGGTCCTCACTGCGACCTCACTGCTGACGAGGCATCCCCTACACACCTTCATCTCTCTCAATTCCGCCCCACATCAAGTCCCGGCCCCCATCCAGCTCCTGGTAGGGGTGTGCTCCACGCCCAGCCCACAGACTTCTCCCCATCCTCTCAACCGCCAGCAGATTTATGCCTGGGTGCTTTCTTGACTTGTCAGAGTCTCAGGGACTCTGTATGTCTGCATCCGCTGTCTCTGCCCTCCAGCTACGCAGTGTGCCCTACACAGAGACAGAACCCCACAAACACACGCTGCGTGAACCTCAGAGGACGTGGGAAAAGGTCTAGGCAAAAGTCCTTAGTCTGGACAGGCGCAGTGGCTCACACCTGTAATCCTAGCACTCTGGGAGGCTGAGGCAGGAGGGTCCCTTGAGCTCAGGAGTTCAAGACCAGCCTGCGCAAGAGCGAGACCCCATCTCTACTAAAAAAAAAAAAAAAAAAAAGTAGAAAAAATTAGCCAGGCAACGAGAAAATAGAAAAGAAAAAAAATTAGTCGGGCATGGTGGCACACACCTGTAATCACAGCTACTCGGGAGGCTGAGGCAGGAGGATCACTTGAGCCCAGAAGTTTTAGGTTGCTGTGAGCTAGCCTGACACAACTGCACTCTACTCCAGGTTACAGAGTGAGACTCTGTCTCAAAAACAAATAAACAAACAAAAAATTCCTCAGTCTTATGAGGAATAGAGACAACATAGAAGATCATTAGTTCCTTTATTTCCAGGGCCACAGGTTTACTGTTAATTTTTTATGTGCTGGCACTAAATCTCACATGCTCATCCTCGGGAGTCTGAGTGGTGTTCTTGGGCTGAAGCACAAACTCAGGCAAAGTCCCATCTTTTCCAGAAGGTTCTCTTCCTTGGAAAAGGCTGATAAATTACATCTCTTCCTTACCACCTTCACCATATTTACACATGAGACTTTCAAAGTTCTTTTCAAGCAAGGACAGCTCCAAAGAATACTCTTCATGGGGGGAAAAAATCCTTTCAATTCAGTTCAAATAGAAGCTGAAGATTGGGGATTTTAGTATTAGACCCAGGAAAGTAACCCAAAATGTGCTAGAAAAGAAGTCAATAAAGAGAAAGGAGACTCACTTTTATTTCAAAATTAAGAATTCAGGATATATTTTTAATCTTTGATTCCTATAGGAAAGAAGGAAGGAAGGCAGGCTCTGAAAATCTCAGGGCTATGCAAAAGTTAAGTTAGTGTTGAGAAGTCTCATCCCATATGAAAAAGAAATCAATAACACAAATTTCACGTTCAAGATGATTCAGTTCGATCCTCAAAATCCTTCTTTCTTTACCAAATTAATTCAGCTCTTTTGAGATGGAAATGGTAGGAAACACTCTAGAGGTAACTTTTTAGAAAATATACCCTACCTAACGTCAAAAAAGATTTGAGCTCGCAATTCAAGAGAACAAATGGAAATACAGGTAGAAACGGTGGATAAAAGCCAGAGGAGATAAGGTTAGCCTACAGAAGTACTTACCTAAGTCCTTGTTGGAGTAGGCTGCAAGTCTGGCTCTAAGCTTCCCGACAGCCAAAGCAAAAAGGGCAACAGCCATTATCAGTTACACAATTCATAAAATCCAGCAGATTAAAAAAGAAAAACAAAAACAAAAAACCATTCCAGGATGAGCAGCTTTTCTTGAGACTGACATTCCACACAGTGCTCTGTCCTGGGCTCTTTGCCGGATGCCTGCGTGTGCGTGGTGGCCAGTGCCTTCAACAATACCCTTCCACGAATACACTGTTCTACTCCATCCACACAGCCACTTCAGCAAGCAGAGCAGGAGCTACTCAGCTCCCCCAGCAATCAACAAATCAGCAAACCACGAAGTTCCCAGGAGGTGAATTTCTAGTTGCCCCACTCTGCACTGAGGGTCCCCACCACCCGGTTTCCACGATTACAAGGTTACAGAGCAAGGAACAAAGGGCAGAGTTAGGACCGTGTTCATCAACACAGCAACCACTTTTCCAGACTTGGTCCTCCCTCACATCCTCCTCCTGGCTTCACAGGTCTTTGCTGGTCAGTTTCTTGCTGACTGCAGGGGCAAATACACAACGCCACCAACCAGGGAGCAAACTGCACACCTGGCAGAAGCAGTGGCATGTCATGAGTCAATGACAGTGATCCCAGCGAACTGCTCAAAACCTCCCCCCACCCCAAAGCCACGGGGAACGGCGGCTGGCAGAGTCAGACCTGTGAGCAACTGAAGAAGAGAAACCTGACCAGGGTGAGGACAGGAGGTGGCTTCAAAGAGAAGACATGAAGATCAAAGAACCGCGAGAAGCCCCCTCCAGAATGTCTATGAACAAGTGACTCTGGGCTTGAGCTGCAAACGTTAAGTGTGAAGTGAAGAATATGCATCCCTGAAAATATGGCGGGAAAATGTAGCCAAAATTCTTTGTTCATTCTAAGTATTAACATTAAATTCTACATTTTGTTAAATATAAAATAAAATCAATTTCATAATTTTTCATTTCTTTTATAGGTAAAATCTGAAACACTTTCCCCATTATTAACCACAAAACTCTGATTCATTAAGTGGATTCATTTTAAGTGGCTTTCTTCAGTTAACAATTTTCTGCAGATAATCCAGATGCCCTTCCCACAACTCCCTTTCTAAACTAGGTTTAAGATCATGGGCAAAAGCCAAGAGGGTGGCCCATGGCAGACATTTGGCCAAATAAAACCCCAACCTCTAAAGTTCAGGTTCTTACTTAGAAATAAAGTTTCATTCTAAACCTGGGAAGAATGAACCAGTGGACTCACCTGGGCCAGGTAACTGCTTCTGTCTAGGATCAAAACTACAACGAGTGTTACCCATCTTCCTTCTCAGGGAACTATATCCAGGAAGAACAGAAAATGCAGAAAGCACTATAAGAATGATTCTGTTCTTGTTTAAAGAGCTTTAATATTGCATTTGGTTTGAATGTTGATGTGTTAATCCTCTGAGTTCCTCTAAAGCTTAAATTTACTGGATTTAGAGGCTACTTTGCACAGGGAATGAAAGGGCCTTTTAAGGAAAACATTCGAGTGTAAACAGAGATGTGATCTCCCAGCCGCCAAAACCGCCAAAACCGACAGCAAAGCGGGTTTCTGCAGCCGGACTGGAGGAGCAGGTTGGGACGGGCACACCCTGCACATCGGTAGTGGAAGGAGCTTCCGCGATGAAAACGCCAACTAGCAAATTCAGAGCCTCCAAGCTTCCCGGCCCCTTCCTCGTGTTGCGCAGGCAGAGTGGGCGCTGGTGACTGCCCCCGTCCAGGAGCAGCACCTGGGGGGACTTCTTGCCATGCACGCCCAGCTGCAGTGGACGCAGAGCCTGGCTCGGGGCTGCCCTACTTGGGAGCCGGGCAGAGAAACCAGGCGCTGAGGCCCAGAACTGCTGACTCGAGGCTCCATGAAGGAACAGAATCCAGAACACGGGGCCAGAAACGGCCACCATGAGCATCTCCCGACAGCACGGTGGCAGAGAGTGAATGAGCGCGTCCCCCCAGGGGCACGTGTGTGCTACCGAGCCCCGAGAATACTTCCCTCTTTCCGTAACCCCCTGAGAGGCCCTGGTCTGTGGAATTCCCTCTACACCTGCCTGACCATGGCTGGCTGCAATTAGTATATAACAGGGTCCGAGGATAAGGGTAATTTTTCCTAAATACTCAGATCTTCAGGAGTTGATTAGTACATGTGAAGACAATCTTTCCACGACAACAGATTAACCGAATTCCTGCTTCCTCTTGCTAACCTTAAGGAAGTGTTGCCAGAGACGGCTGGGCACAGGCTTCCTGACAGCTCACAGAGGCCGTTAGGCACCGGCTTGGCACAAAATAAATGCACGATGCATTTATATTTTTTTGTATCTCTTTAAACCACTAATCCAGAAAGACAGGAAGGGTTCCTACTTTACATAAGCATTTCCACTGCGCGGTGACCGCCCTGCCTGGGGAGCACACCTGCGTGTTAGCGCGGGCCGTACCCCAGCAGGGCGCGGCTCCTGTCCTAGCGGAGCAGGGTCAGCTCTGGGAGAGGGTCTGGCCCAGCGCCAGGCACACGGAGGCCCTCGGTAGCTATGTGGACATGCGGCTGGAGAAATGGGTAGACAGACCTGCACCTACAGACACAGGGGAAAGGCAGAACCCAAAACTGTTTCCAACTGAGGCCAGAGCTGAAGGAAACTCAGTGACATAATCACTGGGAGGAGGCCCGGCACCGTCTCTGGAGCTGTAAGGAGACCCCAGGCATCACGTGGGAAGCCCAGACCAGCTCTCCAGTCCCCCTGACCTTGACACTCTCCCTAGTGGCAGATCTTGGTTTTGTGGCTTGTGATTTTGGGGAGAGGAAGACAGGTGGGTGCTTGGCAGTAAGGTTTGAATGAAACTCTCTTCCTCACGACACCTAAGTCAAAAGATTAATGGATAACAGGGGAAATTTTTCACTCACCTGAATCCTTAAATTGACCCTGAGAAGTTGCTTAGGCTCCCTGTGCCTCAGTTTTCTCACCTGTGCAATGGGAACAACAACAGTATTTCCTCCATAACATGGACATTGCAAGGTTTGAATGAAAGAACCCAGGAAAAGCCCTGGGCACAGCAGGGCCAGGCATACAGCAGGTGCTCACTACATGTTAGCTGCTGCTGCTGCTGTGGCTGTTTTCTAGAAAAGCAAAAAATTGCTTTGGCCTGGGGAGGACTCACTGTCTCTGCTTCCCTGATTCTGACAGCATCTCTGGGACACCAAGCCCAGAGCTCCTCAGCCAGGCAGAGCCAGAGGCTGGGCGGCTTCCTAAAGGAGCCCACAGAGATGACCCAATCCAAACGGTTCCCACCACAGCTTTGCTGTTGCAGCATGTGACCTCAGTCAAGATCCTGACTTCACCGGGCCTCAGGTTTCCCATCTATAAAATGGGCACAATAAAAATACCTGCCCGGTAAGGCTGTTGTGGACATTAAACAGACACAATACATAGCTAAAGCATTTCTCTCAGTGTCTGGCACATACAGGGTACTCAATAAAGGTCAGCAGTCGTCACAATTAGAAAGCAAGAAAGCTGGAGCCACTTTGTGATGCTCCAGGGAGAACCTGCGACCCAGTCCCCGCCAGAGCCCATGAGGCTGCTCTCTGCCTCTTCTTCAGCCTGAGCCCTGCCAAACAGCACTGTCACCACCAGTGTTCTGGACAGAGTGAGGGTGGCCCAGTCCACACGCCCTACTGCCTCAGTCTGGACAGATGCCTCAGCCCCTGCTGGCAGAGGTACCGCAGGTACCACGTGCCAACCTAGGGACAAGCCTCCTCCTCTGGAAATGGGGCAGGGCACAGTGCATTAGGGAGCAGGCACCGGGCTGGCCGTGTCAACCCAGATTTAAAAAGAATGGGATGGGATGGGATGGGATGGGATGGGATGGGATGGAATATGCATGCATCCCACCTAGTGAGGGAAGTCTGTGCCAATCACCGACACATACATGTGTTAGTACACGTGTACCAGGCACGATGTAAAACTTCTCCTGGTGGTTTGAGCGAAGCTGCTCTGGCCAGGCTGCAGGTCCTCCAACCTGTAGGATTTTCCCCCTTTCATTTTTGTTTGCTTGTTTGTCTTTTTCTTTGATCTTCCAACTCACTTCAAGAAATCCTTCCGCTTTTGTTCATTGGCTTCAGCTCTTACCTAATTTTGAGGAAGGCAGGCGGGGCCCTGTGGTTCTGTGGAGCCCTCAGGCAGTGATGCTGGTGAGATGGGTGTTCAGACAGGGGGCTGGGAGGGAGGGCACCAAGGTGTGGCAGAAGGTGGGCAAGCCATCCCCACAGAGCCAGGAGAACACACCAGGGGCTCCTGCCGGTGGGACCGTGCGGGGAATTGCACTCCTCTGGCCTGAGCCCCAGCCTTGGGCGGCAAGGGGAGGAAATGCCCTGGGTGACTTGTCCCCACAAGCCCCTGCCCAGAATCACAGCCCGACCCGGGAGCAGTTGTCTCTGCAGTGTCACCCTCAGAAAGAGTGTGCCCACATCTGTGGAGTCACCACTGTAGCCCCAGCACTGAGCTTCAGGTCTGCACAGCGCAGAGCACACGCTCAACAAATGTTTGTGAGTGAGTGTGTGAGTGCGTGCAAGCCACAGAGACAGACGCAGGCCTTCTCTGTACCCACGGCCACTGCCCTCGTTCAGGCCACCACTGCCTCCTGCCTGAACCACAGCAACAAACTCCACATGCTCCTCTGACCTCTCCTCTCCACCCACCCTCCTCCTCACCACCAGAGATACTCCCCCAAACCAAATTCAGTCTTGACTTTCCCCTGCTTGAAAAGGACAGCCACATTTCCTTGCACTTCCTGGGCACCAGCAAACTCTCGGTCTGGCTACAGGCCCCTCGAGTCTGAGGAGCACCTGTTGCTCTGGCTGCTAACCCTGCTGCTCCGCCCAGGACCACTGTACCCCCCTCCAGCCCCTCTAGCTTCTCCCTGACCTGCTGCCTGAGTCTGCTGGCCCTGCCACACCCCCAAGCCTTGGCATATTCAGTTCCCCTTCCCTGAAGCACCTGTGCCCTTCCTCACCCTCAGCAAGCACCTGTTCATGCCGCAAAACCCAATAGAGATGCTGCCTCCTCCAGGAAGCCTTCCCAACTTCTCCAGGCAGAGTCAGGTGCTTTGTTCTCTTGGGTCTTTTGTTCTCAACTCTGTTGGAGAATCTGTCATGTTGTATTATGCTGTGCCTGTTTACAGAACAGCTGTCTCTGTCTCCTTGCTCCCAGCCCCCTCAGCATCCCTGGAAGTTAGGGGGAACCATGGTGGATTAAATGCCTCCTACCTGTCCAGCACTGAGCTACATTCTTCATATACATTACTCCTCACAGTAACCCCCAAAAGGTGGGTACTACTGGCCTCAATTTAAAGATGGGTAAACTGAGTTTCAGAGTAGTCCAGTAACTTCCCGATGTCACACAGCTTGGACATGGGCCAAGGAGCGTGTCTCTCCAACTTCAGGCTCCACATCCTGCACAGGCTGTGGCTTGGAATCAACCCAGGATGTATCTGCTGAGAGGATGGATGGATGGCTCAAAAATGCAAAAGAAGCGGAAGAGCAACAGAGAACACGGCATGATTCAACTTAGACGCCAGCACTCATCACTTCCTGCTTCCGCCAGCAGCAAGCCCATGGCTTCACCTCCCGCGCCAAAGTAGTACAGAGACTGACTCACCAGCAAAGGCGGCAGCAGCAAGTAGGCAGCGAGGGGTCCCGTGCCAGGCATGCCCTGGTGAGAACTCCCTGTACCCCCATCTCCCTGTACCCTCCCTCCGTCCTGGCTCCTCCCTTGGTTTGGGCATCTATTTCTCCACCTCCTCTGGGAAAGTCCATGACCGTGACCGGGTCTGCTCCTGGCCACCCTCTCTCTGCACCTCCAGCTGGGTCTGAGGGCTCAAGAGCATGCACTTGGCTTGGAAAAAAAGCAGCCTCCTGAGCGCAGAAACCTAAAATTAGAAAGTGGCAGCCAACATAACACAGAGCCACGGGCCAGGCAGCCCTGCTGGGCATGGAGGGCGGGCTCCCGCCTCAGCTGCGCCTGTTCAGGGCACAAAAGGGCCCCACACTCCCTTCGAAGCTTCTACCCAGCAAGTGCTATGCTGGGCGCTTCTAGCCATGCCCTTGTGGTCCTCAAAGCCCCACCGCACCAACTGCTTCGGGGTGGGATCCCCTTCCTGGCCGCTCCAGGGGCCCTGGGACTGCAGCCCAGATGGGGTCACAAGTGGAAGCTCCGCAGCTTCTCCCAGGTCCTTTCTTCTGGGTCTATTCAGACAGCTCTTGGCCCATCTCCAAGTTACCCCTTCCTATGGGATAGCTGTCCCCAGCAGGGAGTGGGAGGTCAGCTCTGAACAGGGACAATGTTTGCCGGGGCTCACACCCCGGCCCGGCCCATGTGCCAACACACCTGGCTCTCTGCCATGAGCACCCAGAGGTCAGCTGTGGCTACCCTGGTGTGAGCAACGGTTTTCCACTCGCATTCCTGGGAATTCTTATCATCAGACTCCCAGCCTGGCTCCAGCTGCACACAGCTCTCCAAACAGGTCTGGAAAGCCAGGGTGACCTGCCGACTGCGTGAGGCCACACTGGAGGAGAAGAAAAGTCCAGTCAGACCCTCAGCCACTGCAGCAAGTCTCCTTCCAGGCAGGGATGGGAGGCAGACGCTCTCCCCCCTCCCCAAAGCCTCTCTTTTCTCCCCCTCAAAGTTGCATCTGTTCTCCCCAAGGCCGGAGGCCTAATCATTAGGAACGGGCATGGGGGAAGGGAGTGTGAAAACTCCTGGAGGAAAGCCATTTGCACTGCAAATGTGGGACTGTGTCATCGTTTCCACAGCAGCCACCACGAGAAGCAGGAAGAGGCAGCAGGAAGTCGCCCAGCATGTTTGCAAGAACAGAGCATCTGCAGATTCTGTAATAAGATGTGCCTTGGGCTTTCTTTGTCAAGACACCAGGTCTCACTGCTTCCTTCTAAGCCGAGAGAGGGAAGACAAAGCCACACATGTGGGGGGCTGCAGCGGCCTGTGCAGGGGCCTGTGCGAGGCAAAAACACACCAAAGGTGTGCTGCCTCCACCCAGAGCAGCCCAGCTGGCAGCGGGAACTGACGGAGGACGTGTCTCCAAATCATGAGGCCACGAGGACCTCAGACTCTGGCCCAGGCTGGGTGAAAACGACTTCCATTTCAGTGAAATGAAATGCTCACCTGTGCAATTTTGAAACTTGCTTTGAAAACCTCCAGGGAACTGTCAGTGAGGATAAAACAAGATTTACATGGATCCCTGGATCTAGGCCGTGGCCCCATAGCTAAAAGCAGCCACAGGAGAGCGAAGCTGGAGGATGCGCTGAAAGCCATGGCACCATGGCTGTCACCAAGCCTCAGGGCATGCTGCCTGTCAATCCTAAACCACATCTGTGCTGGCAGGCAGCTGGTAAGATCTTTCAAAAATGCAAATCCGATCACATCACTGTCCTGCCCTAGGGTTTCTGGGTGCTCTTCAAAGAAAGCCCAAGGGGCCAATGGCCAAAGCTGTAACTATCTGATTGACAAAATAAATTCACATTGGATTATAACCCAGAGTATAAATATCCGTGACTCCACACTGATAAAAACAAACAATTGAATACATTAATAACGAGGGAGAAGAGACAAATCCCCTATGCGAAAGAATTGTACATGACTTATGCAGATGATCCACCAGCCAGCACAACTCCCTGCTCCTTAAGTGTGGGTAGCACATGGTGACGTCCTTCCAAAGACTACACTACAGAAAAGGAGGAAAAAAGTCACTTTACAGTGGATGTAACTGAGGGAACGGCCTGCAAAAAGGTAAAACATTTTATGAGTTGTCTCTTTAAAACCTCCCCCACTCCTCCTGAGAATGAAAACCCGCATTCCTGCCCAAGGCCAGCAATCAGAGGGGTGTCCTTCACTCTTTGTACCATCTCCTGGAAGAGGTCAGGAGATTGTCTTGCAGGAGATGAGGTGAGAGATGGGGTCAATCAGGACCATCAACTATCGCTAGACAGCAATTGCCTGAAGCTAAAAACCCTCCCTTGAAAAGCTCTGTGTTTTCTGCTTAAAGGATGATGACACTTTTAAGATGAGAGTCTCCAACCTCTTCATTTGCTGGCAAATTAATAAACTTCCCTTTCCTTCTCCTCAAACCACTTGTCCTCCTTCTTCTGATGCAGCCTCGGGGACAAGTGCCGAATCGGTAACATGGAGACGTGCAACAAACCCAACCTCAGCCAAACAACTGAGGTCAACATCAACAGTGATGTGTCCCATTGACGGTGTGGACCCTCGAAATCATGCAAAGAGGATGGCACGCTATCTCTGTGATCTTCCTCCCAAAACCCATAACTGCAGTCCAATCACAAGGAAAACATCAGGCAGATTCCAATAGTGGGGCATCCTACCAAATACCTGACCAGGTATCACAACTGCCAGGGCCAAAAAAAACAAGAGAAGTCTGAGAAAGTGCCACAGCTGAGAGACACCTAAGGAGACTAAATAGAATGTGGTATCCTGGATAGGATCCTAGAATAAAAAAAGATATTAGGGAAAAACTAAGGAAATCTAAATAAACTATTGTCTTAACCTATTTTTTCTGCTGCTTACAAGAGAACACCTGACACTGGGTAACTTATTTCTTACAGTGATGGAGGCTGTGAATTCAAGATCAAGGAACCACTTCTGGCGAGGACCTCATTGCTGGGGGGACTCTCTGCAGAGTCCCCGGGCAGTGTGGGGACATCACATGGAGAGGGGCTGAGCCACCAGTCTCACCCCATGATAACCCATTGATCCATTAATCCATGAATGGATTAACCCACTCGTGAGAGCAGAGCCCTCATGACCCAATCACCTCTTAGAGGCCCCACCTCTCAATACCGTCGCCTGGGGGATTAAATCTCAACAGGAGTTTTGGAGCAGACAAATAATCAAACCATAGCAATTATGGACTTTAGTGAATAATAATTTATCAATATTGGCTCATGAAATATACCAAATTACCAACCAATGTTAAGATGTTAATAGGGGAAATTGTGTGCTTGGATAAATGGGAACTTTCTACACTATCTCCTCTCAACCTTTCTGTAAAGCTAACCTGTTCTTTAAAAAAATCTATTAATAATAAAAAATTCTACCAAAAGAAACAAAAGATAAAAGCCTCAGTCATTTCCAAGACCCATCATGTGCCAACTGCCCGGCCCTGCCCATGGGGCCACCCTCCTCTCCTTTCTCTCCAGGCTCCAGCCACAACGTGGTGGCTTTGGTTGGGCTCCCACACACATGCTATTCCTGCCCCTGCAATATCAATTCCCTCCCCAGTGTCTTCACCACCCCCCCAGCTCACGCATAGTAGCTAAACCCCCAGCCGGAGCAATCAGTCACTTCTGTGTGATCCGTCCCCAGCCACCCAGACCAAGCGAGGCTGCAGGCTGCATCTACTCAGGGCTCTGCACTTCTACATCCCATCCGTGTCTGTGTCTGTCTTCTCCAGTGGGCTGTAGGCTCCATAAAGCCAAGGTGGCGCTTGTGCCCAGCACAGAGTACCCAAAGTTCATGCTGCTGAACGCTCAGATGCACAAACGAATGAGATTCAGAAGCAACCCACAGGGTCGAGGGTGAGATCATGAGGGTTGAGAGCCTCGGGCCCAGCTGACCTCAGGAAAAGAGAACCCAGAGCGAATGGGCACTGCTAGTATCTGCTGGTGCCCGGAGACACCAGGAAGCTCTCTGACCTCCAGATTGTCTGCATCAGGGAAAAATATGGAGGGGAGAATTTCTCTTTTAGCTTTTATCAAAAATCTGCTCTAGCTCTTGGATAAGCCGGGCTTTTTTTTTTATATTGAGATATAACTTACACACCGTAAAACAGTAAAATTCACTCTTTGTAAGTGTACAGTTCCACGAATTTTGACAAATAAAATCATGTGACCACCACCACAGTCAAGACGTAGAACATGTCCATCACCCCAAAAAGATCCCTCATGTCCACCTGTGGTCAATATCCTCTCCCAACTCCAGCCCCTGGCGACCACTGATCTGTTTTCCATTCCTTATTGTTTTGCATTTTCCAAAATATCATATAAACAGAATCCTATAAAATGGAGCCTTTTCAGTCTGGCCTTTTCCACTCAGCCTAATGATTTAAGATTCATTAATTTTGTTGCATGAATCAGCAGTTTGTTCCTTTCTATTGCTGGCTAGTACTCCACAGGGTAGACACACCACACTGTGTCGAGCCTTTCACTAGTGGATGCACATCTGGGTTGCTTCAATTTGGGGGCAATCATTAATATACGCATACAGGTTTTTATCTGGACATATATTCTCATTTCTCATAGGTAAACACCTACAGATGGGACTGCTGGGTCATATGGAGAATCTACGTTTAACTTTATAAGAAACTGAGGGGTGGAAAATTTGAGTAGAGTAATTTTCTTTCTTTCTCTCACACATTTTGATTGAGCACCTACTGTGCCCAAGGCAAACCAAGGGTGTCTCCCCAAACACCGTGGGATGTTCCTGCCCCCAACCTCTGCTCATGCTCTCGCGCCACCAGAAAAGCAGACCTCCCGTGCGTGCCCCCCCTCGGCCGAAGGCTGGGGTGGTGGTAGACCAGGCACTGCAGCAGAACCAAGAGGGGTGGGGCGGACGGTCCTGCTCTGCCAATGACAAGCTGAGGGGTCACGGGCAAATCCGCCATCGCCCTGGAGCTCCAGACCAATGGAGCTGCAGGGAGACCCCAGGAGTGGATAGCCAGGGAAGGTGCAAAGCTTTAATGCCTCGTGTTCTAGAACCACATCTGCGTGCAGGGATTCTTCCTTCCCCTGATTGCTCTGTCACTTTTGGACACTGGTTTGGCAGCTGGTTACCTATGCTTTGGGCATCCCTCGCATTCTCGCCCTCTACCACGGCTTCGCTTTCAGCAGCGTGTGCCTCTCCAGCCCGCAGGAGCTCCCTGGGGACACAGGCCTGAACTTCTCAGCACTCCCGGGTGCATCTGGCTCTCCATAAAACACTGTCCATGGACACTCTTTAGCAGGCTCTGATGGCTCAGCAGAATGGTTTACAATCAGACCCAACTGCTTGCATAGAAACAAGAGTTTCTTGCTCTGATGGTTAATTTTATGTATCAACTTGGCTGGGTCACTGAACCCATATATTTGGTCAAACCTGTCTCAATGTCACTGTGAAGGTATTTGTTAGATGAGATTAACATTTAAATCAGTAGACTCTGAGTAAAGCAGATTACCCTCCATCATGTGGGTGGGCCTCGTCCAATCAGTGGAAGAAGAAACAGACTGAGGTCCCCAAAGAAGAAGGAATTCTGCCGGTAGGTCAGCAGGTGGCCTTCGAACTCCACTCCATCAACTCTCCCCTAGGTCTCCAGCCTGCGGCCCACCCTGCAGATTTCAGACTTGCCAGGCCTCACAATCACATGAGCTAATCCCTTAAAATAAATCCCTCCTCCTAAAGATGTACACATAGATCCATCCATCCGTCCGTCCTATTGGCTCTGTTTCTAGGGACAACCCTAACACGCTCGCTCCTGCAGTGCAGTGCGTACCACCATCCCACGACGAGCAGGCTGGCCGGGGTGGGCCTTGATCAGCCACGGCCCACACGATCAGAGACGTGGTCTCCCGGGGCCGAACTGTCAGTGCCTTGTTGGCTCCATCATCGATGCAGCTTCCCCCACCAGGAAAAGAGACCACCCAGCCCCTGCTCTCCAGGGGCAGCCGCTGCAGAGAAGAAGCTTGTACAGTACCTGCTCACGTCCTTGGCCAGATCTGGGCAGGAGGGAGTGGAAGCTTCTACTCCATCACCAGCTGGCTCGGGTGGCGAAGAAGCTGTGAGCTCTGTGGCTGAGGGAGCGAGACCCACACGGGTGGCAGCTGGGGAGGTGCTGGGGACACAAAGGGGGAATTATTCCAGATGGGACTGAGCTCATTAATGGCACATTCATCAGGCCCCGCTCACCCACCCGCCCACACATGGAATGGACTATTTAAAGACCCAGCACGCCGCCTCCCTGGCTCCCCACCCGGCCTCCGCTTGTACACGCGGAGGCTGAGGCTCCAGGGCACCGGCCCTCAGACCAGGCCCGGGAGTTCCGCCCTCGCAAGTGCCTGCAGAACCCAGGTTTCTTTAGCGGAGGCAGCTCAGGTGTCCAGGACACTGTGTGTGAGTTTTCTTATTTGATCGTTGCTTGGAGGAGAGGATTTCTATACGAAGATTTTTAATAATTTTTGATAGGCAATGAAACCATGTGCTGAGAACTAAAATACAATTTTGTAAACTCTTGGGGCTTTAATCCAAAAACCAGAGGCTGAGAAAATCCAGGTGAGAAGGCTGATCAAGGAACCTGCTCAGGGACCCCGTTGGGATGCCTGTACCCCTTGTGAGGCAGAGGATTTCCAAAGCAGAGCGCCGCCCCGTGCAGTGGGTGAGCGCCCCCTACCGGACAGCCATGGAGCCACGGGGGTGCTCCTGCGGTGGACCTGGGACCCCTGCCCCCACAAAAGCCAAAAGGCACAGGCTTGGAGCTCAGAACAGGTTCTGATTTTCCCCATGGGCAAAAAGAGCAAGACGAGCACTGCTGTCCACAGGCTCAAGCCTGGGAGCAGCTTTCAGGGCGGCGGCCCTCCCAGCCTCTCCAGCCGTCCCTGCTGCTCTCCACGGGGGAGCTGGGAGGGCTGACAGTGTCTCCGGGTGGCAGGGCTGGAATAGGGGACTCAGCAGCAGGGGCCAGAAACCAGGCCTGAGGTGGCAACTGGGGTTTGTGGTAGAGAATCATGTCTTCCCCTGGGGGTAAACCCTTTAAGGGGGCTCCCAGACTGCAGGAGTCTAGGACACAAGGGCTTCTGGGTCACCAAGACAACTGCTCACTCCTATCTTCTCAAGTTCTGCCTGCAAGGTTGGCATCCTGGCCCGGAGGACAGCCGTCACGGGTGCCCCACCCTGACCCTAGACAGAGGCGTCTCAATCGTGCCCCCAAGTCCTGTCACTTGTAGCAGGTTATGCAGGACCTGTCAGCCCCAGCCTTACCCCTCACTGCCCTCCCTCGGACCCCTGGAGGCTCTGCTCCTCTGCCCCGACCAGCCGGGCCTTCCTCAGTTCCCACAACACTGGCTGCCCTCTCGGCTGGCAGCCCCCCCCCCCCCCCCCCGCCAGGCCAGCAATTCCTCACCTTCCAGGTGTGCTTGGTGCTGTGCGCATGGCCCTGAGTGTCCTGTCCAGCCCTGTTTGCCTGGCCCCATTGTGGCCATCACGCCCACCTTCTAAGGGACTGCCCCAGTAGACACCTCTAAGCCCCAACCCTTCTGGGTGACATGCATCCCCACAGTAACGTATTTGTCTTGTGAACGAAAATAAAATCTTAAGCCCCACCCCCAGCTGACAGAATGGACCCCCTCTTGGCCAAAGGAACCCCAGAAATGCCCTAAAGCTGAGCTGCTGGCCATGAGAAGGGAGGTCGGACACACCTCATCATGCCCCTCCCCTCCTGGAGATGCCCTTTGCAACCCCCAGAGATGCAAAGCTTAAGCCACCCCTGCAGGACACTAGAGTCTGGGTGCGTGTCTGGTGGCTTGTCTCTCATTAATAGACTTCCTTATCTTTACTTAAAACATTCCAAACCTTTAGATAAAGCTTCATTTCTTTAACCAATGTTAGGCAGGGACCAAATCTGCAGGTGGCAGATACAGGCCAGGAGGGCGGTTCCTAGGGGTGGAGAAGCTGGGGAAGGGACTGCAGGAAAACAGCTAATAGCCGCAAAGTGCAGGAACTTGAGGTTTTGAGGCGACTGGGGAGCTGCAGCTTTGTTATAAGAACACCTGTCAATCATGTACACAAATCATCCGGTAACATCCCTCCCCTAATCCTTCCCTCCAATCAGAGCACTGAAGGGAAACCACCTGGGAGTCCTCAACGTCTCTCTCCACTCCTGGAGACTGACCGGTTCATCTCTGGAACGTACTCTCGCTTCGTATAGCTCCCTTCTTTTCTGCAATAAAAGCTGGAATTGCTTCCCATCTGTGGTCACTCCATCACATTGGCCCTGCTTATGAGTTTTCTAAGCAAGGAGCCAAAGAGCCAGGACAACAGTCCGCCAAGAGGCCGGACCTGACACCAATTACATGTCAAAGAATCTTTAAACTCACCAATAACCTATAAGGCCCCTCCCCCTTCAAGATGGCCCACCTTTTCAGACCAAACCAATGTATGCCTCCCATGCATTGATTTATGACTTTACCTGTAACCCCTGTCTCCCTGAAATGTATAAAACCAAACTGTAACCCAGCCACAGCCAGTCCACACGCTCAAGGCTTCTTGGGTGTGGCTCCAAGTCATGGTCCTCAAATTTGGCTCAGAATAAACCTCTTAAAATTATTTTACAGAATTTGGCTTCTTTTCCATTGACATGCCCCACTTAGTTATGTCCTGTCTTTTTGGGCCAAACCAACGTACACCTTCCATGTATTGATTATGACGTTACCTGTAACCCCTGTCTCCCTGAAATGTATAAAACCAGACTAACCCAGCTATGTTGAATCCACTTGCTCAAGGCTTCTCTGGCGTGACCCTCCAGGCCCTGGTTGCACATGTTCAGCTCAGAATAACCCTCTTTAAATTCTTTTATACAGTTTGGGTTCTTTTCCATTGACAGGCTCATGTCTGTCTCACCCCTAGGGAGCCTGAGCTGAGAATTCCACCACAACAGGGTCATACCTGCCAGGTCCACCCAGTACTATTGGACAAGTAGCCGTTGCCAGATGCCTGGGGAGATAAAGGAATGGAATACAAAAAGGGAGCTTACATTTCTTTTCCCCTGATAAGGACAAGTTTATCCCTCCCTACCTCTTCTAATAAGGAACTGCAGGATGGATGTGACTGAGGCAGGGGTCCTAGGAGCTGGTTGTTTAAGAAAAAAAAATTTATTGCAAGCAGCTGTTCTTGCCAGAGTTACTTACCCCCCAAGAAAAAACCCACTGCTCTCCCCTTCCTGCAGTGGACACTTTTTGACCTCCATCCATCTACACCCAAATACTCAAAATAAACAGCATTTTACTAAACCTGAGACTTCATGTGTCTCCCTCTCGGCTCCAGACCTAACAAGTACCCCAATATCTAGCCAGGCCCCCATAGCAGGCACTCGGCAAACAGATCACAGAGAGCCCACGGGTGGTCACGGAGAGCCCACGGGTGGTCCGCCTGGCAGTGACTGAGTGCCCAGCCAGAGCCTGATCCCAAGGAAACGGGGAGAAAAAGAGAACCCAGAGGGTAACGACCCTCGCAAGCCAATCCACAGTGAGCAAAAGTGACAAGTGCTTGGATGAAACGCAGCAAAAACGCAAAGTGGAAACACCTCCAGCGTCAAGCTGTAATATCTTGGACGGTGGCTAAAATTATACTGTAAAAGTGTGACTCAAAATGAACACTGCAAACTACCAGGGGCTGCGCAAGCCCCTTAAGAGAGTCATTTCCGCACTTGGGAGGCCCACGTTCATTCATAGTCAGTGAACACCACTGACAAACTCAAACTACTGGTCTAACTTTAGTGCTCTCAAGAAACTGCACTGGCTGGCTCCTCCCTCCACTCACAGCCCACCCAGATTGTACTTAATTTAATGCAAATAACGTGATATTGTTTGTGGTTCTGTTACTTTAAGGGTACCCTTTATCAAACTGCAAGGAAGGGTCTCTGTCCTCACAAACACTGGCAGAGAGTAGAGGAGATGCAGCCCTACTTTGGTGACCCTGACAATCAGGGCAACCGGCTGGCAGCCTAGGGACACCCCAAGGCTGTGCATCCCTAGGGACACCCTGGGGCAGCACAATCAAGGCTGTCCCTAGGCTCCCTAGGCTGTCCTCGGGGACCACCTTGCAGCTCCCTCCTCTATTCCCAGTTGACCCGACTACCAGGCCACACCCTTCCTGCTGGCAGGGTCCCATTTAGCCAAAGGCACCAAACAAATGACTCAACAGCTCATTGAAGAAAGGCGCCTCCCCTCCCCCAACGGCCTGTTGGCCCAACTCCAGTGGCCCCAACAGGGAAACGCTCAATGAGTCACCACCCAAGTGCTGAGACCTAAGGACACCTCCTGGTCCCAGCAGAACTCCTCCTCTTGCCCCAGACCCTCCTCCTCCCCCAATCTCCCCAGCTTGGGAGCGGCACCACCAGCCAGGCTTGGCACTGGAAGGAAGCTGGGATTGTCAGGGCTCTTCTAGTTCCCCCATCCCTCTCCCTGCCAAGCCGCTCAGCACCCCTCCTGCTGAGTCACCTCCTCCTTCCAGAACCCATCCTCTCTCCTAGCCCTCAACCTCCCTGAGCAGGACTCCCAGGTTCTCTGCTATACCTGCCTCCCATTTTGTCCCCTCAGATCCACGCCCCCACCCCCAGCCACCAGAACGACCCTACTCAAGTTCTCATCAGGTCCCTCCCTAGCCTAAAACCCTCCCTGGCTTTCCACAAGCCCCTCCCATGAGCAGCGCCTCAAACTACACCAGCCCAGACATTTATCTGGCCTGCCGGGTATTTTTGCCGCCACTGCCTGTCCTGCTTAGCAGCCGACTCCACAGTGTGCACTCTCCAACAGTCTGAGGGACAGTGAACTGCCCCCCTGTTTAAAAACTTTGAGGACCCCTGCCAGCCTCCACCTGGAAGGCCCCTGCCTCTCTCAGATCCCCTCCCTAGCCACCCAGAATCACCCTGGTGGCTCACACCTAAGTGCCACCTAAACAAGGAAGCCCCCCATGCACCACCAGGCTAGCTTGGGCCCCCAACCTCGGAAATCCCATTGTGCTCTGCTAATGTGTCCTTTCTCCTACTGGCCTATGAGCCTGAGAGCAGGAAGGAATCTCAGCCATCGCAGGCGGGGCCTGGCGCATAATAAGTGCTCAACACACAACACTCTGCCTCTGGCCGCCAACCTTGCAGGCCACAACCGGTCTATCTTCTTGAAATCCTAGAGTTTGAGACAGGACCAGCAACAGACTGTGCAGGCAAAAAGAAATACAAATGAAAGCAAAGTGAAAACACAAGGCCCCGTGTTCCAAAACTATTAAGAATCACAAGATAGAAATAGCACGGAACTGACAGGGGCAGGACCCCTCTGAATGAGATGCACTGGGTGACTGCCCTCAAGGAAGAGCTTCAACGGGGTCCCTCAAGCTCCCCTGGAGCTGCCAGAGGGCAATGTTGCCCCAGCAGAGACAGAAAGCAGGGGGCAGTTGGCAGTTCAGCTTCTCATCAACAACCCTGGTCAGCTCCTGTCTTCCGTCCAAGCCTTTCAGGACCAGCAGTGACTGGTCTTCAAGACATTCTCAAGAGTCGGCCCCTTACGATCCCAGCCCTTGGCAAAACCTCCCCGACAGCTGCCAAACCTGGCAGGCCAGAGGGGCCAGAGCCCTGAAGTGGGGTCCCTGAATTCTGCCTTCTCATTCCACCTCTGCCTAGAATCTCCCTGTCTCCCTGAGAAGATGCGCCTGTGTTTTCTACAGCCATACCCCCCTGAACACACCTGATCTCGTCTGATCTCAGAAGCAAAGTGGGGTCAGGCCTAGTTTAGTACTTGGATGAGAGAAAATAGGCCTGGGGCTGGGGCTAGGGTGTGCTTAAGGGCATTAATCAACATTTTATAAACCTTATTAGAATAACAAAGAAGCTGAGTATTTACATTTTTGGAAGGCAAAGGCAAAGATGATTTAAACAGGTTTCCCACCTGCTTCCCCTTTGGACAGAGTTGACAAGCAGAAAGCAAGTAAACCACCATACTTTTAGCAGACAGACCTCAAAGCACTCTTTCCTGCTAAGCCCAGTTGAACAAGACTTCAGAATCCTTCTTAACACAGATCCCTAGGGAACCACTACTAATGGATCAGTTTGCCATCCCTGATTTAGTACCTTGCCAAGGTCCTCACAAACAACAACTGGTCGCACTAAGCATTCGGTTGCAGTCTCCAGCCACACACGACAGAGAATGCCGCTCTGGTGCCTGCGTTCAGTCTGAGGCCCTAGAGTCCGGCTATGGTGAGCCGCTTTCAGCAGCCGTTGTCCTTTGATTCCCTGCAAGGCCTTTTGAGTCCTGCTGGGCAGATCCCTCACAGAACTGATAGCAAACTTCATTTCAGAGGTCAGCTGGAGTTGCCAAGTTAAGCCGCCGTCCAAGGACAAACACCAGAGTGGCCCAGGCTGTCATGGGAGGGTGATAACGGCCCCCAAGGTGCAAGCTGAACACATCACGTCCTGTCAGGCCAGATGGCGGCAGCATCTTATCTCCCGTTTCGTATCACCATCTGGAAGGCATTTAGCACAACAGCCCTGCCTCACAGGCCTCCTGATTTTCTTCTTCTAGAATCCCCAAGTGCACGCGATCACGTCATGGGGCAAGCGGGAAGGCCAAACACGCAGCTCAGGCTGAGAGTGGAACGCAGGCTGCAAAAGGGAAAGTGCTGGGAACGGCCGGTTTGGAAAGCTGGGCTTGGGCGACACAAACACTGCACGGTCAGTCCGAGGGAGGCCGGGGCTTGATAGAACGGGTGCAGCGACACGGGCCAGCGATGGGCGAGGCACCTGTGAGAGGCCGCCACTGAAACACTCCAGAGCCCACATCAGAAGGTGCTGAGAGATGCTTGCACATAGGCTGCAACCCCCCAGGCAGGCACATGCAGACATTTCTAGTCCTGTGAGCACCAGCCGCCCACGTGAGAGTGCGACAG
This sequence comes from Cheirogaleus medius, assembly GCA_008086735.1. Taxonomy (NCBI): domain Eukaryota; kingdom Metazoa; phylum Chordata; class Mammalia; order Primates; family Cheirogaleidae; genus Cheirogaleus; species Cheirogaleus medius. Next base: position 393,748 of record VBSM01003143.1, read on the forward strand.
CCCGAACAGCTGACCTGCAGGCTTCCAGCAGGCAAAGCTCCCACGCAGTTAACCCTGAACTGGCTGGTCCGTTCTTCCAAGTCACGCTCCTGTCCTCTCTCCCTTCATAGACGGAATCAGTGCTCAGAGGAGGGAGATTAATTTTAAACCTTGGCCAAGCAAAACTTGAGCAGGAAGGAAAATAATAACCAGTTATAAACACCATCCCGAACCACAGGAGCGGCTTTGATCAGGCCTGGATCACCCTAGTCCTGAATTCCCACCGTCGTCACCAGGGGCAAGATTTCCTTATGTGCGCTGAGCGCCTCAGATGGGCCCTGGTGACAGAGGCTACAGGGGTGGGGACACAGGGACAAAAGGAGACCGATCTCAGATATCTAAGATTAAACTACGGATTCAGAAAGTCAAAATCTCGATCAACACTTATGTGCACACATGGAAATAGCATTCATCGACAAGCAAGCAGGTGGGGGGGAGGGGATGGGTAAATCCACACCTAACTGGTGCAATGCACACTATCTGGGTGATGGGCACACTTATAACTTTGACTCAAATGGTACAAAAGCAATTTATGTAACTAAAGCATTAGTACCCCTGTAATATTTTGGAAAAAAATCCACAAAACCCAGAAAGTCAAAACAGCACAGATAAAGCCACTCAAGAACCAGGAAAAGCCAAAGCAAGAGCAGATCACGTGTTAGTGTGAACCATATGAACTTGTCAATTTTGACAATTGCCAAAGTGGAATTCATGTGGTTCAACCTAATAGTAGCCAGCTAGACATGGGAAACTCAAAGGTTCTGGAGAAATGTACAAGTACACCCCAACTTACTCAGCTCACTGGGTACTGGTTTCCTAAATTTGATTCATGGACATCAAAGTACCTTTTAAATGGTACAAAGGAATTCTGTTATTCAGGGAAGACTTTTGGGTGATTTCTATTCTAAATTAAAAAAATAATAATTCCTCTACTTTGCCATTCAGTTTTTAATTAGGTGCTTGCTTAGATAAGGGTTCGACTAACCTTTGTGAGGTAGCATACCCACAGCGGCAACACAAAAAAGTCTAATTGTGCAAACAGATAAAACCCAATTGAACCGCATGATTTGGGAACAAGAGGAAAAACAAGCTGTTAAGTCAATATGGATTCCCTGAGCTTTCAACTTCTGAACATTTTAAACTCAGCTTTTGAATTTGGAAACTCTGTAGTACAAGGATGACACTGGGCAGGAGCCTCACGCCCCACCCCACCCCACCCCAGGGGCTCTTTTGTCGGAGATCAAAAACTTCAGCCACCAGCTGCTGGGGCAGGTGTCTCCATTCCTGAGGAGTGGTGACTAGCTGTTGACAACTGTTACTAGGCGAGGAGAACAGCATCTGGACATTGCCTTGGCCCAGGGACCCTCCAAGCGTGGACCCCAAACCAGCAGCATGCACATCCCCTGGGAATGTGTTGGAACGCAAAGTCCCCTGAATCAGAGGTGCAGGGTGGGGGGCAGCAACCTGGGCCGTCCGCAGGTTATTTTGTGGTTCACTAAAGTCTGACCCAGGGACAAGAGTCATGTGAGGGGTTTTCCCGCTGTGTCGATGGTAGTCCTCGGGGTCTCAGGAGACCCCTCTGCATGGATTTTTGAAAGCACAGCGGTTCCTGGATGTAACCAGAGTACCCCATTTCGCTGTTTAATAAATGGTGGTACAGCTGGAAGGTTTCATTTGAAAATCCATTAGGCTTTTTGAAAAAAAAAGAGAAATACTGAACAGATGGCCATAGGCAATCTAGTCCTTTGTTGAATGTTCTAGATCTGGGCCCAGCTTTCTGTGCTATCCACGGATGCCCCAGGCAAAAAACAGAAGCGCAACTGCCCCGAGCAGCTTCACAGGCTCTTCCCTGAGAAGGGAGCAAGTTTTGATGTCCTCCCGGTGGCTTCAACAATAGGGCAGGGGTGTGTCAGAATCCCTTTCATTTTATTTAAGAAATACCTCGGAGACAGAGGAGGCGCCTGCTGCCTTTGTTGGCCATTCAAAAAGAGGAGCTCTTGAAATCAGAGTAGCAAAGAATTAGCTGGGAGCAGGGAAGACAGGAGAGAGGCCTGCTCTGGGTTTTCCTCTCAGGTGGCTTAAAGCAAACGCTCCAGCCCCACTTCTTTTAAATGGTAATTGAAAAAAAAAAAACACATTAAAATTTTTTTTATTTGAATCTAATTTTAAAATATAAACTACCAACCCTGCTTCTGCAAGGAGGCAAACCTCCCTTATTACAGCGCACCCCCCACCCAGCTTTCTTCCCCTCCCCATCCCATGCCACCCTCCGCCCCTGTCCTTACTGGACGCAGGGAGTGCAGGGGGGTCCTCCAGCGGCTGGGGAGGCAGGAGGGCACTGCGGAGGTTAAAACAATCCCCACTGCACCCCCAGACTGCCCTTCTTAGTTACCCCAACAGTTACCCGGTTAAGTACAGTCCATTCTTGCTATTCACAGAAACGTTCCATAAAGTCACCGTGAACACTGAATTAGCCGACACGGAACCACTGCTCCTAGAGGACATTCCGGGTTAGGTTCCTGTGAGCCTCTGGGCACAGCATTCTCATCAGACAACCAGCCAAAACAGAACCGTGTTCTATGTGTGCCCCGGTTTAAGGACAGCTTATTTAATATGTAATAAATATTAATGAATCGTTAACAGCGAACTCACGGCCAACGGCACTGGCCCTTGGGCCAGCGCGGAGCTTCTCTAACACACACGTCTTCTCCCTGGGGCCCATCGCGGCCTCGGGGCACTTAGGACACTTCAGCACTATGCCGGGAGGTCATGTGAACAGCAAAATCACCAAGAAAAAGCACAAAAACGTGGCACTCAATATACCACGAAAAGGACTCTGGTGTGCAGAGCAAGCTGCGGCACGAAGGCAGGGCAGGAGCTTTGTCTTATTCCACCTCGGCTGGGAACACGCACGCCGGGCGACTCAGATCTTTCACTGCTCTCTCTACGCATCTGAAAGTGACTGAGAAAGAGCCACGGGTATTGATTCCAGGGTGATACATACATTTTAGCAAGGAGGCAAATTCACAGATACGGAATCTGAGAATAAAAGGGATCGGCTGTGTTTTGTGCAGGTGTTCGGTGACTAACGTCAGAGCAACCCCTTCTCCTATCACAACTGCCTCTTTCCCACCCGTCCAGTAAGAACAGTGAGACGACGCACCTCTGGCTAAACGCACAACCACACTGGCAAGGCGCCGAAGTCGCTCATTCCTCGGTACCCCCCTGGTTTCTGGCCATGCTTCACTTCAATCACACCTGCAAGAGCCCAAGGTTCCCCGAGTCTTTCTGCAGGGAGAGAAAGCCAAGAAGCTGGCCAACATCTTTGCTTGGCCGCAGGTCCTTCCTGCACTCTGTGATCATTCTTGGTCAGGGTGGAGGTGACGCAATCTCATTACTCAACGCATTTGCCTTCCTTAGACTTGAGAGAGGCCAGGGACGCAGGAAGGCCGCAGAGCGTGGCGTGACCAGGAAGCCCGGCTCTCCCGACGCCCCGCCAGCAGGGGGTTCAGAACGCAGGCGGCTGAGCCAGCGCTGTTACGTGTCCTCGGCGTGTTAACGACTCTGAGCCCCAGTCTGCTCATCCATAAAACGGCAGCACGGCAGCAGCTCCCACCTTCCCCGGCTGCGAGAGCGTTTCCCGGGACACTCGAGGGAACGCGCTCGGCAGGGCTCCCGGAGTGCTAGGAACTTCCAGGTAAAAGGAGCCATGACAGCAGAGTCACCTACTGTGGGGCCTGGGACACAGTCTAAGGACAGGGAGGGGACTTCAGAAGTACTGACAGACCCCAGCTGGAGTGCGGTTCTCCCAAGAGCCGTCCAGCCAGGTCCAACCTCATCCCCTGCTCAGAGCTTCCCCGCGGCCCACTGTGCCCCGGCTGTAAAGCGGGAGTGTCGGGTGGGAGTGATGAGGGAGGGTGTGCCCCACCAGCTTCTGCCAGCCGCCCCTGGGCCTTCCCAGCACAGTTGGGGTCCGAGAGTCAAACAGGGGCACTACGGGAGGGGAGAGAGGTAGGGGTAGCTGACTTCTCACTGGAAACTTCTGGATACTCTTTGAGTGCCAGGCGCCTTAGTTCCCAGCTACGGAGTCTCCTTTAAAAAGTTAACTCATACACAAGTAAGAACCGTGGCAGACTCCCACATGCAAAAGAAACATCCAGAATTCCACATCGACATACAGCTGCCTCAGAACATCTGCTCTGGCCTGCAGCTCTCCACCCCGTCATCCACCCTCTTACTCCTCCTCCACCAGGCAAAGCTCTCCCGGCTGACCAAGAGGCCGCCAGCCTGCACCCTGAGGGAGGCAGCGAGGGGGGCCAGCACACGCAGCCCCCTGGCTGGGAGGACAGGAGGCCTTCCCCGCCCTCCCCTCCAACCTGTTCAGCACCCTGTGCCAGGCCGGGTGCTGCAGCACAAGGTTACAGGTGACCAGTTCCTTGAAAAGCTCCCAGTCTAGCAGAGGAGACAGTTAGACACGGGTCATGCACAGGTATCCCTGAAGGGCAGGGACGCAGGGACGCAGGGCACAGGTGGCTGCAGGAGATCAGAGGGAGGCTCCTCTCGGCTTGGGGAGAAGGTCTCCAGGGGAGGGGACACTGCGCCACCAGCTCTAGGAGGGAAGGGACCGTGTCTGTCCTGTTTCCCCAGAGCCACACATCAGGCAAAAAGCAGATGTTTCACTGATATGAACTGAACCAAAACGTATGTCTGTGAGTGTGTGGGTATACAGAGAGAACGTACATGCAGACATACGTGTGTGTGCGTATATAGACAGACACACGGAGACGTACGTGTGCACAGGTGTGCCCACACCACCCACGCAGGCATCTGAGGTGGATTCTGAGCAAGCCCAGTTTAAGCACAGAGTCTGCAGGCGGAGGGAGAAGCGGAGCCTGAGTCTAGGCCGAGCACAGTGTAGACAGAGAATTGCAATCGGCGTGGGCTGCTGGGGTGTGGAGGTCGAGGAGAAGGAAGACTGGGAGGTGATGTGGCAGAAGGGCAGGGCCAGGCACCCAGGCCCCTGTGCCCGTATGCTGCTGACACCTCTGTGCTCTGACTGCCACCAAAAGACAAAAGAAAACAAGCAGCTAACCCAGCTCATGTCCCAGGAGGCCAGGCGACGGCTACCTAAACCATGCCCGAGCTATAAACAGCACGTTCTCCCGCTGGAGGACTTCCACTCTGACAGAGGCCCCTGAAGGCTGCAGGGGACAGTCTCTATTATGGCCACTGGGGAAGGGCTCCCTGGTGTCTCCTCAGGTCGTTCATAAGGCCACAGAAGAGCCCCAGCCCTGGCCCATATCTGTGCAGGACAGGTAAGGGGTGAGGGGCTGGAACTGCAGGGGAGAAGAGGAGAGGGTGGGGAGGGAGACAGCTTCAGAGACTGGGCCCTGGGGTCCCACCGCCAGCCCCGGCCCAGCCCCCACCGTACCTTTGGGCTGTGAGATCCGTAGAGACCTGGCCGACAAGGCCGCCGTGGTAGGAAGACGCAGCTAAGGGTGGGCTTTCCAAGTCTGTGGGGGCAGCTGGCTGCACGACAACATCTGCCACAGGTGACCTGGGGAGAGAAGAGGAAAAATGCAACGTTGAGAGATACTCCTACAAGTTTTAAATGTGTTCAAACAGCACGTTTTATCTGGACCCTGAGCAGGGCCTCAGTTTCCCTTTCTATGAAGGATGAGCCTGGTGCTCACAGTGTGGTCCACAGTTGCTGGTCCATGACGTGATGAAGTCAGAAACCCAGAGTATGTGTTTAGAAACCCTTATGGCTATTTGATGGAGTCATTTTATGTCTGTTACATCTAGTAACAAAAAGTCCTGACTTTTTGGTCAGTGGTGCTCAGCCAGGGGTGATGTTTGCCCCTTAGGGGACACTGGAAATGTCTGGAGAAATTGCTGGTTGTCACAACTTCGGGGGCACTGGGGTGCTGCTAGCATCTAGTGCGCAGAAGTCAGGGATGCTGCTGAACACCCTACAATGCACAGGGCGGCCCCACGACAAAGGGTTATCTGGCTCAAAACGTCAACAGTGCAGAGGGTAAGAAACTCTGGCCTTGAGATTTTATTTTATTTTATTTTATTTATATTTTTGAGAGAGAGTCTCACTCTGTTGCCCGGGCTAGAGTGCCGTGGAGTCAACCTAGCTCACAACAACCTCAAACTCCTGGGCTCAAGCAATCCTCCTGCCTCAGCCTCCCGAGTAGCTGGGACTACAGGCATGCGCCACCATGCCTGGCTAATTTTTTCTATATATTTTTAGTTGGCCAATTAATTTCTTTCTACTTTTAGTAGAGACGGGGTTTCAATCTTGTCAGGCTGGTTCGAACTCCTGACCTTGAGCAATCCTCCCGCCTCGGCCTCCCAGAGTGCTAGGATTACAGGCGTGAGCCACCACACCCGGCCTGACCTTGAGCTTTGTTTTATTTTTCCGGTAAATCATTTAACTATATTTTCAAAAGTTTCGATCTATAATGAGTTAGAAAATAAAAAACTGCATTGGTCCCTCATGGATTGAAAAGGTCTGCACTAGACAACCTCCAAGAGAGGCTGGCGCTGGGAGCTCAGAGACACTGTCCTTGGCCACCAGTTAGAAAACTCTGTGGGGAAACCCCTCTGGGATCAGTTGACCTGTGATGTCATTGGGGAGGTCCGGGAGTGACTCTCTTTCTGATGAACTCTGCCCTGAAGCCATAAGTAATAGGACCATCCTTGCCCTCCTTGAGCGGATACTTACTGAAAACCACCGTTCTGCTGTGAACAAGAGACGTGGTCCCCACCCTCATGGGACCTCTGACAGTCTCAGACATTTTTAAAAATGCTTATTTAGTAACAATTGTAGTAATTGCTAAGAAGGAATGTACAGATGGCTATGAGAAAACAAACTAAGAGTTCTGGCCCGGAGTGGGGGTCAGGGAAAACGTCCTGATGGCGTGGTGAGTGTGCTCAGGCCAGCTGGCCGGCTCAGGGACAGCAAATGTTTGCTGAAGCTCACTCTGCACAGGATCAGGATCTCTTCTAAGTGCTTACAGAGAACACCGTGTTCAATCCTTATAACAACACTGTGAAGTGGGTACTATTATTATCCTCATTTTACAGATGTCGCAACTAAGGCACAGAGAGGCTGAGTAATTTGTCTGTGGTTGCACAGCAGGTAAGTGGCAGAACCAGGACACAAACCCAAGCCTGACCCCAGCAGCCATGCTCCGGATCACCACTCATGGCGGTGTCCAAAGGTTGAAGAGTAAGAGAAAGGAAGAGCGCCCCGCCCCCAGTGCAGGGAGCCACAGGATGGGAAGCCCTGACTCACAAAGCGGTTTGGTGTTCTGGGGAACAAGGGGGTACCAGACCACAAGGCCAGGTCGAGGAACTGGGAATGGATCCTAAGCCAGACAACCAGCCCAAAGCTTCTGCTGAGTGTTCAGCCACAAAGAGCTGCTCTTGGTGTTGAGAGGAACAAGAGTGGAGAGGCTCAGGGTGAACGTCCCAAAACTACACTCTCAGGCCGGGCGCGGTGGCTCACACCTGTAATCCTAGCACTCTGGGAGGCCGA